>CM033472.1:97724948-98287448 GCA_019447015.1 Hymenochirus boettgeri | reverse complement strand
GGGTTAGATAGATAGCATAGATGAAGATAGCAGGTTGATAGAAGAAGAAGAGTAGTAGATAGATAGTAGATAGATAGAAGATAGATAGAAGATAGATAGATAGAGGGTTAGATAGATAGCATAGATAGATAGATAGATAGCAGGTTAGATAGATAGCATAGAAGATAGATAGATAGCAGGTTAGATGATAGATAGCAGAGTAGATAGATAGATAGATAGATAGATAGATTGATAGATGCAGGTAGAGATAGATAGCAGATTAGATAGATAGATGATAGATAGATAGACAGATAGATACACAGAGATAGATAGATAGATAGATAGAAGATAATAGATAGCAGGATAGATAGATAGATAGATAGATAGATAGATAGATAGATAGATAGATAGATAGATAGATAGATAGATAGATAGAAGATAGCAGGGTTAGATAGATAGCATAGATAGATAGATGATAGATAGATAGATAGATAGATAGATAGATAGATAGCAGGGTTAGATAGATAGATACATAGACAGACAGAAAGCTAGATAGACAGACAGATAGATAGATATACAGTTAGATAGATAGCAGGGTTAGATAGATAGATTGATAGATAGCAGGGTTAGATAGATAGATGATAGATAGATAGATAGATAGATATATAGATAGATAGTAATAGATAGATAGATAGATAGATAGATAGAGGTTAGATAGATAGATAGCATAGATAGATAGATAAACAGAAAGACAGATAGCAGATAGACAGACGACAGATAGATAGACAGACAGAAGATAGATAGATAGCAGGGTAGATAGATAGATAGATAGCAGGGTTAGATAGTAGATAGATACATGATAGATAGATATATAGATAGATAGCAGGGTTAGATAGATAGCATAGAAGATAGATGATAGATAACAGATAGATAGATAGGTAGCAGGTTAGATAGATAGATAGACAGACAGACAGATAGAAAGATGGACAGATAGAAAGATGGACAGATAAATAGATCGAAGAGATATGATTGATAGACAGACTGATGTATAGTAGATAGATGGACGGGCGGATAGACATATAAATAGGTATTAGATAGATAGACAGACAGACATATAGTTAGTAGACATACAGATAGACATGTAGGATGATGTTTGAAATAAATGAGCTTGGATTGTAAGCTATTCAGCGCACAGGACTGATGTGAATGTATACATTGTAAAGCGCTACAGAAGATGTTGGCGCTATATAAATCCATAAAATAATAATAAAGAATAATATTTAAATGCAGGTTATCGATCATTTCGTTTGCATTCTCCATTTTGATATTTGCTCTGGACATCGGTGATTTCTGGCTCCGACCCCTGGCTCTGGCATACGTTGATTTCTGGCTCCCGACCCCTGGCTCTGGCTACGTTGATTTCTGCTCCCGAACCCTGGCTCTGGCATACGGTGATTTCTGGCTCCCGACCCGGCTCTGGCATACGTTGATTTCTGGCTCCCAACCCCTGGCTCTGGCATACGTTGATTTCTGGCTCCAACCCCTGGCACTGGCATACGTTGAGTTCTGGATTCTGACCCTGGCTCTGTTTGTGATCAACCACTCTACTGGTGAGTATACAAATGTCAATAAATGGAAACTGTATTAAGATCATCACTACCAATTATTTATATATAATATATATATATATATATAATAAAAAACTGTTAGCGAGCGGCACTCCTCTTACAGCAGTTAACAGCAGAAGTCTGTTGCTGTTGTTCATTCTGTGTCGCATCTTGTCTCTCCTCCTTGAGAATTTTGACATCCTTAGTGCATCCATCCATGCCTCCCTCCCCCTAACTCCCAATCCCTTTTCTGTAGTGGAGGTCTCCCTCCCCCAAACCCAACTGCTAATTTATTAGCAGCAAACTCCCATTATCTATCTTACTTTGACTGTTCCCCTGGCTTTCTGTACAGCCTAAGCCACGTCCGTGATTGGCTGCCGGTCCGGCACTTGCCTTGCAGTTTCATGCAAGCAGACGCCGTGACCGATCGCCGGGTGAAAGAGGAAAGTAAGTATAGTGATCGGAGAGGTATTGAACACAGTAAAATTGTAAACTAAGGTGGACATGCCATTTAAAAAAAAAATTTCTTACACTCCTCTGATACAATTTTTTTTTTGCACTATTTTATAGATATTCATTATGCCGCCTGCATCGTGAAAGGATGTCCTTATATTACTGGACAAAAGCTAAAATATCCAAATATTGTCCTACATACATTTCCAAAAAATTGAAAGTATAAAAAAGATGGCTACAGCAAACAGGCCAGATTTTGGGACATTGACTTAATGGCTCAAAAAATTCTAGATGGAAAAAAAAACAGAGAAATACAGGATTTGTTCATGTCATTTTTTCTTCGATTCTACATTTCAAAAGGTTCCAGAGTGGTTCTTAAGCCATCAGCCATTCCCACAGTATTTATGGACTTTCTGTTACTTTACAATGCTGGGGTAAGTTACAGTAGGTATGACAACAAAGCTCCATGAATGTATCTGAATCATCAGAAGCATCACATCAAGTCATTCCATACTATCAAGTTTGCATAGTGTGCACCACACAAACATCAAGGCAATTAATGTATAAGGAGTTTGGCTATACAGAACATTGGTTAAATCAAAGAACAGTGTTACCAACTGAACCATTAGCAATTTTAATGATAATGAAACCAAACTCTTGAGACAACGCAGCTAGAAGACATTGATCCTGTCAGTTAGATTTCATGAAAATTCTTTTACCACCTACTCCACTATGTGCTGCAGTAGCACCCAAAAAATTGATAAACAGAAAGAGAAGAGCTTTAGAAACTGAATTTGTGAAGTGTCCAAGTTCCCAATTGTACTTCAAAATACGAAAAATAATATCTTCACATGATACATCTTTGGAATCATCTTTAACTTATGTTGATGATACAAAGACAAAAACATTTGATCCTGCTGAGGAACCATCAAATGCAGAGTCGTCTATAGTTATTGCACATCACCTATTTCAAGTAAAAAGACTTTCAAGGGAAGTTATGTGAAAGAAAAAAAATTTATAATCTATTGAAAGCTGTTTGGATGAAATTCTGTCACTAATTCCCTGTCAAAATCCTGGTGTGGAAGCTTGTTTTGCAAAAGTAATCAATATTGAGAAAAAAATTTTTGGCGACATGCTTCGTTTCATTGATATGCCAAGATGGACACCACTCTCTTCGTGGAGCAGTCAACCAACTGAAGGCCGCATTTCAGTCAGTTGGTAATATTCGTTGGCAGCAAGCATTCTGTATAGTGGTTCGAGTTTTAAAAAAGTCAAAGAACTTCTTAACATTTTTGGAGAGTAGTACAATATCTTCTGCATTTATTTATAGCTATCAAAAAAAATACCTGTTTCCAGCTATTCACTATGAATGGGAAGTAGAAAAGAAAGAAATGTTAAAGGACATGACAGGAAAGGCAGTCATACTGGCTGGAGATGGCCAGTATGATAGCCCAGGTTACTGTTGCAAAATTTTGCACTTACAGTTTACTGACTTGGTGACCAATAAAATTGTGAACTTTACCATCGACCAACTTGGTCCTGGAAAGACGTCTGTTGGATTGGAAAAGTCACCTTTCAAACTTTGTTTTGAAGAGGTTTTTACAAAGCAATGTTGAGTGAAAATAGTGGCCACCGACAGGCATGTAGCAATACGCAAACTTATGCGTACAAATTACTCAAAAATATGCCATCAGTTTGATGTCTGGCATATTTGCAAAGGCTTACAAAAAAGATTGTCACGCAAGTAGAAAACCAGGTTGTGGTATTCTTGCTAGATGGATTGGTTCAATAACCAACCATCTCTGGTTTGTGCCAAGACTTGCAATCATGATCCTGATTTATTAATTGCAAAATGGAAACTGTTATGTATCACATTCAAACAAGCACAAATTCCACTAAATCCATATTTATAGAGTGTGAACATAAGAAACTTACCAGAAATAAAATAGAGAAACATCCATGGCTTAAACAGAGGACAAAGCATTCAAAATATTGCAAAGTATTGTGACCTCCAAATTTACTCAAGGACCTCAGACATATCGAAAGTTTGCCATACGGAGCATTAGAGGTGTTCCACAGCAAAATGCTTAAGTACCGAAGTAAACGTTGTCTTAACCGCATAGACGCAATGATGCAAGAACGCACTTGCTGCTCTATCACAAATAGAAATTCAAAGCGAGAGCAAGCTGTTGTAGTGCCCCAAGCAGAACACTCTAGAAAGGGGAAAAGGCGTTTTAAAACTGTGTTTCCTAACAAAAAAAACAATGGATCCCCAAGCCCATTTTTGAGGAAGTCAAAGATAAACACGTGTTTGACATCATGGAAAACATTGAAAATCTTGAAAGGAGAGTTGTCTTCAAACTGGTCTTCCAGGACCTACCTGCATCCCAGAAACATTGCTACAATCGAAAGACCTGACCACAAAACTATTGTTGAAAGGCATTTATCAAGGTTTACAACATGTAAATAATTGACGTATCCTTTCTACGCATTCTCTAATTATAATTTTTTTATTGATATAAAAAGAACAGTATACTTTTGTTTTTTAAAATAGTAATTAATGTCTTTAATAAAAAAATTACTACAAAATTCTTGTGTGAAAAACAAATTTATTTTCACATATAAGATTTATAATAACAGAAAACATATCAGGTAAACTGTTAAAAATATTTATAAAATGAATGAACTGTTATGCATTTAAATACCGCATAACCAAACATAAAGATGACAAATGCACTTCAGTCCAAGGCCATCTCCTGCAAATAGTCGTAGGCTTCAATGAAGCCAGGTAAAATCCATCGGGGTCGGAAAGGCAGACCGTATAGCAGTTGACCATGCATGATGTATCGGTTTTACGATTTTTTTTCCCCAAAAGTAGTAAACCATAACCGTAAAAGATCTATATGCGGTTTTTCTTTTACACCTGTAATAAAACAGATAACATTAGGATTTTAAAATTTTTTGATTTATTTTATATGCATTAATCAGATACATCTATAATTAGCCGTGTACTGGAGTGGAGTAGTGGAGTATGACCAGACATAAAAACGCAATTATAATTTATTGCATTATAAGTATAACCGATAATTTAATGTAGCTTGCACCATCATCCTCGTCATGCACACAGAGCAGAGATTGCTTATTTCCACGACTGTGAATAATAGATCAACACACTTAAAAATTATTGAGAAGCAGCGAGCAGAGCTGTAGCAGGTAAGTGTAATAAATGTGTACATTAGATACAGGTAAGTGGGAATAATCGATAATATCAAGCAATAGATGAATGTGCAAGCTACATAAAATGAACAGTTCCCTTAACAAAGTGAGACCATGGGCAAACAGGCCAGCTTGTCACAGCATTGGTAGAGAGAAAGAGAGAAGTTTAGAATTGCGAATCTGAATGTGACTTCTTGGAATTACGTTCATTCCTTCAGCCCAGATACCCTCATTGACAACACCCACTTCACCAATAGACAAAACCTTGTGGCAGGGTTGTTTGTAAAGCCTACCCGGGATCAGATGTACCCTGGACTTAGGGTGGGGGTATCTAGCTGAGGCGTGGAATACACGAGAAAGACATAAATGCAGTAGGTGGACAATGTACAACAATCTCAGAACTGGACAACAACGAGGTACCACAACAGAAGCAAAGTCAGATTCAGTGATGGAGTCAACGGTCGAAACACACATGGTCACTCAGCTATGTGAGGTACAAGAGGGTAAGGCAACGTCAAATATTGCTTAAACAGCTTAAACATGCTTACTTTTTTGGTTAGTTAAATTACCTCAATAAATCAGCATCATTCGGATAATTTCTTAAAGTTGTGTCTGCAAATCGGAAATTCAGATCAACTCTTTGATTATCAGTGCACTCAGTGGTTATCTCATTATTGTAAGTAATGCACACGGATTCTTCAGGTATTTGCCGTTTTATTTCCTCTACCTCCTGGCAGCATATACTTTCTTTTTCAGTGGGCATTTCTTTACAGTTTCCACACAGACACCAACTAATTTTTCCAATTCTGCTGTTAGGGTCCTCTTCAATTTCACTTGAGGATTCTTCAATGGGATTACCTATTTCTTCCTCTGAGCTACTATCCGTATTCATTCCCCGGTTTCGTGGGTCGTTAGGAAACGATGAACCTGGATTTAGTACCCAGGGCGATTTTTTAAATGATGGATCAGTTCATCCCACTACATTATAAAAGAAAATAATATAATTTTTGTATTATTACACAATAATTAAGTACATATTCATTATTTGGTTAGTAACATAATCACCCTTCTTTGGCTTTCAACTCTTGATCATCTTCTGAGGGTCCACTTGGTTTTCATGGTCATTTCAAATTAAATCTCTAGAGTAAAATATAATTGGTTAGAATATATATACTATTTGTTATAATGGTAAATCGTACTGGGAAGACAAAGTGTGTTTAAAAAGACTTTGATTTCTAAAATAATTTCTCTAACATGCTTGTGAAGGTTCTATTCATCCAGGTCATGGTACATAATTGCCACAGATTCTTGTACAAGTCATTCTGAATTGAGAAAGCCAGTCGGATGACTAGCGAAACGTCTTCAAGAAAATACATTTCAAGTCCAGTTGATCTAATTGAATACACACAGATATTTCTCTAACAATATGTTTTAGGAGGTTAGGTCACATACTGAAAGCTTGAAAAGACCATCTTAGGCATCACTCTTCTTCCTTCATGGCAGACAAGCAATTATGGGCATATGTCTGAAGTAATTCACCACACAACCGTTCTCACACACAATCATTCCACACACCACAACACCCCCCAACACACATCAGACACACAGTCACACACACACCAGTCACACACAAACAAAAACCACATAGACACACACACACACACAAACAAAACAACCATCAGCACACACAACACATACAAACACAAACACAACCATGCACACACACACAAAACATACACACACAAAAATCAGCACACACACACCAATCAGTCCAACACACACACAACACACACACAATCATTCACACACACACACCACACCGATTCACACACACCAAACACACAATCATCACAACAGATGCAAACACACACACACAAACACACAATAATCACAACACACACACAACATTCACACCACACATAATCATCACACACACACACAACATCACACACCACAACACACACACACCATCACACACACACAACACCACCAACAATCATGCACACACAAGAGCAAAACACACCACACACACACAAATCACAAACACACACACAACACACACACAACATACAAGCAGCAACACAACCCAGCACACACACACACCACACACACATACAGTAACACAAAAACACACATTCACACATACACCCCAACTCACACACATACACAAACACACACACATACACATTCACGCTCAACCATTCACACACACAAAAAACAGACACACACACAACATCACAACACATACACATCATCACACACAACAAAACATCACACACACGATTCACACACACACCCACACACACAATCATCCACACAACAGATTCAAACACACACAGCCATACACATACAAGCACACACCAAATCATTCACACACAATCTCATACATACAAGAATGCACACACACACACACATCAAAATTCACAAACACACACACACTCAATAATTTACAAACCACACACAATCATTCACACACACAACAACCACATACAATCATTCACACACAAACAAAATCATTCACACCCCCCATACCACACAATCATTCACACAAACGATTCAAACACACACACAGCTAAACATACAATTGCACACCCAATCATTCAACACAATCTCACACATACATACATACTTCACACCACACACACACACACTTCAATAATTCACAACACACCACAATCATTCACACCACAATCACACACACATTCAATAATCACAAACACACACACACAAACACATACAATCATTCACACCAAACACACACACCTCCCATTTACCAAATCACACACACACACACACCATTCAACACACCACACACACCCATACACACAATCATTCACACAATCATTCACACACAGATGCAAACACACACACAACACACACACACAATAATCACAAAACACACACACAATCATTCACACACACATACAATCATTCACACACAACCCTTCCACACCACAACACACACACACACACACTCCTCTGTCCCTCCTGCCACATCCCGTGCCTCCTGCCACCATCCCTGTGCCTCCTGCCACCTTCCCTGTGCCTCCAGCCATTTAACTGTGCCTCCTGCCATGCCACCTTCCATCTCCTTCACATCATCGTTGTCATTCTGCCACCACCCTGGCCTCCTGCAACCTTCCATGTTCCTCCTGCCTCATCGTTGTCATTTCTGCCACCACCCCTGTGCCTCTTGCCATCTTCCCTGTGCCTCCTGCCACCATACCTGTGCCTCCTGCAACCTTCTATGTTCCTGCCATCATCCTTTACACTTCTGTCACCACCCCTGTGCCTCTTGCCATCTTCCTGTGCCTCCTGCCACCATACCTGTGCTCCTGCAACCTTTCATGTGCTCCTGCCATCATCCTTGTCATTCTGCCATCACCCTGTGCCTCTTGCATCTTCCCTGTGCCTCCTGCCACCATACCTGTGCCCCTGCAACCTTCCATGTTCCTCCTGCCATCATCGTTGTCATTTTGCCACCACCCCTGTGCCTTGCCATCTTCCCGTGTCTGCCACCATACTGTGCTCCTGCAACCTTCTATGTTCCTGCCATCACCTTTACACTTCTGTCACCACCCGTGCCTCTTTCCATTTCCCTGTGCCTCCTGCACCATACCTGTGCCTCCTGCAACCTTTCATGTGCCTCCTGCCATCATCCTTGAACTTCTGCCATCACCCCTGTGCCTCTTGCATCTTCCCTGTGCTCCTGTCACCATACCTGTGCCTCCTGCAACCTTCCATGTTCCTCCTGCCATCATCGTTGTCATTTCTGCCACCCCCCGTGCCTCCTGCAACCTTCCTGTTCCTCTGCATATCGTTGTCATTTCTGCCACCACCCCTGTGCCTCTTGCCATCTTCCCTGTGCCTCCTGCCACCATACCTGTGCCTCCTGCAACCTTCTATGTTCCTGCCATCATCCTTTACACTTCTGTCACCACCCCTGTGCCTCTTGCCATCTTCCCTGTGCCTCCTGCCACCATACCTGTGCCTCCTGCAACCTTTCATGTGTCCTCCTGCCATCATCCTTGTCATTCTGCCATCACCCCTGTGCCTCTTGCCATCTTCCCTGTGCCTCCTGCCACCATACCTGTGCCTCCTGCAAACTTCCATGTTCCTCCTGCCATCATCGTTGTCATTTGCTGCACCACCCCTGTTCCTTGCCATTTCTGTGCCTCCTGTCACCATACCTGTGCCTCCTGCAACCTTCCATGTTCCTCCTGCCATCATCGTTGTCATTTTGCCACACCCTGTGCCTCTTGCCATCTTCCTGTGCCTCCTGCCACCATACCTGGGCTCCTGCAACCTTATGTCCTGCCATCATCCTTTACACTTCTGTCACCACCCCTGTGCCTCTTGCCATCTTCCCTTTGCCTCCTGCCACCATACCTGTGCCTCCTGCAACCTTTCCTGTGCCTCCTGCCCATCATCCTTGTCACTTCTGCCATCACCCCTGTGTGCCTACTTGCCATCTTCCTTGTGCCTCCTGCCACATACTGTGCCCCTGCAACCTTCCATTTCTCCTGCCATCACGTTGTCATTCTGCCACCACCCCTGTGCCTCTGCCATCTCCCAGTACCTGCTGGCTCCTGTCCACCATAAACTGGGCCCCCTGCAACCTTTCATGTGCCTCCTGCCATCATCCTTGTCACTTCTTCCACCACCCCTGTGCCTCTTGCCATCTTCCCTGTGCATCCTGCAACCTTCCATGTCCCTCCTGTCACTTTCCCTGTCCCTTCTGACACCTCCTCTGTCCCTCCTGCCACCATCCCTGTGCCTCCTGCCACCTTCCCTGTGCCTCCAGCCATTTAACCTGTGCCTCCTGCCATGCCACCTTCCATCTCCTTCCAGCTATGCCACCTTCCATGTTCCCTTTTGCTATCTTCTACTGCCAGCTGCCAGCCATTAATAAATAATGAAGCATAGACATTTATTTTTAATTTAAGAGATAATAAACCATGGAGAACATTTATTTTTATTTTAAGAGCAATCACCTTGAATTGCTTCTTCTTCCAATTGCTTCTTCGTTGCTCTTCCTTGCTCCTCCTTGTCAAGCAGCGCGCACGAGTCTCTGCAAGTCTCCTGACTTACGCGCGCTGCTGGAAAGATCGCGGGACACAGAATCAGTTACGCGGTTCGCGTCATAGGTCAAGGGGAGGAGCCATGTGCTTACTGAGTGACGGATGACGTGTGCCTGCTCATTAGCATCGCGGATTTTTCGAGGGGCTATATCTCGGGACCCAGGATGAATCTTAAAGAACTAAAGGTACTCTGGGGCTTTGGAAGCCTAGTTGCTTCTTTTAGAAGTTTAAAAAAAAAAACGGTTTCCTGACTATAATTGTCCTTTAAGCCTATTGTTGCTGTCAGATTTCCCAGGAACCTCATCAATTCCCTTGCCTTTACAGATTGTACTTGACCTAGAGCTTTTGCTGCTTGAACAATCTTTTCCACCCTCACTCGAGGGAGAGACACTAGCCCAATACTTGTGTCTATGCTGGCTCCCAAGAATTTCAGCCTCTGAGATGGGAACAGCTGACTTTTGTTCAGATTGATCAACCAACCAAATTTTTCTAGCGTATGGAGTACCTGATCTCTCCCCGCAAGAAGATGATGTCTTGTTCTGGCTATGATTAGCAAATCGTCCAAGTAGTGGAAGATTTCTAGCCCCTCTTCTCTCAAGATGGCTACCACTACCACAAACATCTTCGTGAAGGTCCTGGGAGAGGTGGACAGCCCAAAGGGCAGGCCTGCAAACTGAAAATGTTGATCTCCCAGGGTAAATCTTAGAAAGCGTTGGTGCTTCACTGCTACTGGAACATCCAGTCTCTCGCTGATATGGCTCCTCTTATTGTCTGTAATGTCTCCATTTTGAATGGTTGATGTTTGGGGTACCTGTTTAATCTCCTTAAATCCAGAATGGGACGCCAGTCGCCTGTTGTCTTTCTGATTAGAAAGCGCGGCAAATTTAACCCTGTTCCTCTTTGCTCTAGAGATACTGGGACTATAGCCTTCTTTCGAAGCAGATCTTATACAAATTCTTTTAGCTTCTGACCTCGGACTGGATCTACCGGAATGGGGGTCTTGATGAAAACATTTTCCTTTGGCTTCTCTATAAATTCTAAGCGATATCCTCTGGTGATTACCGACATCACCCAGGAATCCCTTACGTTCTTCGCCCAAACTTCCCTGAATTTTGTTAGCCTGGCACCCACTAGGAAAGTATGGCCTTGGCCTCCCATCATGAGGCCTTGGACTCCTTGGGGAATCTGGGGTTGTTTTGTCAACTTCCAGGCTGCCATTCCTGAGAACTCCTTCCCTGGTTTATAGGATCTAAATCTTTAAACCATCTTCCTCCTTGTGGAAGGAAGACACTCTTCCCTCCTGTCGTCCTGGATATTAAATCCTCCAAAGCTCTTCCAAACAATTTTCCCCCTCAAATGGCAACTGACACAACAAATGTTTCGATGGTGTATCTGCATTCTAATACTTGAGCCAGAGAGCTCTACGTGCGGAAACAGACAACCCCATTCCTCCAGCATTCAACTTAGTTGAGTTTATGGCTGCCTCTAGGCCAAAATTGGCGATGATACGAAAATCTGGAATAGCTTGAAGCAGAACTCTTCTCTGCACTCCATCCGCTATGGCGTCTTCCAACTTATCCAATAAAAATAGTAAGGATTTCATGGTGGATATCATGGCTACTGAGACCTTACAATTTACTCCTGCCGTCACATAAGCCTTCTTTAGGTCTTGATCCATCCTCTTCTCCATGGGATGCTTTAGTGACGAGGAGTCGTCCACTGGTAACGCTGTCCTTTTTGACAAATGCGCCACTAGGGCGTCCACTAAAGGAGCTTTGTCCCACTTGTCACCAACCTCCTGTGGGAACGGGTAAAGTTTTTCAAACTTATTCTCCACTGGTGACCTTCTGGATACCTTCTGCCATTCTGTCTGAATTAGCTCCCTTATCTCGTCGTGCAGTGGAAAATATTCCCTTTTTTTCTTATGAAAGAGAACAGAGGTTGACGGCCGATCCCTGTCTTCAATTGTTAAGGTCTGCTTAATCAGTTTGATTAACATTGACACCTTTTTAAAATCAAATCCAGATTCCTCCTCCTCAGATTCATCAGAGGCTTCCAGCTCCCCTGGTTCCAAAGGTGGCCCCTGAGGCGGCCTGATCCTATCCACATTAGATGGGCCCTCTTGAGGCTGTTGGGATACTTGCTGGAATCCTATCGCCACTGTCTGCGAAATCCATTGTAGGATATCAGATTGATCAAACCTGTTCTGCGGTGAAGTCTCCCTTCTAGAGTCTTTTCCATGTCCAGAAGGCTTGTATCTGTCCTGCTCGGACACCTCCGCCAGACACTCATAGCAAAGCCTCTTCCCTCAGCTGGCCGATCGCAGACTCTGCACAAATCGGAGTCTTCCTTGTCCGAATATACTCTCCTTTTTTTGGACTGCTTCCCCCGTTTACTTGTGTGGCTGCAGAGTAAACAAAAGAGAGGCATCAAATACTTAGTAGCTTCCCAGGGGCTCCTTTCGCTGGTACCTGCAAAGAAATCTGTATTAGTAACACTCACCACCTCCCCTCTGCGCTCAGGTCCTCCATAGTGGCCTGCACAATCAGCTGGGACTTCGTTTGGCTGTAATTGCAGGGGCAGAGGGGATCACCGTTTTGCCTTTTAAATTTCCCGGGTCCGCGACTTGTGATGACATCATCACGCACGGCGCAAAACCCGGAAGTGCCGTGGCTATAGGAAAGAGCCACAATCTGCTATTTGTGAGCCTATCCATTGGACAGAAGAAAAAGACTGAATAGGTAAGGAGGGGTGGGCCTTTTAAGAAGGAGGTCTTTTTCTTCTGTCCAATGGGCAGTGAGCTACCCATATGTTTCTGATGCTGCCTGGGGGATGGCCAGGAAGCGAATATCTCATTGGTTGGGGCAAAATTAGCACCATTTTTAACAATAAGAACTTTTATTGAATAAACCTATAGTTTTACACAACATTTGCTTTGTTTTTTGAAGGATATCTCCACTGGGGAAATAAAATTGCCATTTAGCTTTATTGAAGAATGTGAGGTAAAGGAGCTGTGTTTTATCTCCCATTCTTCAATAAAACGATCAGAAGCCAGGAGAGAAGGTAAGCTACTTAACCGATTGCTCGCTCCTCCCCCACGTAGTCTGACAGGTCCCAACAGACTCTGTCTTGTATGCGCAAGTCCGATGTGCATAGAAGACAGAGTCCATTGGGACCTGTCAGTCTACACGACCTGTCTTCCTATTGTATGGCCAGATTTAGAATGGAAAAAGTGATTGAGTCTGTTTGCAAATGAAAGTGAAGTTAGGAGAAAGACATAAGGTAAGTGGAAAATAAATGTGTCATTTAAGAGCTTCACCCCATACACAATGTATGGGTACCATTATAGCCTGCAATTAGACCACAGTATTCTTCTATAGTCTACCATGGCAAGGAGGCAGCTGGCCTGGTATATATTATCAGAAATAATGGACAAGCAACTCCTTAATTAAATAGGGACACATTATCCTTTTATAAAATGTTGCTAGGGTATGCTTATCTAACACTTTTCTCCTTTTTTCCCCTAGGGATATTACACCAATTCTCAAGGATCCTAATGCTTTCCGTTCTGCCATAGATCTTTTTGAGAACCACCTGAGGACACATTTTCCAAATATTGATGTCATTGCTGGTAAGGGAATTTGCCAGTATTCCTTTTTATTCTTATTCAGCTTTCCCTCTTTCCAAGGAAAGCCCTTTGTGTTACCTTGAAAACAATTCTTTGGTGAGGCTTCTACTTGGAAATTCCATGAAGATCCTAAGTCTTCAGAAATCATTAGATGACACCGACATCACTCCCCAGGTCCCTCCGCTCCTCAACCAAAGGTTGAGGCATGGGGCGTCACCATTTTTTGATGTAAAGAACAGAGTGAATGCTGGCACCATCAAGAGGAGTGACAGAAGAAGAGACAATGATTTCTGCAGAATTCTAAGCTCCTGATCTTCATGGAACTTGCTAGTAGAAGCCTTGCAGAGGGATAGTTTAAAGGGTAGTAAAAAATGGTTTTCCTTGACATTAGTAGCCAGTCGGATAACTAGGTTCCAATCTACCATTTTAAGGTATCCAGCTCCTTACACATCAGTAAAAAAAAAAAAAAAACTTTAAAAGTAAAGTTTCCAGGTGAACTTTTTTTAGACACATTTTGGCTACCTTGCTGCTGGGAATTGTGTAGTCCTGGTTGCATTTATGCTAAAGGAGAGGCACCATTACATCTCCATTACATTTTGGAATATGTCTTGCACACACAAGACAACTCTGGACCCCAAAATTTTAACTGATAGATTCACTGTCAGTATGTCAGTTGAAATAATGGTGCATGCCAATATTTCAGTCCAAAATATCCTTTGGCCTGTTGAGAACCAAATGATAGGCTGATGTCCCATCATTCAAAATGACCATTTTGGCTGAAATGGTCAATATGATTGGTTGTGTCCTAAATCACCTCTGATCACCATACCAATCGGACCAAATGTGAGCTTGGGGGATTGATCAGGCTGAAATATCAGAAGATACCTGCCATATGTTATTCATCTTTAATGAATAACAAACTAAACCAACTATGCAAGGGCATCTATAGTGGCAAAATTAACTTTTTTCTTTCTTTCCATGTGTTCTATATTTCCCCACAACCCCAGAGTGTCTTCACTTTTTTCAGATTCCCTCTCTGTCCTGAGATATACCAGTTAGAAGAATACGTGATTGCATTCCTCTACTCCTACTTGGACTGTCAATCAAATCCCTGTGACGTGATCCCCCCCCTCCCTGCTCTGTAATAAACATAGAGATAAGAGCATTAGCAGTTGGAGAGAGGTAGCTTTGATGGTAGATATAAGGCTGAACTTGACCCCCCTTCTTAATAGCTTTCACTGATTGATGATGGGTCACAAAGTGAGAGATCGTAAACTGTACTGTTCTCCTTTTTTTGCTTTCTTTTGGCCTCTGTGCGTGGGTGTGTTTTTCAGGGTGTTGTTTTAACTTCTACTGCACATGATAAGCTTGTCGGTTAGCCGGAGTTGAGACATGGAGGAGGTAACAGGGGGGAAGGGGGGAGTGCTGCACAGAGATCTGACACCATGGTTAAACAAAGTCACTGACAGAGATAGGATTAAGGCAGCACAGAGTACATGAGTTTAACTTTGCAAAGGGGAAATGTGTTTTTTCCACTATAGATGCCTTTTAATAAAAGGAATCCTAGAGGTGTTCTTATCTGCTACTGTACAGCAGCTCCTGTAAAGACTTTTAAGATTTGGAGTATCTTTCTGACAGACTGGGGTGGTTGTTTTCATTGTTGTGTCTGCCTTGCGTACAAATGCATGCGCACACATCCCTAGAGCAGTAGAGCTACACTTATAATTCCCCGACCCTGTTAATCTTTTATATGAAAAAATCTAGATAAACTATTCTTTTTGGGTACATTTTCGCTTCACTGGCAAAGTGTGAAAAGGATGTTGAAGGATTGTTAAACTGTATAAGTTTACTATATTTGTTATTGTATTCTAAATTCACTAATTGCTCTTTTTACAGGTCTAGATTCCCGGGGATTTTTGTTTGGCCCATCCCTAGCACAGAGATTTGATATTGGCTTTGTGCTGATAAGGAAAAAAGGAAAGTTGCCAGGTCTAACAGACACCATATCCTACAGTTTGGAATATGGAAAGGTAACTGTATTATTTATTGCTTAAGCTGTAAACCAGTGTATTAAAAGTGTCAGGATGTCGACATAACAATTTGTTGTAAAGTGACAAAAATGTGGTGGTGTTCTAGACTAGTGATGTTGAACCTTGGCACTCCAAATGTTAGAAACTACAACTCCCAGCATGCCTTGGTTGCATTCTGTAACATTTGTAGTAACATGCAAAATTACACACTAAAAGCACCAAAAGTAGTAACCCCCCTAAGACCCCCCAAAGTCCACTAAACCAGTAGTCTCAAAGCCTGCAGGTACTCTATATCACTTAAAAAGAAAGCATAAAAATTCCCCAATGTAAAAAAGAGGTCTAGTGGTGGTCACATGACACATAAACACTAAACCTATAAAATGTTTATTATATCACGTAGGGGCATAACTGCAGGAGGCCCCTGAGTGATACAGCTGATCGCGCATATGAAGATACGCGATCAGCTGTTTAAAAGGCGCCAAAACTAACTTCCTGTGCGGTTCCAGCTGATCATGTGTACTTTTTTGTTTCCCCCATGTGCACGATCAGCTGTTTAAAAACAGCTGATTGTGGATCGTTAGGGAAGGGGATCATGGGCCCTCTTGCCTCCGGGGGTCCTCTGCAGTTGAAGGCCCTGATGTTACACCACTAATGTCACGGTTTAAACATAACAAATTGCCACAGATAATATTAATTAAACCGGCAATGTGAGATCTGAGGAAAACTACAGTTCCCAAATTCTTTGGGGCATCCATGAGGCTCATTATGCAGTATCTGTTAAGTAAAGCATGCACATTTTGTCCAGTAGTCTTATGACATGGCAGTACAAGGTGCATGACACTCAGGGGTGTCCCTAAGGTTTTTGGCACCTGAAACAAATTTGGAATACCGCCGACATAGTGGCAAAGTGGGCATAGCTTCATGTGTGGGTGTGGCAGAACACACAAATTATGCAAACCACAAACACTAAATTTTGGGGATCATCAGGTAATGAAGGGGACAAGGTGATCCCCAAAATGCAGGAGAACCCTGCATCTAAAAAAAACACACAGAAGGAGGGCCCCTTCACACAAGGAGGGTGGGTAGATGCTGTATGGGTGGTGAATTTCACACCATGCGACTGCACTAACATTGCCATAGTGTAGTGATAGATAGCCATGGAGGATGTGTGACAGGCTTGGCAGGGACAGACACACAGCACCAACTGGAGCCCGGCGGATAGTAGTGTTCTGACTGGATCAGGTAAGGGGGTGATTTCAAGCCCTAGGTTTGTTATTATCACACAATGGAGCTCTTCATGGATCTGGCTCAATATCATAGCTGGTGGGTACAGGCAGTTAACTGAAAGGGTATATATACACCAAATAATAGAATTTTCAAAAAGTGTACATTTAGACACTGCAAGATCCCACTGCTCCAAAACTTTTTTCAGATTTTAAATCTGAGCTGAAGATCCTGTGAAATCATCATTTGAAATCACAGCATTTACAGGGAAAGGCCTGTCACTCCAGAAGCAGATATTATAATATGTTACATCCATGAACCCTAAACTAGCTGCCTGCCAGCACACTTTCTGCAGCTATTAAGAGAATCAGCAAAGAAAAGAAGGCAGGGGGAGGGAGGGGGAGATGGGTAAGCAGAGCAGTGTCCATGGTGAGGCTGTGCAGAGCTTATAAGTGTCGCAGACACTACAAGAAGGCAGTGAGTAAGGGAGGGTGGGGGGAATAAAGAGCACTCACTAAACATTAATAATTTAATGACAAAAGTAGGCACCGATAAATGTGTGAATAACACCATTTAACTTCTCTCGAATTGTAGTTTTAAAAAATTTAAAGTTGTTTGAGTAAGTATAGTGACCTTTGAATAGGCTGCATATGCTTTTGTAATGGGAAAATCCAGGCAGTTTGTAGGAGAATGGAGAACAGCTTCATCAGTCTGGCTCATACAGAGACTCACACCCCTCTACCTTTCTCGCTGCTGGGTCCGGACAAAAGAGCTGCAGCTGCACAGGCTCCGGTACTATCCTCTACCACACTGAGTGCGTAAGTTACGCCAGTTACACGCACAGGGCGTACCAGAGCACAGTGGGATCAGCCAGGGACTCCACTGATGCTCCCTCAAATTCTTGTGGCTGCCAGGAAAGCAAGGGGCAGTAAAGTGCATGCCATTAGGGGAAGAAAAGCGAAACCCACTATGACAGGCTGCCGCCTTTCAAACTTAGCCAGAGGCTTCATAGCAGGAGCGGCCCTGATGGCACTTTGGAAAGTTGTCAGTGTCTCTTTTCCCATACGCTGTAGTAGACATGGCATCAAATAAGCATGAAGAATGATATAAAATTGGGTCAGTTTAGATCTATGTGCTTCAGTGCTATGTGTAACATTGTTCAGGAGTGTGGAAGACAGCTGGACCTTTTATGATTCCCTACCAGTAAAATTCCTTTACTGGTAGGGGCACGTAAAGTTGATAAAATAGGATGTAGTATGATTGGTGAAATTAGTTCCTTCCATTTTACTTTGGTTTGTAGACTTATATGCACTGTGTGCGACATGTATTTATTTTCTTATATAGCATTGGAAAGTAAAAAGTGTTAAATTGCACTATGGTATAATCAGACACTTTCCTGCAGAGCTTGTACAGCCTTGTGTCTTAAAGGTCAAACTCAAATGTATGCATTGGCTCCTTTTGGGGCTATTTGTAGTGCCTGATTGGTTCTGCTTGAATCATTGCCTTTTTATCTCACTAATGGAAAAATAAAGTTGCAATTGTTATAAATTAGGGTCATATATGAAAAGTTAATTATGCAGAAGTCTGTGCAACCCCAACCAGCTAAATAGTGATATCTGGAAACATATATTTTAAAATAAATATTTCATTTATTTGCCATTAACTTTTTAAAAACAAGTGGTATATCCCTTTAAATTAGATTTTTGGCTACACTAGAATACTTAATTGTGCTTATGAGAAATTAAGTACAAGTATAAACCTGCAAAGAGGATCCATATCCTTTCTGAATAAATTGTGAGGAATAACAATCAACCTGTTGAGATTTAACCCTAAATATGGGAAACTAGATTCTAAACCTTAACAGATGAAACCCAGTGGTCAAACCATATTTGCCAGCTCAGCTACATGCTCTTTAAGCATACTTATAAAGGAAAAATCTTATAAAATCCTTTATGACTGGTATGCCACTCTGGCTTCCCTACACAAAATTAATTCTTCCATCGCACCTCTGTTTCCAAGGGTGTCAGAAAAATTCGGACCATATTTTATATAGTGGCTAATGCAATAGATGTATCTGGGTTGAAAACTAATTGTCATTTATATTCCTTTAGGCTGAGCTGGAAATTCAGTGTGATGCTATCCAACCGGGTCAGAAAGTTATAATTATTGATGATCTGCTTGCTACAGGAGGTGAGAATTTTTTTTTGGTAATTGGATTCCTTATAAACTTAAAGTTGCTGTTATAATTTTCTCACTATTGCTTTTAATCGATCCTTAGTTTACAGTGATAACCATTAATGAATGTTTATGCATACTCCACCAGTCACTAGTTCTTCATGTGCAGGATTTAGCTGCTCTGAATGTTTCATGTGTATGTGTCAGTTAATACCTAAATAAAACCCTAATAAGGATGGGAGGCAGCAATTTTCTGACATGCTGAAGTGTGGGACATTGTGGCAGATTAAAATCAATCTGTCATGGGGGCATGGCTAAGCCGAGCATGCAGTAGGACGCAAACGAAAAAGCTCCGTCTGAAAATCAACTCTTTTTACACTACTGAGAGGTCCAAAAGAAACGGGAAACAGCATTCGGCTTGTGGGACCACAAGCCAAATGACTCGTGCCTGGGACAAAAAAATGCTGCAGTAGCCAAACTGCAAAAATACGCTCATAACTCGCGCACTACAAACCTGGCCCAAGCCCCCCCCCCCCCCAGCACATGGCAGAGGCCAGACCTGATCCGCTCCTACCTACTGGCAACCAGGCAACCTCCGATGTCTCCCCTTGATATACAAGCAGTGCGCCAGAGATGCACTGACATGGAAGGCCGCATATCTAACATAGAGGACACGATGACCCCACTAGTCCCAGAGGTCTCCCGCCTGCAACAACAATTAAAGGAATACCACCTCAAATCCGAGGACCTTGAAAATAGAATGAGGCGGCACAACCTCATATTTGTGGGAATCCCAGAGCGAACGGAGGGCAACGCACCAGAAAACTTTATTGAGCAGTGGCTCTCCCCCACATTCTCTGTGGAAAGAGCCCATAGAATCCCTACTCGGGCCCCACCACCAGGCTCAAAGCCAAGGCCCCTTATCGCACGCATACTAAGTGTCGAAGGTCCTTATACTTCCTAGCCCCCAATTCACCCTCCCTTGTATTGGAGATGGCCGTCCCCTGGGTGCTCAAAGGAACGGCCCGCTCTATACATGCTACTTCTGAGCCATCATCCTCCACATTTTCACCTATCACAGCAAATCTGTTGGGATTGACCAACTGGGAAGAAGTGACCCTACCCTTCCGTCCCCTACTTCCCCTGGTGACCCTTACAAATCTATCTATCTTTAACACCTTATCTGCCTCATTTCCACCCTCCAGTTTACTGGCCCCTGCCAGTACCTACAATTCCCCAGATTTGTCAAGCCCTGCAATGCTGCAAGTTTCCCCTTTAGATTCTGGACCTCCGATTCCAAATGGGCAACCCACTCACATCTGACACTAGCATGTCCCTTGGGGCGGCTGCTCGATGCACATTGCATGGCCCCAACAAAACTGTCCATACTAAATAGCAATTCACAAGAAGAGAAACGGCAATACACGCAAGAGAAACAGCAATACACACAAGAGAAAAAGCAGTTTTGTTCTTAACCCCTTTTTTATTCTAAATGCATTTGTTTCTTAACGCAACGCTTAAAAACAGACAAACCCCTTTAAAACAGAAAATCCTGGATAGCTCTGAAGAAATGACTTAAATGAGGTTCAAAACCATAGTTTCAACAGCCCTTATTTAGCCAATTTAAACCAATTAGCTACACCCCCATCCAATCAAAGAGAAAAGAAAAAAAAAAAAAGCCTCTTTTGTCTCTCACCAGCCCTACAGGTAACAATGCAGTTGTTTATTTTAGAAACCGAGTGATTTGAGTTTCCTTACAAATTTCCTACTAACTTATTCAAGCAGCAAGTGGTAAAAAAAAAAAACACAACTGATTAATTACTAAAGGTTCGTACACACGTGTGATCGCCGAACGACCGACTTGGCGGATCTCCGAACAAACGTCGGACGATAAACGGCCCACACACAGGCCGACTATCGGCCGAAACGAACGTTCGTACACATCTTGCGTCGCGGGTCGGTACCCGAGATCGCACGTGTGTATGAACCTTTACATAGACACACTCCTAGAAATAAATAGTGCTAGGTTAGTAGATTTACTAGACTGCAAACCACAGTAAATAAACGCTTTTTTTCTTGACGCACCCTTAAAAAACAGACAAACCCCTTTAAAACAGAAAATCCCTTTGAAAGAAAATTGCTCAAGAGCTGGATCGCTTACTTAAATGAGGTTCAAAAACATTGTCGGAACTCCCCCTTAACCTGGTAGGAAGGTTTAATCTGATAAAAATAATCCTCCCAAAAATCCTCTACGTCATTAAACATTCTCCAATATATCTACCCAGTAAACTATTCTCAGAACTGAAGGGAATGTTAACATCCTTCCTGTGGTCAAACGGACGAGCCAGACTCAAACAGAGTAAGTTACAACAACCAAAAGATAGCGCCGGCCTAGCGCTCCCCAACTTCCATATGTACTACTTAGCTGGACAACTAAGATACATGGCCACATGGCTAACCCCGGACAACACTCCCTCCCAGGCAGAACATATGTTTGCTGCTTATAGTACCAGCTCCATTCTATCCACAGCCGAAGCACCAAACCTACATCTGATCGTCACTTCTACCCCACTTCACACGCAAATGTATAAAATCTGGAAGGAGACAAACCAACTGATTAGATACTCATGCATTCCCCCCCGAAACTGCCCTACGGCGAACTTCCCATGCTATCTGGATTGGGAAACCAAAGGAATACAACAATTTGATCAACTTATTAAAGGTGACACAATAAGATCGTTCGAAGATATCAGCGCCAAACATGAATTACCACGAACATACTTCTATGGATACTTACAACTAAGACACTGCCTACATATGGAGTTCCCTGACAGGAAAACCTCTTAACAAATCATCCAATAATAGGAATTCTAAAAACCCAAGGATTGCAAGGATCTCAAGATTGTATACTCACCTCATCACAGATCAAACTGACACACAAATGATAACAATACTCCAACTCTGGAACACACACATTCCAGACCTCACAAATGAAGATTGGGACGAAATTGGATCAGCACATGTTAATGCCTCCCCATCAGCCAATAACCGACTGATGCAACTATATATTACACACCAAGCCTACCTAACTCCAGTAAGATTATATCGGATATCTACAATGCACCCAAACAACTGTCCAAGATGCCACAAGAATGATGCTGTGCTACTGGCACCTCATCTGGGATTGCCCCATAATTGCATACTTTTGGACCAAAATTACCAGATTCCTAACATCCTTACTACCTTGGCCAGTCCCAATGGACTCACAATTATGCATACTAGGAATTAATGTATTCGAATTAGAGGACTCATACAAACGGATTTTCTTGCGAGAAACACTCTTTATGGCCCGGAAAACTATAGTACTGAGATGGATGGCTGCAGAACCCCTCAAACTTAAAACTTGGCGTGAACTGATCAATAGTATGCTTCCATTCCATAGTCTCATCTATAAAGACAAGCAATGTCCAAAGAAATTTCAGAACATATGGACTGAATCTCCCCTAACTACATGAACTATCCCCGGTGGGTGGGGAGGGTCTGGCGGACTGGGGTGGGTCGGGGGCGAGGCACGACCCCCGCCCCCCCTCTATACCTAATCTTTCCTCCCTTGATCCCCTTCCCTCTGAAACAGTATATTCTACATGCATGTGAATGTAACTCTCTCAGTTTCGGGCAAACTTAAAAAACGATTTGTTGGGCCAAATAAATCTGCCATTTTCATTATCGCTGGCGAAAATATATGCCGATTCAGGCCATTGGACATGTCCGTATTATCAGTGCAGATCATGCGATCTCCTATGGACCGGGCAATCAGTTACAGCGACATTCACTGCAACTGACGAAAATCAAGCTGTACGAGACTGTGGCAGATTGAATGGAAGAGTTAGATGGGATGATGCTGTTTTCTAAAACGTAAATTCGGGAGATTGCGTCAGATTGAAAGCAGCCTGAGAGAGGGCTCTACAATGTCCTAGAGAGTACTTTCAATCTGCCCCAATCTCTTAAAGATCCACCTCAATTTTTCCCAGACTGCTTTTAATCCAACACAATCTCTGACATATATTTCAGTGTCACAAAACTGCTGCCTCCCATTTCTCCAATTTGCGATATATTTTTGTACATGTATTAACTGGCACATACATAGGGAACCTTTTAGAGCAGCTAAATCTAAACTGGTGAATCTCTTGCAATGAAAAGTCACTGAAATTCTGTGGTATGAGAATCCTTCCTATATAAGTAAAACAAAAAAAGTTTAAAACTACTGGGAGAGGGATATAAGGGTGTCAAAAAAAGGAATGTACATCATGGGCGTCCCCACATAGGGGCAAGATGGGGCCCTTGGGATGATGATTGCTGTGCAGTGCAGGGATCAGTCAGCCTTATAGTTCACTAGCCAATGTAAAATGAGCCTTCCAGTTAACCAATCAGCCGAGTGTTGTCAGTCCAATCATCCCCATAGCTCACCAGCCAATGTAAAGTGAGCCTTTTAAGTTAACTAATCAGCTCAGTGTTGTCAGCGCTCCGATTTATCTGTCTATCTATCTTTCTTTATCTGTATGTCTGTCTAATTTCTATCTCTCTATATCAGTCTCTATATTTTTTTATTTTTATCGGTTTGAGAAAAGGATATTTTTTTAATCCTGGATACCTGTTAACGAGGCACATTTTCTTACAGTACAGAGCAGCAGTAACAAAAGAAATTGGCAAAATTACCCTTCCAACCAAAATGCTTTTGAGGTTACATAGGTTAAGATTTACTAAAACATCCCCTATATAAAGCTGGGTACACACGATGAGATATTTCGGTCCGATCGACCGATAGTTCAGTGTATCGGTCGATCGAACCAAAATTATCACATCCGAATGTAGCCATGTCCGACCGATCGTTCGTCCGAATCGGACGAAACGACGATCGGACATGGTGGAAAACCTCATCGCGGTAACTGTCGGATGCGGCTGCTTTTGCCGCGACCGACAGTCCTTCCTCCTGGCCGACCGGTCGAAAGTATAGAACGGTCGGTCAGGAGGAAAAAACGCTAGGTGTGTACCTAGCTTAAGCCATACCCACCCACCTGCAGCTTATTTTCCCTTGTGCCCATGATGTATATTTCCTTATTGAATTGTAATCATTCCAAAACAATCTGATCCTGATAAGAGAGCACTGACAGGTTTGTTTGCTATTTATATTTCTTCTTTAAATTGTTTTAAAGCATTGAGACCATATACTTGTGCATGTCTTATCTAGATTTGTATTTTCACCTTTTTAAATATTTTTCTCAGGGACCATGTTTGCAGCATGTGAGTTGCTAAAGCGAAGAAAGGCCGAGATACTGGAGTGTTTAGTTTTAATAGAGCTAAAGTCTCTTGAAGGTGCACAGAAGCTTAAGCCTCACAGTGTCCACTCATTATTGCAGTATGAGTAGAAGACTACCGCTGCATGGAATAGAATATTAATCACGTGCCTATTACGGACTAGTCTTCATTCTACCACAAAGATTTTTGTTTGAACTCTACAATAGAGTGTACATCGAATATGAGACACCCAGAATTCTTAAACAACATGTATATGACCAAACCTCTGGAGTACAGATACACCACATAAGTTGTGTGTATAGCGTCAACTTCTTTTTTTTTTTTTTTTTTTTAATAAAAGTAGCTTTGTTGCCTGTTATTTGTATAAACAAAATAATGGTAAATTAAGATAAAATTAAAACTCCTATAGCTATCTTGGTTTTCATTAACAGAAATTTAAGTGCATATTCATAAAAACGTGTTATCCCGGTACTGCTCAGTATTTTACAATGTGGTTTATTTTGTATTGCAGCTGCGAAATTAGAGCAGTGTAAAATACTGAAATATAAAATTAACCTGTGGGTAATCCACCATTTTGTTTTGGTGGAAGTCTACATGCTCATCCACAAGTACGATCGCGGGGGGCGTCCAGCAGCTTGAGGCTAGCTTTACATTTATGCAGTGAGTGAACTTCTGTTTCTCACTAGTGCACAGCAAGGAAGCTGCAGCCTTGTTAGATCATGTAACAGAAGATCCTGCCAGGCTCACAACAGGCATTTTATAGTTGCTTTTTAAAGCAATCTCTTTTTCCCCGCACAGGTTCCTTTGCATTTCATACAAAAAAGAAAAAGTAATCTTTACAGTTTTTCATATCAAGCACTGAAAAAAGTAAATGTAGGGATTTATATCTGTGACCTCATGTGGTGTATGTTTCTAAAAGTAGAGCTATCCACTAACCCACCAGAGCCCCTTGCCTGAATCCCATGGTGGTAGCTGCCCGTGGACTTGACTTCATCTACAAACAACAATCTATGGGATTACAAAATCTACAAATTACCCCCAACAGATACGACCCTTGCCACATTGCCTCTGAACATACAATCGAGAGGGAAACCAACTACTACTCTCAGATTACAAATATTAAAGACCCAACAGAGAAAACAAGCAGGATCCGTACTTGTATAAACTTTGCATCGGTGGTCCATCATATGGTTCGACATCATCTACAACTGCAGCACCCACAGGATTACAAATATTCACAGACCAACCCCACTTGGCAATATCCAGACCAACATCCTCAAGACTGGGGGTAAAAGGTAAGGGCAAGACCAATGAATACACTCCTAATACCCCTCTCTATTCCATAAATAACTATAAAACACACTTTGATCTAAACCCTACAGAGACAATCTATCAGTTACCCCACGCTATATTCTAAACAGAACTTGCTGCTCTGTATGTATCAGTAACCAAGACAACTTAAAGAAATCTCCTATATATACCACCGAACAGTTGCCAAGAAATATGTTTAATCCCCCGATAACTAACTGCAGGTGCCTTTACTTCCCCACCCTTCTATATTATGGAACCGAGCGGATGGGAACGCTCTCTACGTCAAAGGTCATTAATACCTAACCTATACCATCTAGTTGCAGCGTTACAAGAATATTGCCTAACTAGCACTGCTAATTTAAATACTAGGATATTGGTACGCTAAAACCTGTACTTAGACCAATACTTCCTAGTAAAAAAACCTGTTGTTTAAATGTTTGATGTTAAGGGTACAATGTTTGCACTAGTTCGAAAGTGTATATAACTGGGAATACTGTTTTGTGGTTCACATTGTTTTTCAAAATCTTGTGTGTAAATGCAACAAAATCTCTCTGTTTGTATATTGATATGTCTCAACTGACCCGTTCTGAGTCCAGCCTCACCCACTGGCTTAACCATATAAACACCCATCACCTCTTAAAATACTAGTTTGGAATGTCAGGGGCCTCAAAAACAAAATCAAGCGTATAGCAATTCTTCAATACCTAAAAAAAACTAAATTTAGACATAAGTGTGCTTGTGGAAACACACTTGGAAGGCTGCCAACAATCTGCGCTTAAAAGACCATGGGTGGGTTGGGTATACCATTCCCAATTCACATCCTCACCACGAGGAGTAGCAGTACTAATAAATAAGACAACACAGTTCAAGCTGGTGAAATTGAGGCTGGACCAGAGGGGAACCTTTGTATTGATAAATGCAAAAATACAGTCGCTCCCCCTTGTTATTTTAGCGTCTTATGTCCCACCCGTTTAAGATGTCCTCCTTCCAAGAGGCATTGCACTTCCTGGCGGAATTCCCAGGAGTTCCGGCCATTTGGTTAGGGTATTTCAATACAGTTCAGAACCTTGTACGTGAATCCACCCTCCCGGGTGGCAGGCTCCCACAGACCCATTAACCAGGTTCGCCCCACTTATGCAGAGTATCAATTTGGTAGACGCATGGCGATATCTATACCCTGATGATGTGGAGTTCATACATACTATAGGAACTTGTACTCTCAAATTAACCATACCCCAGAAGAAATCAACAAACCCGAGCTCAATACCACTACCTCAGCTCCCAATAAATGCCCGCCACCTATTAATTCCTCAAAAAACCTCAAATTGTTTGGACTACACAAGTATCTGGAATAGAATGGGCCCATGCCTCCACAAATTGATTTAATCTTCCCCCTATGTGTAGAGACTGAGCCTGCCCGACGTCATTGCTGGTTCGCTTGTCCTTGGAAGGAATTAGTACTCTTTCTGGTCAATTGCGTAGCTTGCTTCCCATGATCTCCAATTCCCTGCACAAAAGGATTCTCTGCTATTTCGACCTTGTCTTGGCTGACGAAAATACCTTTCTCTGACCTTTTGACTGAAAGATTTCTTACGATTTCTTTTAAACCACATGACGACTTTTTAATTAATTTATCCAATCTCTCCCCAAACAGCATTTTTCCATCAAAGGCAAAGATTTGCTTTGGAGTTTACATCCGCTTCCCAGTTCTTAAGCCACAGAGCCCTTCTTGTGGCCACTGATAACGCCATTGATCTGGGCGAAAATCTCACCAAATACACCAAAGCCTCTGACATGAAGTCCGTAGCGAATCTACATTCTTGGACCATATTAGCTAGTTTAGATCTCTTTACATTATTATTAATGGCATCCTGTAAATTTGTAAGCCAAACGCTAACTGCCCTGGTAGTGGAGGATAGAGCCATGGACGGTTTACAGGATCTTTAAAAGTTGCCGCATCTTCCATAGTCTTAGTCTTGACTATAGCTGCATCAACTTTAGGCGGAGAACTCCAGGCCACTGCGTCTTCTTCCTCGAACGAATACTTCTTTTGGAACCTAGTTCCTACATCTACTCTTCTTTCGACTTTTTCCTATTCCATAGCTATTATTATCGCATTAATTTGTGTACAGGAAAAGTAACTGACTTTTTATGAAGAGCAGGAAAATATCCGCAGAAGCTGCAACAGGTTCTTCAGTAGAAAGGGAAAAAGTATCTCTTATTGCTTTAATTAGTGGTTCAACAATCCTATGATAAAAAAAAGACTTTGGATTCTTCCTCAGAACCAGGCAGAATTCCTTGCTTCTGATATATCTGAATCCGACAAATCTGATAAATGCCTAGTCTTAGCCTTTTCCTTTTTTCCCTCTGGGGTATGCTGTAACTGCTGTTTTAATAAGGCTCATTAATCCATCCATAGAGATTTTCTCTGGTAACTGAACAGTAGAACTTTTATCCTCTTCCAACCTTTTCCCTTTAGAACTCAAATTGATTTGACAGAGGTAGAGGCACTGAAAAAAATAAAAAATATCCTTAGGATAGAAAAATAAAGTCTCATCTCTTTGTTAGAACCTTACCTAGTTCCTTTAGCAGGGTGCCCTTTGCTCACAGAAGTGGGCTCCATACTTGAAATATCTATAAATATAGATATATAATTCATAAGTGTGATATTTTATAATGGGAGCTGCAGTGGTATATATCCTTATAAAAATCACTCAGCTATGTCACTAAGTGACTCATTTCTTATATTTCTTTAATCCCACTGCTCCGCCCATTCCAGTGTTCATGCCTGGACAATGACTCAGCATTTTTTGCAGTGTTAACTTCACTAACAGAACCTGCTGGAGCTGCTTCCTGTCACTTCATAACCAATGTCTCTCCTCCACAAAGATTTTTTTAACCGCATAGATGCTGGGCTGGGATGTTCCTTTCTACTGGGTTTAAGTAACAGAAGGTAGCTTGGGGGGTTTAAGGTAGAAATAGGGACAAGGCTAGAATTTAAAATGCAAATGGGGTGAAGGAATCAGATACTTATATATTATAAGAAATAATGCACCCCTTCATATTATAATATAAGGACATTACACCACCTCGGAGTTCCCTGACCTGTATAAAAGCACTCTGCCTACGGCCTCGTGCTTCTATATGGTCAGGGAACTCCTCTGTAGCGTAATATCCTTATATTACACTGTAAGGGGTGCATTATCCCTTATATATTACAAGTAAGATACAATATGCATATCCATCACCAAGCGGCAACAGATAATGGCTCAAAAGACAGCGCTGGTAAAAAGCTTCCTAGTACTTACATAGATCTCAAAAATCAGATAGCTGGCAGCACAAATGGGGTTTCCAGGAAAAATATTGGGTATCTGAAAGACAAGAGGCTCCATAAGACCCAAAACTAGAAAGTGAACTTGAGGCAGAGAAACACTCAATCTTCCACTTACCACGCGGCTTGACATAAACCGGAACTTCAGAGTCCTTGAACGGCCTTTTGAACGCGATCTCGTGTTACTCGCCTGTCTCGAGTCACGTCACATGCGTAAGTGCGCGCGTGACCAGCTAACACCAAACAGCCAGAAAATGATACCGCAATGAACCACCAAGGAAGGAATGGATGGACACAGAATACTCCATGCAAAAGCCCAGTCATAGGCTCTTCCCTTAGGCATGCCGTGCTGCAACAACAGTGATACTGCACTTCCACGTGTCTCTCTTCCTGCTTGTATTAATAATGTAGATAAGAAGCCTGTTTTTGTAGATACAAATAGTTAACTGGCGTTTGTACTTCAAACTAAAAGAAAAAACTAAACATCGTCTCTCACCCAGTCCAGTTCCGGTTTGTTTCACTGACTGAATAAATTACTGTGCAGATAAGTACACACACATTAATTTATTCACTCAGTGAAACGAACCAGAACTGGACCGGGTGAGAGACGATGTTTAGTCTTTTCTTTTAGTTTGAAGTACAAACGCCAGTTAACTATTTGTATTTACAAAAACAGGCTTCTTATCTACATTACTAATACAAGCAGGAAGAGAGACACGTGGAAGTGCAGTAGCAGGCACAAAGTCACTCTGTGACATCACTAAGTGACTAATATGGATTCTCACCACTGCACCTCCCCATTGAAATGCCAGAGCCTTATGTATTATATTAACCTTAAGGGTGACGCCACACTATACCAGCAGATTGCAGCACACCTAGTGTGGCCAGACCAATGCTAGTGAGCAGTTTTTAACAAGCAATCATATTGCAAGTTAAACCGTAGTGTGGCCTACCCCTAGAAGGAGGATGTTTTGTTATTTAAAACGGTCAAAATAGCTCTCCCCTGCTCCACACTTGAATAGAGATGAACGAAAGTGGCAAGCTTTGTTCCAATAGTGGTTCCACAGAACATAATCAAATTTCTAAAAATCAGATTGAAACTCGATTGAATGGGAACTTTGAAGCAATGTTTCACTTTTCCGATCTAATTTCTGAGTTTTCCAATATTCAATTTTGAAAAATGTACAAATCCGCAGATTTTAAAAATAATGGCAGTTCCAAAAAATTAAAATTAGGACTCATAACTACACCTTAAGAGTTTCCAGGACAAGGACCAAAACCACAATCAGCTGTTATACTACGCTAGCCAGGTGACACCTGATGAAAGGGACAGTGTGTCCCTGAAACTTTGTGTTGATGTGATCTAAATAAAGAAGCTTATATTCACGAAAAAGTGCCCCTCTCATAACCTTTTTATGCTTGTGCTATAGCTGTAGGTCCATGGTAGAGGACCAGAGAAGGGAGCACATTTGAAGAAAGTGGCTAAACTGCATAAAAAGGAGTGCCTAGGCCCTTAATCCAGTTTGCAGTACTTACATTACATTTAATCGGAACTTCAGAGAACACTATAATCATTTTACCAATCGACTTAAAAAAAAAAACTACTTTCCCGATCGTAATTACAATAGATTTTACGATCTGTCACATAGTAAGATCAGGAAAATGTACAATTTTTCAGCAAATCAATGGAAATGTCAGATTGTACATAAAATCGACCTAATGTCCTTTAGTGTAACACCTGATCGATAGTGACTGAGGAGTTATCAGTTCAGGGCTTTATCCAGGGTACTATTAATATTTGGAAAAGGCGGTTAGTATAATTGTCTCATTATGGACGGATGCAGCCCTCCTTTGTAGTTGCAGTACCTAGGGCAAGGACTATTAAATTTGCTTACCAAGACCTTCTCCAGTTCCTTCCTATGCACTTGTAGAGCACATCTTGCCATATGTTGGGCCAGGAAAGGAATTTTTAAGTAAATTTAATTGCGATTGGCTGTACAGCTAATTTTGTTGATCTAGCATTTTAGGTCTTCACACAGGGAAAAATAGACTAAAGGTCAAAGGTGACAGACTGAGTACTATATAAAGTATAAAGAAAACATTTGACTGCCGTACTACCTACGATTGCAGTAGACTCCCTATACTTTAATACAGGAAGCCAACCGTGACAGAAATTTTTTTCACAACATATAAAAAAAAAATTGGGCTGTTGTACCATATTACCATATTAATATGTAATCCATATTAAAGTGCAACTAGAGACCAAAAATATAATACTTACAAAAAATAGAATTCTAGTGCACAAATAATTCTAATTGCATATTGGCTATACCTCCATAAGGTTGCTACTACAAACAGCCTGCTAAACACTGGATATATAAAAGCAATATATCAATAAGTTGGCCAAATAATTTTAAGTCCAGTCACCTTGTCAAGGTTGCTTTATTTTACTGGGTCCTAACTTACTGGTACTTGCCTATTTGGCTGCATGAGCTGACAGCTTCTCCTGTGTGGCCTGTATGCTTAAAGCAGACTCTCTAGCTTAAAGCAATTTGTTCAAATGAGCACATGACCTAACTCTGGGTGGAGTACAAGTTCCCAGAAGGCTCGGTCAAATCTTTAATGTAACAGAAATCATTTTTTTGTCAGATCAACCATTTCCAATAACAAACATTTGTCTGTATAAGAAACAGACGTTTTGGCCATGCGTGTGTACCCAGCTTAGGGGGGTATGGTTTGTTAACCTTATTGTTCTCCTGTATCAGTTATGATGTGCATCATAACATGTGCATAGCATAGCATGTGCAAACTAGTGGTATCCACCACATTTGAATACCACTGTTTATACACAATGTTATTTACAGTGGGCTGTATTCTCCATTTGAGCAAATTGGATGCAAACTAATACTAGTTTATTTCTAATGGATCTACTATGTACTGCTTGTTTGTTAATTCGTAAACAATTTGGTCAATTTTTAGACTATATTTTAAACTATTAATCTCCAGTATATACTTTACAAGCCCTCTATCCCATATCCCTTATATTATATAAATTAATATTTTTACAGAGATTGCATTGAGTTTTTAGGAGCAACTAACTAGGTGGGGGTATATAGCATTATTACACATAGGAAAGGTCCATATGTATGTTTGTAATTAGCACTATTTATTTAAAATCACCATAAGAAATAACACCATACAAAGTATAATACTACTACTATCCCATTCATTTTGCGATGAATGGGATAGTCGGTCGTATATAAGATCGGGAGAGGTGGTTCCGGCAGGATCGCAGGAACGTCGCGTGATCAGTCGGTCGGGTAAGTAATATTGTGCTGGTGTATGGCCACCTTAACTTTGCTGGACACCCCTAAGTTTGAATGGAAAACTCAAAATGATAGGTTAAGACACACCTCCAGGATTTCTACAGGGTCTCCATGTAGACACTAAAGAAAGTGGAATTTTACTAACATCCAATGAGAGCTTCTGATCTTCCACTGTTAGCAAATCAAAAAATTCTCTTAGACACTGTCCATGACAAGACAGGAAGTGTAAGGAAGTTCCTGTATTACTGTCAGGAAAGTGTGTAGTGACTTGGTAAGAATGGGTTAACTATTGGTATTAGTTCTTAGGACCAATAAAAATACCATTCCACCCTGGAACAGTCCTATTGTTTATGTTACAATTAGTGAAGCATGGAACCAGGTCTCCTTTTCTAGACAATGTGGAGCCGAACCGTGCATCTGGAATTCCCTACAGCTAGGGGTCTGGTGGGGACTAAGAGGTCATCTTAAGGATAGTCATACATGTAAAATAAATGTATTTCGGTATTGGAATGTGTAAGATAGAAACCAATATTATATTTAGGAATGGAACAGAAGGCCCTGCAATATGATACCCAACATGGAGCCCTTATTCCCTTGCCAAGGCAAGTTATTAATATCTGGGGAAATATGGATTATACACAGGTCATATTTGGTATTGGAGGAATTGATAATTAATACTGGAAAGGAATATGTGGTCAATATCTCAATACAATGTACATATCTACATTTAAATGGAATCTGTCTAACTGAGGGGAAATGAGTGCTTTTGGCTAGTCGTAAATCTGGACATTGCTAGACACTCCCACCTCATGCAATAACCAGGAGGGGGTGTTTCATCAAATAGTTTAAAAAGCCTGGTAGCCCAAATAATGTTGTTCATACTTCGGGGACATGCTAAGAACGTGTGTATGGACCCAATGTTTCATCCTGCCCCAGGACACAGGACTTCTTGTAGTGAGTAGGGTCTGTGAATATTTTTATCCTTTTTATTTTCTATAACTGTTGTACCTATTGTATGTCATTTTATTATAACATTTTATTTTAGTATTATATGCACTGTCCACCTTTTGGAATATTAAATCTAAAATTTAATAAGTTTTGTCTTTGATGCTCTAAAAGAACTCAGTTAGCCTCTGATAAGTTTATATGTGTTTAAATGGAGTGTGCAGTGTAAATGCTAATTAACTCTGGGACTGCTTGTGAAGGACTGATGCTAATTAACCAGTTAGTTGCTGGAGTGAATGGTGGTATTAACCATTTAGCTGCCAGGACAGGGGTGTGCATAGTCCGTGAGAGTCAAGAGTGGGTTTTTGGGGCGTCTTTAAGGCCGTAACTTAAAGTGGTGGCAGCAAATACCGATTAATTATTCAGATCACGTGCCCAGCGAACTGGCGTTCGTGACAATTACACTCAGTTATGTGCTGTTTGTAAAACGTGACAGTCTTAGCCAATTAGAAAATTCTTCAGACTCTCACATTTACTCCTCCTCCCCTCTCCATAGAAAGTAATGAGACAATCCAGTTAGTTTGCTAGACAGGAAGTGTCAGTTTATGATTAAATGACTTTGCATGTCTCTGAAACTACCCAGCATTCTTAGAGAAAGGGGCAGTTTTTACCTCAATATTAATAGATTAAACATGAGGCTGTCAGGTACCTTCAGTTATAAGAAGGCTCTACTTCATTTTATACCGTGGGGGGCTTTTAGCTCCTTTATCCAAACCTCTCCATAATTTGTCAAGCTAATCCGAATCCTGTGTGTTTCCTAACCCCATAGTGACTGTAAATCTGGAACTTGCTGTGGTAATTACCAACAAGTATGAACCTAGCATGTTATTCTGGATCCTGTATAGGGTCTCAGGATGTCCATTGGAGCTGTTCAGATTGAATTGCACATTGTGGCAGGATTGCCTGGATCTGTGTTCAGATCCGCAGGTTAATACCATTTTGTCTGGATACATATAACACTATCATGTGTCCCAAATGAGCATCTGCTTTGTGTGAGAGCCCTGCCAGGACAGATGACTGTTGGTCACAGTAACTGTGGCTGCAGCCAGCAGCGCATGGGACAGACTGATCATGTGGTCCCATAGGGAACTGCATGATTGGCCGGGATTTACTAACGGACCCATTTGGCCGCCCCACACCATCACATATTTCCAGCTGACTAATCCGTGGCACTATTGGTTGGTTATTGGTGTTTACCCAGCCTTAAGGTTCGTACACACATGCGATCGCGGTATTTGGAAGTGAGCGCAAATAAGGTAAAGTTTATGACTAATGGAGATTCACCCAGAGGCACAAGCTCTCTGGGCAAATCTCCCATACTGGATTTACCAGAGGCTGAGCGATTTTGGGTGAATCTCACCCGCACACAAGTATTTATCGCCAGCTATTAGTCGCTGTTTAATACTTACGTGTAAAGAGGCACGCAACCTCTGGTAAATTACTTTGAAACGGCTGCACGAGTGCCTCTTCTGGTACTCGCGCTGCCGCCACAAAGAAGGCATTAACGCTGCGCCAACCAATCGACCCATATAATGCTTCCTTAATCCAATAGTCTAATATCTATGGATGTAAGGGAAGGGCAGATGAATTGCATGTTCAAACCCTTGGGTAGGAAGCGCTAAAGCATGACTGTGGTCTTTTAATGTCTGTAAGTCAGGAAAATGTCTTTATTCCAGGATGTATGAAAACTAAGTTTTCCAGAATTCTGTGCAGTTAGGGAATGCTGGGAGTTGTAGTTTTAACTTTGAAAGTTCATTAAGAAGACACTAACTACATACAGAGAATCTGGTATTGTAGTTTTCAAACAAGTGAAAGGTCACAAGCTTAGGCTGTATTAGATCTAGACAGATGCCTTAACTACAGGATATTAAGGAAAAAAAAAAAAAAAAAAAAAAAAAACTTACTGCAAACAGAATGCTGGGAATTGTGGTTTTCAAACACGTGAAAGGTCACAAGTTAAACATGCCTGCTCTATACCATTAGGCTGTATTATATCTTGACACATGCCTTTGCCACAGGCAATAAATAAGAACTATTCCCATAGCATCCAATACATTGAGAGCACAAGTAATCTCTCCATAAGGTTACAACCTACTGTAGAATATCAAGTTAAACTAATGTTGAGGAATTTACCCAAAACTGCAATTGCTCTGGTTAAATCTCCCTTATAGAATTCAATATAGGATTTGTGCCAGTGGGTAAATTTAATCATTGTGACTAGCTTTGCTAAAAGTAAATCTAGTTTCACAAGTTATAAATTACCAGTGAAGCAATTTGATTAAGGATCTGTTAACTAGATAAAATGTTTTACAAAATTGCTTGCTCCTCAAAAAGATAAGTTTGGTTAGTAACTTTTCCCGTTCAGTATCTGTTGTATTCAATTAGATCAACTGGACTTGAAGTTTAGTTCTTGAAGACGTTTCGCTAGTCATCCGACTGGCTTTCTCAATTTCTGAATTGAGAAAGCCAGTCGGATGACTAGCGAAACGTCTCAAGAACTAAACTTCAAGTCCAGTTGATCTAATTGAATACAACAGATATACCATGACCTGGATGAATGAAGCTTCACAACCAATTTCCGTTCAGATTTCAAGTCCAAAAACTTTATTAGAAAGAAGTGTGACATGTACAGAAACCAAACTTGACTCATGATATTCTATGAAATTAAAGATTAAATTATTAATAGCAAAAATTCTTGGTAAGCTAGAACAGGGCAATTGATTTCCTTTTTGCCAGTTATACAGATATAAATATTCAAAGATGCTCCTTTGTGAAGCCTCTGCAATGTAGTTCCCTAGAATTGCCTTACAACCCTAATCATACAAGCCTTGACACAGAGGTTTTTCTTTTTAGCTGCTGCACATAAGGACAGTAAAGCCTGCAGATGAAGAGTCAAAGAACTTGTATTAAACAGCAACAATAAAGTCTAGGTAACCTAAGGTAAGAGGTAGCCTATTTCCAGAATTAGTAGATGAGGAATGGATACATTTTTTGATTTTGCCAACATCTTTCCATTGATATGAAACCTAGTATTGCACCCCCGTTTTTACAACAGGTCCCTCGTATTAATAAAAGTATAAAAACTACAAAAATAAAAAACTACTTAGATTCCTCTTCCTTCATTTTCTTAGCGAGACGCTCAAAAACTAGATTAAGGTCCATAGATTTGTTCAGTTTATAGTATGTATCCTTCCGGACTGGATGGATGCTGAGCCAGTCAGGCATTATCTCAGACAGCAGAGTCATGTGTTTTTCCATGTCACCTATAATGGAGAAGAACATACATGATGTCTAATGCATAAAATGTTAACTGGGGAGAGAAGTTAAGGCTGGTGCAAAAGTTTGTGCACTTAATTGGCAGCAAACAATCAGATGCTATCTAACTGCAGTAATCCAGTAAAAAGCCAACACAAGTGCGGCTGCAGATAAAAGCAAATGGCAAACCTTTGCACCTTTTACTACTTTGGCCCATTAGCCTTGAAAGTGAAGACACAAACAAGCAAATCACCTGGAGACATTGATGACCGGTAGCTGGAAATAACTCTGTTGCAAGCCACTTCTGCAGTCAAGGCTAGCTTTTTCTCTGCCACAAACACATTCCTTAGGATTCGAGCCAACTCTGGCAGCCTGGACATCATTAGAAGTCGCTCTTCTTGCTGAGGTCTGCGGGTCATCATCGCTTGCAATTTCTGAGCTTCCTTAGCACGTATCTGATATTGGGAGAGGAACATTTTTAGCCAAAATACGGATATTCCCATTAATATTTTAGAAAGTCCTATTTTTCCAAAAAGTTCAGTCACAATATTTTAAATGAGAAGAAAACCACCAACATTTCTTTACTATGGCATTTGTGCAGCATCCTCCCCTCTTTACTACTTACAAGGAGTCTATGATAAAGTGCTGTGCTACAGCACGAAACGTCAGGCGTCTATCTGCTGACATAGATAGTTACGTTTTACCCTAAGCCTGAGGTGTCTGATGTTCATTTTATCCTGAGTGACGTGGCTGCTTACTCTATTTATGATTGCTTTGTTTGGACTAGCAATGGGTCTGGGGCAGCTGCACCCAGACCACACAGCCCAAGGGGTGAGTGTTTCACCAATTTGCTACATCGTACCTGGGAATATTTGTTTACTACGAGAGGTCTGTGGCTTAAGCACCTGTAACTTGCTTCACCCTTGGTGAGCATTTATGAGATATATACAATGTATCAGTCAATACATTGTACTTGACATGCGGTTTAAGAAACACTAATATATCTGAGGTTGTTAATCTAAACTGCTAGGTACTCAACCCTGGGTTTGCTCGATAACCCCCATAAAGAGGAGAAGAGGTGGCCCACATGGGGGTTTTTGGGAGAAGTATAGCTCCTTAAAAGAATACAGATGAAAATGTACAGTGCATGTTTTACATACCCTCTCAAGCAAAGACTGGGACACTCCTTTTAAAGCCTGTGATGTGGAGGATATTACCGAGGACTTTGGCTCCTCTGCAGGTAAAGTCCTTTGTTCAGCATGACTCACATCCACAGATTTCAGTGCTAGGTTCGCAAGAGCCTTTTCCATCTACAAAAGGAGAAACCAATTTAATCGATTAACACATGATTGACAGAATTATAGTTTAAGTGTATACATGAGGTGAAAATAGCACTCCCAATGGTTGTTTCCATGCAAACGTTATATAAAATTTTAAATATTTACTTATTTGTATATATAAACCGGATAACAACCTTATTTGTACATATAAACATGTTCCATGAAGCCAAAGATTGTCTAAGCAGCCACTCACTTTTGGTGTAATCATTCCACGAGCTTTGGACAACACCTCTTGAGCAGTTGTGAGCTTCTCTACTTGTGGTGGCTGTGGTAACTCAGCTGGTACAATATCAGGAACCTCATCAACTTTAAAACGTGGATGCCATCGAGTCAACTTTTGATCTGGCACAAGCATTGGAGGATTAAGAGATGCTAAAAAGGTCTAAAGGAAAAGAAGTTGGCAGTCAGTATTGTCCCTGTTCTGAAATAACCACTTCAACTATTGGTAGGAAACCAAAATAGGGCCTCTGAATAAGAATGAGTCTATGCAAAATCACCAAGGGCTAGCTAAACTATTGAGTTTCTCACATGCTTGTGATAAGAGTTGTGATTGAGTGAGAAACCGCAGTGCATGTCCATGTGGGTAGCCCCATGATACATTTTTGGAGCGCATTCAATCACATGCACACAGATTGCAGCGCAAGCCAACTATCATGCTCTTCCTGTGCTTTGGCATTTACCGTAGTGTGGCCTCAGCCTTACTCTAAAATTAACTGTTTACTGCTTGTTTATCCTGTATTAAACAAGCCAAGAAGTATTTATGCTCCTCAAGTCCATCAAATTTCTCAAAATGTCATACATTCTGGAAAGGGCTTCTGACTGGGTCACAAACCCTGTGAAATCTATGGAAAATTGTCTAGAAGGGCCAAGAAGTGTCCCAAACTCAAAACCAAGGGAAAAAAAAAACACGAGTCATTGTGTGGTCTACAAGGGAGGTTCAATTAAAGGACAACTCCACCCTCATAAGAACATCTTTTAGAAAGAATAGCTTCTTTAAAATATGTTGATATATCATAGTTTGTCCTATGAACTCATTACTGTATGTCTGCTATGCTTCTGGATGCCTCATGGAAACTGAGCAATTTAGAAATCTGTACTGATCCTGAGCATGCTCAGAAGAGGCAGATAGTGAATTAACACTCAGTCATTGGCTGTGATGTCAACTGTCAAAGCAATAACTGACAGTTGCTAACTGGAGGAACCAGGAAGCAGAGGGTTTTGGGGAATGATTTACCTGTACGTAAATTTTCATTTTGGGGCTTGACTTGCCCTTTAAAGTTCTTATTAAAAATGGTGCTAATTTTTCCCCAACCAATCAGATGTTAAGTTTTCAAAGGTTAAATAATATTTGATTGATTGGGACAAAATTAGCACCATTTTAATAACTTTTATTCAATCTCCCAGATAGTTTCTTAAATGTGAGACCTGATGGGAGAATTAAACCCCCTGAAATTTTCTATTGCGGGGGCAATTTTAATACATTTGTAGTTCACAGTAGGATGTGCCTCATTTTTGGACTGCAGTATTGCCTATCGCCCCTAAAAAGGTAGAGATTTAAGTGCACCTTGACAGATTTTGCCCAAGTAGTTTAATAAATCTAGCTGGTAAAGCCGGGATCTCAACCTGCAGAACTCCAGAGTTCAAAACCCTTTTTATTCTTCAATCTACAGAATTGGTAAAGAATGTATGCACAGAAAAGCATATATACCCGGTGATGCTGTTTCACTATATTTGTAAGATTTCGGTTAAACAGCTGTCTACGTTCTAACAGACGAGATACTGTGAGCTGTGGATGACCATCCAGTTTATCCCCTGTAGAAGGAAAAAAAATAAAAAAAAAAAAAAAAAAATGTAGAATATACAGCTTACAATATAAAGAAAACTGGTCATCTGAACAGTCCAAATTGCCCATTACAGTAAGATATATTTCATCAAAACCACCACTGAGATTTTATTGTTTACCTATTTACCAATCTATGTGTGTAGATATTTAATCTAAAGCATCTTTCATTTCAGCCTTCATTCAAGTACCTTATCAAACTCTTCTGCGATGTACATTTTTACTGTAATTAAAAAGGTTAGTTTACATGTGTGAATAGCATGGTGGGATATTACCTAACCCAGTGGTGCCGCATAGGGATTACTAAGCAAGCTACTCGGAAATAGCCTGGTCTGATAAATGGGGTGTGTTAGGAGAGGGAGCGGGTACTGAGCAAATGATAAACTCGATTAAAGGCATGCAGCAACACATCTCAGAGTAAAAGGCCACTTCGTTTTTTAATTATAGATTAATGAGGCAGTCATTTTTCATTACATAAAGCTTCTACCAATTTAAATAGCAAAATCACAATACATTTTACCACCATGTTATCTATTACCCACCTTCATCAACTAAAGGCTCTACTGTAAGTTGATAGTCAGATTTCTTTACTCCGTCCTTGAAGGTGGGAATGTTCCTTTCCTGTCTAAATTTGTAGGCATTTGGATACACAGTCTTTATCTGACCCACGTTGCTTTCTTCAAATTTCCTACAGGTTGACAAAAAAAAAAAAAAAAATCAGCCTATTTTAAAACAGGTCTAAACAGAATATGCACATATAGCTCAATTGTTAACACAGTATTTGATATAGGTCTGTAAAGGTCTAAACAAAAAGTAATTTATCAATATCCAATGGGAAAGCAAGTACCAGGTCTAAAAAAAAAAAAAAAAAAAAAAAAAAAGATTAAGGAGCTAGGCCACATCAGCGCATCTCTAAAGAGATTATGGTCGCGCTTTGCAATATGTTAGCACATGAGAAACTTGTTCGTGCATGTCAATGCAAGTAGCCACATCGTTCTACATAGTGTTACGTTTTCAAAGCACATACACCAAACTTTAAATTTTTTCTTTTACAAATCTCAATCGATTCAATAGCACAACATTGCGCAAACTGCTGATAATGCATATTACCAGACAGTCCAGTGTGGCCTGTCAGCCTAAAGGCACAAGAGATGCGCAAAAATACATTTAAATTTCGCCTAATTGGGACAAACTACATAGGTAAGGGTACAAAATATAAACTTGCAGTGCTCAAGTTTTCTGACATACATAGAACCCTGCAGCAAGCACACAGAACATTTTTTTTCAAATATGGGTGAAAATAGGGCATTTGCCATTGTAACGCCAATATGAGTTTTAACAGCTAGTACGACATATTGAATTAGCTTAGTCAGTTTTGTAAGGGAGAATTACTTACCTCCGCATCATATCTTGAACACCTTGTTTCACTTTGGAAAATGTGATAGTCTCAGAACGGTTAAAGAGCATTCCAGCAATTGTGTCCATGCTACGAAACATCTCACCAAGTACTTTATATTTGTAAGGCAAAGAAAGTCCAGGTGGTGTATCTTGAGCAAGATTGTGGAAACGCTGATAGGCTGGGGCCTTCTCACTAGATTAAGAAGTTAAAATGAATCACATTACCTGCAGATTTGTCAAACAATACATGCAAGTGATTAGAAGGTAACAGATACCCAACAAATTCCACATGCGGGCAAAAAACTACCAATGAATACTGCCATTGATGTCTCATTACGGATGGAAAATGTCCGTCAATCAGTACCCCCCCTTAGAACAATCACATATGGGTGCACATGGATTGGGGGCAGTGTATGCAGAACCTTAATCACATGTATGGGCACCTTAAGTATGCTCAAAGATGTGCAGCTGTTTCACAAGAGGATACAAAAAAAAAAAAATTGTCAATGCGGCTATACATCACTCCATTCATTAGTACTTTTGAGAGATCGTGACATTAACAGCAGCCTTAGATGGCATCTGGTTATGTAAAACATACAATACCTTTCCTGTGCAGGCTGTTGATTCAGCTCAATAAGTTTCGGATCATTTTTTTCACTCTTTTTTTCTCTGATCCTTGTCTCTAGTTCTTGAGCATGCTTAAGTCTCGATTTCAAGTCTGTGACTGTGACTTTGCCTTCTGAAGATGAAGAGGGGATATTAACTTTCCGTGCCAGCTCCTGAATCCTCTGTAAACGGGATTTAAGCTCCAGGAGATTCTCTTTTGTTGGAGCCTAAAGAAAGAAAAATTACATGCACTGGGATTCTTAAACTATAGCAGAGTTTGATTTACAGAATCTCAATAGTAAATATATGTTGCTCACTTAACAGCACGTCCAACCGCAGAACCAAAATACACTTAACCTTCATCCCAAAACCTAAGATTGTTAGTGATTTATCTTCCCGCAATCACTGAAGCCAATAATTCTTAACTAACCACCATGATGCTCCTCCCTGGTCCACGCCTACTCCACAACCATGTTTTACAGAGGAGGCATGCCAGAATGTAGTCAGTCATTGGCCAGGCAGTCACAGCAGTGACAAAGCTGCAATCCTGGAAAAAGCCAGCATCTGAGAGGATTGCTTTCTCGCACCTGTTGTACATCACCCTTAAATGACAAATATACTGTAAACACAATTTATGAAAAAAAGTACCTGGGCCATGGAGGTATGACTGATTACTCCCACCTCCCAATTGTTTCATTGAGGAGCTACAGCACATGCAGCTTTCATCTGACAGGTTATGGCCCCAAGCCTTCTTGTATTAAAGATAGTGCTCAAGCACTTAAGAACCCTGGCAGTAGCAGTTTTCTTTGTGCTGCAGCTCCCTTATAGAAAGGATAATCCAACCTCCCTGCACCCGGTAGTTTTCATTTTATCCGTTTTTGAAAAAGGTTTATATGCACTATAGCTCTCCTTTAATAGCCAATGTTAAAACATGCCATACCTTGATCTCTGCTGCAGCTGTATAACTTGTTTCATTTAGCTTTGGAGACAGTGAAACATTAACAATGTCCTTTATCTTCTTTCCTACTGAAGTAGGCATTTCATTTTGCAAAACCACTTTGTTTGGTGTTTTAGGGCACTGTATAAAATTAAAATTTAATGCAACAATGGTTAACTGGTAAAAACTACTCCATCAAAAACAAAATTTCAATACAACAGTCCTTGGAAGAATAGTTATTGGATTCTTTGAAGACTAGATACTTGCAGAATCTATGACAAGGAGCACAGTAACTTATTGTAATAGGATGGACCCTGTTAAATGTATCCCAAGTTTACATTATCAGTTTTAACTGGTTTCCATCTATATGGGAACCAGCTATAAATCTGCAATTATTCGGTTGACAAAACCCCATTTGTGATTAAACAAAAATTTAACAAATAAAACAAAAATGCATTAAGGAAACCAATCATTTAGGGCTATTACTGGTCCCATTACTGCTTGTTGGAGTGCAATATGTGTTCCGTTTGCACTTCTGGGTTCGCATTGCCAATGCAATTCCCACTATGTGCACAGCGGTTCGTTACTGGTTTGCATGTGTGCACGTCTTTATGCAGATTGCATGCATGACAACATATACATGATATAGCCCGAAGCGCAGCACACATGGAATATCATGCACAGCAGCGCACTGCACAAATTCTGCATGCTGTGCATCCCATAAAGAGTTAAATTACTTCCACTTACCTTTCCTGTAGAACAGTTTATATAGCTAATGCTCAAGCAGCCTGCAATGGTAATATGTGGACAGAATCTGTAAACTTTGTTCCCTCTAATTTTATATCAGCTGTGTGCACAGAAACATTTTCTGTGCGCATATAATATAACATTTTGTGCACTCTATCACAGCACATTTGTGCGCGCACCCCTTCAACCTGTGTGCCGCAGTTGTATGCGCAGTAAGCGTACAGCTTAGAGGGAACACTGTCTGTACACTTGCAAAACACTTCACAAAGGGCATAGCTCCCCATATTGTCCAAAAAAACCTGCACACAACTACCACCAGGCAGGGTTAACAAGGAAAGGCCTGTGGAATATTTGGTTTTTCAACATTCAATGGATATTCACACATCACACTAGGGAGTAAAATTTACATTCAGATTAAGGCATTTCCCCTCCCCACCCCCTTCGATTAACAATTGATATATCCAACCAAACTCCATTGCGATTGTAGGCAAAATTTCAAGTCATTGTATAGGTACAACTGCATCCACTATAAAGGAGCATTCCACATAAGTTAGGAACGTAAAACGTTAAAATGAACTCCCATATAAGCACATTCACATACATTCCCATTCATACTACTGCAGCTCACCTCCCCACAACCATTGGAATGCCCAGACACCATCGCATTTCTCCAGAACTATAATCATAGCTAAAATGTCACCCCCACACGGGGAAACACGGGATTGTGTACCTACACCCCACCAGGCCCCCCATCTCCAACCTATTAAAGTACCTCTGATAAGGGATCTTCCGCCTCTAGGAGTTTCAGCTTCTTTCTGGCGGATTTTCTCTCCGGGCGCTGGGTCTCCAAGTTCGAATCCAGTCGGACCCTTTTCTTGCTGCTGGGCCCGAGACAAACGGGGGTCTCGGCGGGTGACTGGCGTTCTGGCGTCTTCGGTGTTCTGAGCACTTCCTCCAACTTCTCCGGTATCTTCCTGCTCCGAGTCACCGTGCGGCGCGTTTCCATAGCGGGATCCATCTTCAATCTCTTAGAGCCCTGGGCAGCAGCCGCACTTCCCCTCTTACTCTGGGCGAAAAAATCGGTCACACGCATCTGCGCCATGTTTCCCTTCACCTTAGGTAGACGGCGGAGGCAAATAAGCAATCTAGGGTAGGAGCGGGAAACGCTACTTGGGGCGCATAAACGTCACGTATGTACAACAATGTGATTGGCTGTTTCTCCCACAACAACTAATAACTATGCTTACATTTCGCGGGCAAACAGTCACGTGATCTAGGTATGGAACGTGGGCGTGTCTGTAACTTCTGTAATCTCACTCAAGTGACTCATTTTATCGTGAGCGTTTAAGGGAAAGTAGCTGGTGATATCAGGGATAATGCTCTCCTTACCGTACAACATCGGGGATAATGCACTCCTTACAGTGTAACATATCAGGGATAATGCACTCCTTACCGTGTAACATATCAGGGATAATGCACTCCTTACCGTGTAACATATCAGGGATAATGCTCTCCTTACCGTGTAACATCAGGGATAATGCACTCCTTACCTTGTAACATATTAGAGATAATGTGCTCCTTGCCGTGTACGTGTAGTATATCAGAGATAATGCGCTCCTTACCGTGTAACATATCAGGCATAATTCTCTCCTTACTGTGTAACATATCAGGGATAATGCTCTCCTTACTGTGTAACATATCAGGGATAATGCACTCCTTACCATGTAATATATCAGGGATAATGAACTCCTTACCATGTAAAATATCAGGGATAATGCACCCCTTTCTGAAGACACAATTGTGCCATGAGAAAGATGTCTTGCAGGCAACTAAACGTCAATCGATAAGCCACTAATTTTGTTAAGACTGGTGTGCAGTGGATCCATCTATTATTGAACACTGGTTAATGAATTGGAGGCTGACAACACTGGCTAGTGAACTGGAGACCTGAGAACACCAGGGATTTACAATTACATAGTCAAACATTATTACATACAAGGGTAATACATATTATAGAAAGCCATACATATTACATACACAGATAATACATAATATGAGTGATGAGTTACAGCAATACTGTGATACAAAAGGACCCTGCCCAAAGGGCTTACAGTCTAGAGGAAATGGGGGTAAGACATAAGGTGACATAGCTGCAAATAGATTGGCAGTGGAGTGTTAAAGGCCATTTGGATCAGGTTGGGTCAGTAAGAGGGGTAATGTCTAGACCAGGTTATATGGTAACCTGAAGAGGTGGGTTTTAAGTTTACGTTTGAAGGTATTAAGGGATGGTGAATGACGGAAACATGGAGGGAGTTCCAGAGCAGGAGGGAAGCATGGGCAAAGTCCTTAATGCGAGCCTGGAAAGAGGTGATAAGTGTGGATGTGAGGAGGAGATCGTATGCAGAGCGGAGGTTGCGCCTGGGATGGTATCGGTGGATCAGCTCTGAGATATATGGAGGGGCTGTGTTGGATAGTGCTTTATAGGATAGGGTAAGCAGCTTGAACTGGATCCTTTGTGTGATGGGCAGCCAGTGTAGTGACTGACAGAGAGGAGATATTTTAAACAGTGTTTGCAGGGCACTACAAAAATAGTGTAGTGCACAGACACAAATTACCCAGAAAAATATTGGGGAGGTGCTGTAGAGTAATAAGTAAAACAAAAATAGAAAGATAGATAGACTCTAACAGAACAATAGCACTCTCTTGGTCTGTGCAAAATTACATATTTTATTGGAACAGTGAATCGTAGTTAAAAACAATGTTTTCAGGCTATCCGTCCTTAGTACCTCCTAAAGGTTCGTACACACGAGCGATCGCGGGTCCCGACACAATGTGTGCGAACATTCGTTTCGGCCGGTAATCGGCCCGTGTATGGGCCCTAATTCAGAGATCCGCCAAATCAGTGATTCGCCGATCCCCGACCGAACGTCTGTTTCGGCTGATAAAGGGCACATACACGGGCTGATTATCAGCCGAAACGAATGTTCATACACAACGTGCGCTGCGGGTCGGGATCCGCGATCGCACGTGTGTACGAACCTTAAGTCTAGAATGGACAGGTCTAGGGAATGTTTTTTAAGTATAAGGCATACCACAGCATGTTTAAAAGAGGAAACAATACCAGTGGCTAGGGAAAGGTTAAAGGAGAACTAAACCCAAAATACAAAGGCAGCTCCACAGACTCTATAACTGTCACTTAGTAAAACCATTTGTTTCTCACCTCTGAATTCAGCCTCTTAGTGTAGAAATCATTTATAGAACATTTCTGAGTACTGGCAATCTATGATGTCACGGCTGGCTTCTAGTGTTCCCTCTTCCTGGTGGTCCAGGTACAAAAACTCCTTCTGCACATGCTAACTAGCTACCTTGTGTTTGTTTCCCACTCCCCTTATGCTAAGCTGCATATAACAGTTTAACTCAGAGTCCCCACCTGCCAGTGTCTCCCAGCCAATCATCAGAGAGAGCAGTGAATATTATTAGCAGATTTTCCTGCTCAGACAGAGTGGGGGAAGGTGTTAACCCTTTTCATATGTATTTAGGAAGAAACTTGTTAACCCTTTATATTTGTGAGTATTTCTGCAAGAGACTTGTTAACCCTTTATATTTGTGAGTATTTCTGCAAGAGACTGTCAGGTTCATGTACCCAGAGTTAAAGTCATTATAGCAATAATGCATGATCATGCTCGCTTCCGTGCATGGGAAAAAAAATATAATATGTGCTGTTTCGGATGTATCTCGTCGCTCCCAATACTTATTGCTTCATTGCCTTATGTCTGAAGAGGTCGGACGGACCAATTCGCGTCTGGAGATCCCAATGATAGTACTAACACCTGCGGTGCAGCTCCCCACAGTAAGTAGATAAAATACTCAGTGTTTGTATCTATTTTTCCGACCAGATTCTCTTACTGTGTGAGTAGTAGCTCCCGCTTTTGGTGATTAATAAATGAATACACTGCACGGATAGATATCACTCTCATTTATTCATTGTTGATAATACGAATCTTTAACATCAGCACCTAATTTTGTGTATGAACTTATATCTATGGATACGGATAGGGAACGCCATAAGGGGTTGGCTGCCTCGGGGAGGCAAGAACGTTTTCGGCACAGATAGCAGCCAGAAAAAGACAGGCGGACGATCTCTTTTCCGCCCCGGATAATGTATATAGGATAATGTATATAAGGGTGGTAATATGGAGAATATGGAGGAGGAAGTGTCCTATAAAACATTAGAAAAACTGATGAATAAGGAGTTGGGACTGTGGTGGGACATTAACACCTTAGAACAATACATCAAGGTGAATCGTATACCACGTGGTCTACGAATCAACAAATATGCTAATTTACCAGACCTAACACCTGAATTTAAAACAGCTTGGGAGGACATACTTACGGATTGTTCAAGGAGATTGATTAATCTATTCATAGAACATGATCGCACTAGATACAATAGTGTTACAGAACGTATACAAAATATACAAACACAATTACAGGATCTTACAGTGGATAACATTCATCAAGATAATATGTCTCTAATATCGGAACATATCTTTTACCTTGAGAAGGATATCAAATCACGTAAACATGAGAAGTTCCTACGGGATAAATGGGACTATGATAATGACACGGTTTATATATGGAAAGAGAGGAATAATACTCCAACTAAATCACCTAATCGCACATATAGTTCCAAATATCCTTACCGGGGACACAAACAACATATTAACTATGTATCACAATTCCCAGAGAGGAATTCGTTTGATAACAGGTTTACTAGTACTCCGAACAACAAGAGGGTACATTTCAGGGATAATGATACTTCTAAGCGTAAAGAATATAGGAGCACTCGCTCCACAACTTCTCTTTCAGAGTCTACAAGAGGTGACTCAGATGACAACACTGGATCTCCGATACGCTCCCAGACCTGGCGTCCATACAAGGAAAGACTCAGACCTCGATATTTGCAAAGTCCGGATATCAACGAAAGAGAAATCGCAGGAGGAGGCCAAACAGAAGGAGCAATAAGAAAGGTACAGAGAACATCCATTCTCAAACCAACTCCGGGAAGAAAAAGGAGGTATTAATATATGATAATATAACCAATGGCACTGCCTCCGCTGAAGCTAACAATCTAGTTATTAACTTGTCTCATACCACTCTGACACAAGATCAACTTAGCGTTCTGAACAAAGGCCTAAATTATGTTATAGATCAACCTATGGATGATTTTGGGGTTTTAATAGATCTAAATAGATTTATTAGGAAGTTAACACTCAAGAGACATTTCAGTCTACTAGAGGAAGAGGACATACGCTCCAATATCATCCATTCGACGGATTTGGCTTTAAGTTATAGCCGGATAGAAAATAATGGAGTGAACTATATTGAATTCCCTATAGATACCATTTCGACTATGGATAACATTATCAATAATAGTATATTGGATAAACATAACATACTGACTTTATCCACTTTACAAGATATGGGTCCTGTATCTAATGTGACACATACGGATTTGAGCAATAAATCATCTTTTTATCCTGTACAAAGTAAAGGACAATACATAGATATGTTCCATAAATTGGTCCTAAGGGATCTAGAAAAATTGGACTCCAATACTAACACAAACATCAAAAAATATAGATGCTCTAATTTTAATAACAAAGAGAAAATTGCCTTACGACAACTCAGGGATAATGAATCTATAATCATTAGGAGCTCAGATAAGGGTGGATCCATAGTAGTTATGGACACGGTCCAATACGAACAGGAGGCACTCAGACAACTGAACGATAAAGAGACTTACTCACTTTTATCTGGTGACCCTATGGAATCTTTTCGAGTAAAATACAATGAGTTAATTACTAAGGGACATGATCTAGGTATTATAGACGACAAGGAACAGGAGTTCCTGAAGATAAGAAATCCTCGTACACCAATCTTCCATATGTTCCCCAAGGTGCATAAGTCCATAATAAATGTTAAAGCCAGACCAATCGTATCCGGTATAGGATCACTTAATGAACATTTAGCTGAATATGTTAACAATTTGCTCTTACCGATGGTTACAAAATTACCGAGTTATCTAAAAGATACCACTGCCTTACTTATGTATTTTGATAATTTTGAATGGAATCCGGAGTTTTGGTGGGTCTCCATGGATGTCACATCCTTATATACGTGTATTGAGCATCTTACAGGCCTTACAGCAATTAAACTTTGGCTAAAATTCTTTAACATATATTGTGATAAACAAAATTGTTACATTTTGGAAATACTTGAATATCTCCTCACTACGAATTACTTCATGTTTAACAACACGTATTACCTACAACAGAGAGGGGCGGCTATGGGGGCGAAATTTTTGCCCTCATATGCCAACCTTTTAATGGGTAAGTGGGAACATGATATGATATATGGACCAGAGAATCCATACAGATCCAATATCATAACTTATGTCAGATATATAGATGACTTACTTATAGTGTGGAGTGGAGATCCAGTGCGGATTCAGGATTTCATCAGTCATTGTAATAACAATAACTATAATATTAAATTCACTACTCAGGTACACAAAACACATATGGAGTTCTTAGATGTGTCTCTTGATATAAAACAGGATAAAGTAACTACAGATCTATACAGAAAGACCATAACTAAGAATGCCATTTTGCATGCAGAGTCTGCACATCATCAGACTGTCATAAACTCTGTACCATATGGCCAATTTGTCAGGTTGCGCCGCATATGCAAAGATTGGGATACTTTTAACAGTCAAGCTTTGGATCTGTGGGATCGCTTATCCATAAGAGGATATCAAACCAATAATATAAAAAATGCTTATAACAAAGCAGTACTACTTAACAGAGATACATTACTTACCAATATCAATACAAACAAAAATAAAAACAAAAAATATAGAGACAGATATATACATAATATTAATAATAGTGTAAGAGAGGACAACTCCGTGAGTAATTCCACCGATCTCTCCATACGAGATAGTGATTTATTGTTTATAAGTACATTCACAAAACAAAGTACTAAGGTTAATAATATTGTGAGAAAACACTGGAATATATTAAAAGCAGACCCAAAACTTAGGGATATTCTAGGAGAGGGTCCCAAATTCTCCTATAGGAAAGCTCGGAGTATTGGGACATATTTATCACCATCCCTTTTTCATAACTCCACCAATAGTAATGCCACCACATGGTTGGAACACAAGGGATCATACAAGTGTGGAGCATCTAGATGTATGTCCTGTCAGTACATCAAAATATCCACAGATTTCGTTTGTAGCCAGACGGGCAAAAAATACAAAATTAATAGATACCTTAACTGTCGTTCATATAATGTTATATATTTGGCCACTTGCCAATGTGGCAAACAATACGTGGGGAAAACCACAAGATTGGCCACAAGGAGAATTATGGAACATGTCAATGCTACCAAGAGACAGGACTATAAATCAGCTATAGCGGCCCATCTTCTCACACATCACAATGGATCTCTGTGTATTGAGTTCCAAATTATTGATAAGATTAGAGTTCCGGTTAGAAAGGGTGATTGGCATTGAGAATTGCTTCGTAGAGAGGCACTCTGGATGCATCGGTTGAAAACCATCACACCATTGGGCCTTAATGCAGATTTTGAATTAAATTGCTTTACAGATTAATTGCTTTTCTTTCAGATTGCTTGGGATGCCGTTTTCAAGCTTGCTCGGTTTTCTCCTGTTTTTTGACAATATATGTATCACATGTCTACATCTCTTAAATCATGTATTATGTATGATACTTAGTACCATCACTTACTTTGTTGCAATTTTAGATATAGGATTTTATATGTTTTTTACACACTAATGTATTTCCTTTAACATTTCGTGTACATATTTGAACCTATTGTATAATACATTTCTTTATAATGGGTTTCATGTTCAACATATCTACCTGTATTATACGTATTAACACTCAGTACGTTTTTTAAGTCATGAGCCTTATGGCAGATGATTGTACACCTGTGTTTGTAGCCAGACGAATAGCTGGTCGGGACCCATTCATTGGTTACTTACCTCTATTTAAACTGGCGAGAGTCTCCCCTAGTGGTCTCTGATGAAGCGGAAGTAACTGCGAAACGCGTCAGGCCACGCCCCCTCCCCCTTTGGCGTCTTCCCTACCCGTGATATGCTATGCAGTGTTATCTATGATTGCTTTTAACGAACCACAATAAATGTGAAGTATATCTGGATTAACATTTTGGAATTTCAGATGTATCTCGTCGCTCCCAATACTTATTGCTTCATTGCCTTATGTCTGAAGAGGTCGGACAGACCAATTGGCGTCTGGAGATCCCGATAATAGTACTAACACTTGCGGTGCAGCTCCCCACAGTAAGTAGATAAAATACTCAGTAAAGCATTAGTTGCCCTTTAAATGGACAGTGGTAATCTCATACAGTGACCCACCATTCCTTGGCACTCCAAATGTTTGGAAACTACAACCCCCAGCATGCTTTATTTGCTGGGAGTTGTAGTTTCCAAACATCTGCTGTGACAAGCAGCACCCTCAGGCCAGGCCCCCCAGTTTAATGCAGACTTACTGTTTTAGTATTCAGCTGCCTCTCACTCTGCCTCTTGGTCTGTAATCCGTCTGCCGCATGTTCTCTTCTACTCTGCAAGTACCGGTATTGATCTGCCGGCTGACGTCACTAATCGGCGCCGGGCAGTAAGACAGGCGCAGATAGTGATGTCAGCCAACAGAGTTCAGTACTTGCGGAGCGGCTGCCGGATCGAAGGGGAGTTTTCAGCCTGACTCGTGTATAAGCCAAGTTAAGGTTTTCAGGCTATTTTTAGGCCTAGTGCTAGCAAGTAGCTTCCATTGCCCTAACGTTATCAGAGCCATCCCGCAAGGCCAATTTCTTAGAGCCAAAAGAATATCATCTGACCAGTCCAAATACAGAAATGCAGCAGAAACACTTTGCACACGGTTTAAGAATAGGGGCTACAATATGAAGGACATTTTCAAACATGCCCAAGAAGTAGGCCATACAAAGATCAGACCAGAAACAAAAGAAATGAGAGGAGACCTACCTTTGTCTCTAAATACAGCTCACACAGCAAAGAAGTAGAAAAAACAATTAGAAAATATTGGCCCATCCTTATGCAAGATCCCAAATATGGGTATACTTTTCAACACTGTCCCTTATTCAGCTATTTGAGGGGGCGCACATTGAGGGATATTCTCTGCCCCTCAGATGCTTTCCCTACCCCTAAAACTAGATTTATGGGTAAAGTAAAAACGGGAACCTTTCCCTGTCTTAATTGCAATTGCTGTACTCATAAAAGTGGTCATAAAAGGGGATATTATCTACCATCCCAGTAAAGGGACCCCTATTAAATTAACGGGTTATGCCACATGTGATACTCCTTTTGTTATTTACATGTTAAAGTGCCCCTGTGGTATGGTCTATGTAGGCCAGACTACCAGACCACTTAAAAAACGGATATAGGAACACGGGCAATATTAAAAACTTTGTGGCTAACACAAACACTGATACCGTTGTGGCTAGACATTTTCACATGATGGGCCATAATCTGAACCAACTAAGATGGTCAGTGTTAGAAGTTGTTAAACTACAGGAAAGAGGGGGGGATATGGTACATTCCCTCCTACAAAAGGAGACATCTGGATAAAAAAACTGAATTGCCTTACTCCCAATGGTTTGAACGAGAACATTAATATTGGGTGCTTTGTCTAATAATAGTAGATTGGGTTACTTCCGCACTATGGTGTGGTAGGGAATGTCTCCTTAAGTAGGGTGGCTGCACTGCAAGTTGTCCACTGAATTGTTTATAAAATCTTTAAAAGTATCTTGCTTGCGCTTGGGAGTATGGGTAGGGGAAGGGTTAAAACAAGAAGTAAAAAATAAATAGTTTAAGATCAAGATCTCTGTAAAAAAAACAGTTTAAAATGACACTTCCATATATTAAAATTCAACCACTCACTTCTGCCTATCCACCACTAGGGGCACTGCAGGCTTCACTCTGTGCTGTTCTGATGCTTGCTTGGTCTGTATAGTTCCCAAAAACCTCTGCACACAGGAATAAGGTTGCCAACAAACTTTATTATAGCAATTAAAAACAATAAAAACCATTAAAAAAAACCTCGCAGAAGACGTCCATTAGCAGTTTTTTGAAGTTGCACCTCGCTTGCAGAAAAAAGCACTAAGATCTTGATCTTAACCTATTTATTTTTTACTTTTTGTTTTAACCCTTCCCCTACCCATACCCCTAAGCGCAAGCAAGATACTTTTAAAGATTTTAAGTGCTTTGTCTAATAGTCATTATCTTATCTTGACGATTATTTTCTTTACTTACAGAAAATGACCGTCTGCCTTGTATATTATAGCCTCGGATGGGTAAGCCCAATCATAGTATGATATTGCTAAGGCCACAGTCACTGGCAGACATATAGTATATACAGTAGTGTGAAAAACTATTTGCCCCCTTCCTGATTTCTTATTCTTTTGCATGTTTGTCACACTTAAATGTTTCTGCTCATCAAAAACCGTTAACTATTAGTCAAAGATAACATAATTGAACACAAAATGCAGTTTTAAATGATGGTTTTTATTATTTAGTGAGAAAAAAAACTCCAAACCTACATGGCCCTGTGTGAAAAAGAAATTGCCCCCTGAACCTAATAACTGGTTGGGCCACCCTTAGCAGCAATAACTGCAATCAAACATTTGCGATAACTTGCAAGGAGTCTTTTACAGCGCTCTGGAGGAATTTTGGCCCACTCATCTTTGCAGAATTGTTGTAATTCAGCTTTATTTGAGGGTTTTCTAGCATGAACCGCCTTTTTAAGGTCATGCCACAACATCTCAATAGGATTCAGGTCAGGACTTTGACTAGGCCACTCCAAAGTCTTCATTTTGTTTTTCTTCAGCCATTCAGAGGTGGATTTGCTGGTGTGTTTTGGGTCATTGTCCTGCTGCAGCACCCAAGATCGCTTCAGCTTGAGTTGACAAACAGATGGCCGGACATTCTCCTTCACGATTTTTTGGTAGACAGTAGAATTCATGGTTCCATCTATCACAGCAAGCCTTCCAGGTCCTGAAGCAGCAAAACAAGCCCAGACCATCACACTACCACCACCATATTTTACTGTTGGTATGATGTTCTTTTGCTGAAATGCTGTGTTACTTCTACGCCAGATGTAACGGGACACGCACCTTCCAAAAAGTTCAACTTTTGTCTCGTCGGTCCACAAGGTATTTTCCCAAAAGTCTTGGCAATCATTGAGATGTTTTTTAGCAAATTTGAGACGAGCCTTAATGTTCTTTTTGCTTAAAAGTGGTTTGTGCCTTGGATATCTGCCATGCAGGCCGTTTTTGCCCAGTCTCTTTCTTATGGTGGAGTCGTGAACACTGACCTTATTTGAGGCAAGTGAGGACTGCAGTTCTTTAGATGTTGTCCTTGGGTCTTTTGTGGCCTCTCGGATGAGTTTTCTCTGTGCTCTTGGGGTAATTTTGGTCGGTTGGCCACTCCTGGGAAGGTTCATCACTGTTCCATGTTTTTGCCATTTGTGGATAATGGCTCTCACTGTGGTTCGCTGGAGTCCCAAAGCTTTAGAAATGGCTTTATAACCTTTACCAGACTGATAGATCTCAATTAAGTTATTTTTTAACTTATTTTATAAGGGGGGCAATCACTTTTTCACACAGGGCCATGTAGATTTGGAGTTTTTTTTTCTCACTAAATAATAAAAACCATCATTTAAAACTGCATTTTGTGTTCAATTATGTTATCTTTGACTAATATTTAACGGTTTTTGATGAGCAGAAACATTTAAGTGTGACAAACATGCAAAAGAATAAGAAATCAGGAAGGGGGCAAATAGTTTTTCACACCACTGTATAGCTCATTTTCTTACTACTGTACCCTAGTTTGCTATGTTGCCCTTTGGGGCTTTCTACTTGCTTATTTTACCCTATCATGATTTATTTCTCTGGTAGGCCAACTGGGCAGTTCCAGATGTTTTTATAACTTTGCTTTTTTACTTTTTTGTTTTTTTGAATTTGGGTGTTCTTTTACCTTTGGATACCTTCCAATGATTGGATTCTCCATTATTGATACACTCATACACTGATTGGACATTTCACTGATGGACACTTGTTTTGGACACTGGGGGGTGGGTACTGTGATATGATGTCACTTCCTGTGGTACTCCTTATAAGGAGTGGTTTCAGCATTATATGTTACACTTGAAAATGGTGTTTGGGTCTGAAACATGTCGTGTTTTTTCTGCTATTAAAGCACCAGTGCAACCTGCAATTTTGATCCGGTCTCTACCTTCTTTTTTGTTTCCAGTATTTGTGTGCTCCTGGACAGAAGCACTGAGAGGCTTTGAACCTGCCGTTTGGTATAAGACCAGGAACTATATACATTTAGCTATAGGGGATTACCCAATACTTGTCTACTGACTTTTGGGTTTATGCTGCGCAACTTTGCTGAGGGAGATACGTAAAGGACCTACATATTGTACTGCTACATCTAGAGTAAACTTTTTTAATAGTTTTTTTATATTTATATTTTATGAATAGACCCACCATTTTGTCTAGAATATGAGATTAGCTGTATCCATTGTGGTTTTATTGCTATGTGATTGAATATCCTTAAAAGACAGTTGCTTTGTTCTGTTTTTAGAAGTACAATGCCAAACACCTGCAGCAGTAAGTGAGCACCCAAAAGCAATTAGCTTTTTACTTAAGTGGAAAGTGGTACAGTTGAGTTGGAGTCACTGGTACCTCCCGTCCCCACACCCATTCATTACCATCTTTTCTTCTTGAACTCCCCACATAAAAATCTCACAACAACCATTCTTTGGGTAATAAAAGTCTGCAACATCCTCTACTTTAGTTTAACATTATAGACAGAATAACAGATATATTATTAACATTTTATTAAAATAACATTTTCAGTGCAAACATATTTGTAAACTGTCCTCCAAAACTTAGCCTAGCTATAGGTCTCCCCACGTTATGCCCCCTAGCTATGCCGCACTCGCCCCTGAAACCAAATCTAACCTTAACCCAAAGTCTCCAAAATAGGGAGTGAGGGGGTCACTGCTAGCCCTGGGAAATTAGGTGCCTCCCCCTTTTCCCCACCCCCTTTATAACCTCCCCTGCTTAGCCCTTGCGAAACCTCTGCAGCCAATCAGGTGTTCTGTCCCCTACCAATGCTCTGTGCTACCTAGACAGGAAGAGAAGGTAAGGGGTGCTCCCCCCCTCCTGTCCCTGCTAAGCCTCACCCCCCTTTGTTCAATCAGTACTGATCTGACTTAATGAAAAGGGTAGCCTTGGATAGTATGTCAAATAAATTAAACTTTTAGTCCATATAAAATGTTTCAAAACTTCCCAAAAGCAATACCAAAGTAAAGTAGTGGATAAGCACCCAAAAGTTATTTTGTAGAGCAGAAGCCTCTGCTTGTCAATATAAATGTCAAACCCATAGAGTCCAGAAGAAAAGAATAATAAAAGAAGCCAGGTAACACACAAAATGAATATTTAACTGCTTGTGCACTGTGGGTTGTTTACGGTGGCCATCAAAACTGTCTCCCTGTCAGTATCAGCAAAGAGAAGTGAGTTCAATCCAAAGGCGCTTTCCTAGTTTGGGGTACTACTTCTCTGTGCATATGGCAACATTTATGAAAGAATGCACACTTGTACATTTTATGTGTCACATTAAAGGGTATCTCCATATGGCCATTTAGTTTTATTGAAGAATGGGAGGTAAAGGAGCTATGTCTTTCCTCCCGTTCTTTAATAAAACGATCAGGAGCCAGGAGAGAAGATAAGCTAGAGTACTTACCCGATTGCTCGCTCCTCCGCTGATTAGTCTGATTGGTCCCGACAGACTCTGTCTTTTATGCGCATGCACATACATGTGAAAGAAGGGCATTGTTATGTTATTAGTTAATGTTGTTAAAGGTGTGTAGATTCCAATAATATATCATTTTGGGGATTTTTTTCTGTAATTGTTATTATGCCTTGGTCCCTTTTGGAGTTACTTGGTGGCTGTGATTCTGTGCACACCCAGGCATGTGGCATACCGTTTTATTTAGGACATGTGGGAGATTGATATTTAGTGGGGGTTTTTTTACTTATCATGGGAAAATTTCTAACTTGTAAAGGTCTACAAAGAATTGCTTTTGGAGTTCTGCACATATGTCTGAAGGAATGGCATTGTTATTTAGCTGAAGGTGTGTAGATAATATAATACAATAATAATATACAGTTTTTGGAATTGTTAGCCTGAAAGAAATGTATGTGTGCTCTGAGAGCGAAGCCCCAAAGTTACTCTATGTATTGTCTCTCTTGGAGACTATTTGCTAACCATTTCTCTGTGCACTGATGCAAGTAGAATACAGTTTTATTTGGGGCATGTTGAAAATCAATATTTAGTGTGAATTTATATTTGTACTGAAGGTTTTGCTAAGATTTCTAAGTCCAAACTTCTTAACTGCTTTTTTTTTATGACATTTGCTAAAATTGCACATTTCGACAAAGATCTGTGTCTGGAATTCTCTGTATATGAACGAAACCATTACATAACTGAAGTGTGTAGGCTCTAAAAAGATATAGTTTGTGGGTGTTTAGTTTGAAAAAAAATATATAGTATAGTATAGTATTTGAGATGAGTAAGACATATGTCCACCCAGTTTAAACTACTCAGCAATACCCACATTTCCTGCTAACTGTTGAGCCAGAGTAGAGGCAAATAAACACTAGAATTATGAAGGGGGAAAAATATCAGAAATATCCCTGGATCAACTCTTCTTTATGTATTAATACCAGTAACCTGCAACAGTTTTCAGGAACTCATCCAGCTTTCTTTTGAAACTGTTCAATGAACCTGCCATCACACCTCCAATGAAAGACAGTTTCATAGTTTTACCGCTCTTAGTAAAAAACCCTTTCCAAACTTGAAGACTAAACTTCTTTTCTGCGTGTCTTCTGACATGTTCTTTTGGTTAGCAATGCCCCAGATAGTTTATTGTATGGCCTGTTAATGTATTTTTACACAACAATCATATCCCCATGCAAGCACCTTTTCTCTAGTGTACATATTTGTAACTTATCTAATTTGTCTTCATATTCAAGCTCCCCCATTCCCTTTATTATTTTTGTTTCCCTTCTCTGAACCATTTTGTCAGGAAAGTGTTTAGTGACTTGACCAGAATGGGTTAACTATTGGTATTAGTTATTTCAACGGACCAATAAAAATACCATTCCATCCTGGAAACTGTCCCCAGTGTTATATTAGAGTTATTGAAGCATGGAACCAGATCTTCTCTTCCAGAAAATGTGGGGCCAAACTGTGTATCTGGAATTCTCTACAGCTAGGGGTCTGGTGGATACCTTAAACGGTCACCTTAAGGGCAGCCATACATAATAAATGAAAATAAATATGTTTTGGTATTGGAATATGTGAGATGGAAACCAATATTATATTTGTGAATGGGAAGGTAGGCCCATTAAAATGATACCCAACATGGTGACCTTATTCCATTGCCATAGGGGTCTGGTGGATACCTTAAAAGGTCACCTTAAAGGGCATGTCCACCCCAAAACTATAATCCCCCCCAGTAATGGCCCCATCATGTAGTGTAATAAAATCATTACCTCACATCCCAACTCCATATGGTTCTCCTGTAGTCCCCCCCCCAAAGTCCCAAAAACTGCCCACCAGGAGGATAGCGAGTCCATATAGGACTCTGCCTCCTATCTGGCCTCCGGAGAAGCTTGGCATGCGTACTGCAGCCCTTCTCCCCCTCCCTCCCCCTCCCGATTAGGATTCCCTCCCCACCCATAAAACCCTTTTGCTATATCATTCCCCCTGTCCCCCACCCCCAACCGCTATATTTATTTATTAGAAAGTGCCCAAACATTACTTACCTTCCCTCTTTCCTCCGCCGCACTGAACTCCCGGCAGCCGCGTACGTGATTGGCTGCCGCTCAGCCAATCACAGACGCGACTGCCGGTCCCGCCCCTCTGCTTGCATTTTCTCGCAAGCAGAGGGCCTGGCAGCGCGGCGGAGGAAAGAGGGAAGGTAAAAATAAATATAACGGTTGGGGCTGGGGGGACAGGGGGAATGTTATAGCAAAAAATTATTTCAAGGGCAGACATGCCCTTTAAGGGTAGTCATACATAATAAATGAAATAAATATATTTTGGTATTGAAATATGTGAGATGGAAACCAATATCATATTTGTGAATGGGAAGATTGGCCATTAAAATGATACCCAACATGGAGACCTTATTCCCTTGCCAATATCTTGGGAAATATGTATTACGCACAGGTCATGTTTGGTATTGTAGGAATTGGTAATTGATACAGGAGAGAAATATGTGGTCTATATCCCAGTACAATGTACATATCTAAAGTTATATGGAATCTGCCTAACTGAGGGAGAATGAAGGATTGTGACAAGTCGTAAATCTGGACATTCCTGAACACTCCCACCTCATGCATAGCAAAGTAGGGGGATGGTTCATCAATGTGCTTAAAAATCCTTGTAGCCCCTTTAACTTTGTTGATACTGAGGGGACATGCTAAATGTGTATGGATCATATTTCCTTCTTGCCCCGAGACACAGGACTTCTTCTAGTGAGTAGGGTCTGTGAATATTTTTATCCTTTTTATTTTATATAACTGTTGTACCTATTGTATGTCATTTTATTGTTGCACCATTTTTCTTTAAAGGGTATGTCTATTCACCAAAATCAAAAAATTTTTTTTTTCATTATAAGGTAGTACCCATCCCCAGAAGCCTTTTCCTGCCTTTCTTTTGAAAAAATTCCATTCCCTACCTTTGCAGCAGTCTCTAGAAGTTCTATTCGTTTTTGGGGGTGTGGCCTTAGCTGTGCTGGATAAGGAAGTGAGCGGATTACTGAATGAGGCTATTACCATGCGTTTTGGCCCCGCCCACTTGACCCTGTGCTGTTATGTAAACAGATCCTCTCCTGCATTGTCAGAACTGTAGTAAAACAGACAATGCTGGCAGAGACAAAGGAGAGAGTTCATACATAAAGTGTGCCATTTCTGTGGCTGGGGGAAGCAGGGAGAGTGTGTGTAGATAGACCCAAGATCTAAATATCCAATCCAGACGTAAGAGGGGGGGAGGTGTGTGTGTGCGTGTGTGTGTGTGTGTGTGTGCGTGCGTGCGTGCGTGCGTGCGTGCGTGTGCGCGTGCGCGTGCGCGTGTGTGTGTGTCCGAGACCTACAAATCCATTCCGGAACGGGATGTTCCGTTTTAATCCCTCGGGCAGGCAGGGTCGACGAGTCCGACGCAGCATGGGTGGATCTGCGCATGTGCGGGATGGCACACACGTCGGACTGCCTGCTATTGGGAAGGCAGCAACATGAATATTCAATGTGCCAAGCGGATCTTACAGCACATACATCGGACAAACTAGGGCACACAGACAAGTATCATGCATATTTAAATGGGCTCTTTTACTTTAGGCAATGTTAATTTTTCAGGTGGACATACCCTTTAATTTTTGTATTATATGCGTATATTATATGTCCACCTTTTGGAATATTAAATCTAAAATTTAATTTATTTTGCTAGTGTAAATGCTAATTAACTCTGTGACTGCTTGTGAAGGACTGATGCTAATTAACCAGTTAGTTGCTGGGGTGAATGGTGTAGTGTTAACCATTTAGCTGCCAGGACAGGGGTGGGCATAGTGAGAGTCAAGATTGTTTTTGGGGCATCTTCAAGGCTATAAATTGAGTGGTGGCGGCATATTAATGATTGATTAGTCAGATCACGTGCCCAGTGAACTGGCGTTCGTGACAACTTTCCATTTCCAAGATGCCCTTTTTGTACACAGGATTCTAAAACTGCATAGCATATGCCAAACAAATCCTTACCAATGCTTTGCAAACAGGGAGAATAACATTTTTCTCCCTTGAATCCATACCTGTCCTTATACAAGACAATCAGGGTTATTCAATAAAAGTTTTTATTGTTAAAAATGGTGCTAAGTTTGCCCCAACCAATCAGCTTTCAAATGTTAAATAAGATCTGATTGGTTGGGGCAAAATTAGCTTTTATTGAATCTCACTGAATATCTTGCAGGATCTAGATGTTGCTGTATGGAACTGCCTGCTACCTTTAAGTTTGTTATCCACCAAAACCCAAAGATCCTTTTAACTTAACACAGAGTCATTTAGTCATAGTATAAGCAGCACAAGGATTTTTAAGTCCATAATGCATCACCTTACATTTATCAACATTGAATCTCATCTGCCACTTAGCAGCCCAATGTGACAATTTATCTGGATCCACCTGTAACAATTGCTTATCCTCTGAAATTTTTAATGCCCAACAAAGTTTTGTGTCGTCGGCAAACATAGAAACCTTGCTGACAATACCTACATCCAAATTATTAATAAACAGATGGAATAGAATTGGCCCCAACACAGAACCCTGTGGCACCCCACTTTAGTTCATATTGATAAAGCCCCATTAACAACTACTCTCTGCATCCTATACACCAACCAACTTTCTATCCATGTACAAATGTGCCACCCCAGCCCAACATACATTAGTCACCTGAGTGTAAATTCCTACCCACTTCCTTATAAAAGCTAAGCAAATTAGTTTGACCAGATCTATTCCTCCTAAATCCATGTTGATTATTTCTTACAAGGTCAATCATTAAATATTGGAATTACATCAGCTTATTTCCAATCCAGAGGCACGCTTCCGGACATGAGGGATTCTGCAAAAATTAGAAACAATGGCCTCGATAAAACTACTTAGCTCCCTAATGACCTGAGGATGTATTTTATCAGGTCCAGGAGATTTATTAATATTTATAGATGGCTGAACTTCATAAAGTTCGTTCCTTTTTCAAACTTTCAAGTTTCAAGTTTTTTGAACTTTTCAAGTTCAAATTCGGTCCTTTTAAAGCCAATGGGGGAGTGATAGTTCGAAAAGTCTGGATGATTTACTGCTAAACTAACAATGGTAACTTACTGTAAATGGTTGTGGCACATGGCAAATGGTCTGGGGAACATGCCACTATCACCAAAACTTATTAAAACACTTCTTAAACACGAGCTGGCAATTGTCAGATTTTGCGCAAGCTACATTTGAGGGTTACGGCCAATTCGAGGGTTACCGAATGATAAATTCGAGGGTTAGCGAAATTGAACAATACTTTTGAGGATTACCGAATACAAACGATACTTTGGAGGGTTAGCGAATGATACATTCGAGGGTTAGCGAAAACGATCCATAACGGCTTGTAAATTCAGCCGCGAGTCCGGAAAAACAAACTAGTTGGAACCCAGGTTTTGTGTCCATCTCTATTAATATTAACCTTATCTAGCTGTTTCTGCACCATATCCTCGGTTAACCAAAGCGCACTTGCACCTTTTACATTACTGCTACAATACTCTATGCTCTCTGCGCTTGGATCTTCTATAGTGTATACATAGGGGAAAAAATTGCTCAAGACATCGCCATCCTCTGTAACTAACTAATGCCCATTAATTAATGGTGCCACACTTTCAGTCTTCAAACCTCTTACTATTACGGCCATATACTTAAAAAAACTGTTTAGCGTTAGTGATGCTTTGTTCAACTATCCTAACTTCATTAATAAATTTGCCTAGCTTAATTGCTTTCTTACAATCCTTGTTACAGGTTTATAATTCCTAAAGGCCCTTCCAATTCCCACTGATGTAAAGGTTTACAAGGGTATAAATTTAGATGTGAAATGGCTTAAAATTCCCTTAAAAACACTCCATTTCTGTTCAGTACCTTTACCTGATAATATATCAGATAACAAGGGATCTGCACCATCCGACGTCACACGAGAAGGAAAAACCAAGCTGCAGTAAATATGATCACCAAGTTTATTATGTTACGCCTGATGCGTTTCGGACCCACCGGTCCTTAATCATATATCATCCCAGTTGACATGCTCAAGAACTTTTTAAAAAAATTTTTTTATTGAGAACATAGATTACAGATTAGATACTATGTAATTAAACATTTGGGTTTAACAATCTGTTTCTCATAGTTTTTGCTTTAAATGTACATTTTGTGGAGGGGGAGGGTTAGTTGGGAGAGAAAGGTAGGGGGAAGAAAAAGAAAAAAAAAAAAGAAGAGGGACAACCGTAATACGTTACATTTATGGGTGACTTTCGTTTGCATATAATAGTTACAGCTGCACATAATATTTACGGTTGCACTTAGTATTTATAGTTCTTTTCTATTGCACTTTGTTATTCATAGTAGGTCTTAACTGATAAGGAGAAAATTGAAACAGCAGATATGATTTTAAATTTTGAGGAGAATATGTTCTTATGTGTTGTTTAAGAGCTACTTTTAACCTGGGAAAATTTGCTTTCCTGAAATTAAAAGTCTTTGTTAACCCAGAGCACTTTATAGAGCACGCATATATGCGTTGGTTCATTTTTTTGTTTTTTGTTGATAAAGTATCTGTGTACACCCACAAATATGGCATATCGTTTAGGACGTGTGGTATATATTGGTATTTATTTTTTTATTTGCCGTGTGGGTTTCTTAATTTTTTCAGAAAATCGTCCAAAATCGTTAAATTCTTTCAGACGTAATTCTGCATGTATAAATGAAAGAATGAAAGAATGTTGCAGTTACATAGATGAAGATAAAAAGATTCCAAATATATATTGTTTTTGGGGTTGTTTCCCAGGTAAGGGGTTGTATAGTAAAATGAAAATGCAAGTATGCAGCAGCTCTGTGTCCACAAGTCGGGTATCGTTTTATTAAGGAAATGTAGAAGATTCATGTTTAGTGGGAACTTTTATTTGTGCTGGAGGTTTGGTCAATATTTTTTTTTAATCTGAACCTTCTTTGCTGCTTTTTTCTCTAAAAATCTTCTAACATTGGCAGGGTGTGGCCGGCCAGCCTAGAGGACAGTCGCATGTCTGCTTAGCTCCTGCACAGCTACCTGAAATAAAAAACTTACCTTGACAAAACGGGTCCAGACCGCTCCAGCGATCCACACAAATACCCCAGACATGGGAAGGAACAAATCCGCGACATCTAAGGCAAAAACAAAGAAACTTACCCACTTCTTCTCTGGCAGCTCCAGTTCCCGCGAGGAAATCCAAGATGGCGGCGCCCATAGGGATACCGCGAGTCCTCACCTACAGGAGGAAACAAACATAAAAATAGAAGGTAAACTGGATTCAGACGCAGAATCGCACAGCAGTACTTCTACACATCAAAACCCTATAAATGACCACACTAGAGACTCCGATACTTACCAGGAGATAAGATAAGGAGATCCAGAGGGATCCTAACAAAACATACAAGAAAGGGAAAACAAAGGATGAAACAAACACCAAAACCAATACAGGTATGCAAAATTCCTTACATAATTTGCCTACCAGTAACACTCCAGTATCAGAGACTGTATTAAAGGAAATGATAATTTCCCAACATAAAGCATTTAAGGCAGATATTACAGAAATGGTTAACTCCATTAAAAAAGATATAAGGGAAATTGCTGAAAGAACTTTCCACAGAGAATAAAATGGTGGATTTTACCACCTCTTTTAAAGAACTTGTAGACGCACACAATAATTTGGACGACACAGTCAATACAATTAAAAATAAAATCTCGGACGTAGAAGATAGGTCACGAAGAAACAATATCAAAATAAGAGGCATCCCAGAAACTATTAAGAACTCGGAACTAAACCAATATATGCACAGTCTGTTAGAGGAAATAATACCAGGTGTGCCAAAATTAGAATGAACCCTAGATAGATCACATAGATTGTTCAAACCGAAAAATGCTCCCCCATTTAACCAAGCTATACAAGATCAATCATTCCCCAAAGAAATGCTGAAAGCAGTAATAATCCCAATCCCAAAACAAGGAAAAGACATAACTCTAATTGGAAACATTAGGCAAATCTCCCTATTAAACAATGACCTGAAAATATATGAAAAATATATACAGGGTTATTCAATAAAAGTTCTTATTGTTTAAAATGGTGCTAATTTTGCCCCGACCAATCAGATATTAGCTTTCAAATGTTAAATAAGATTTGATTGGTTGGGGCAAAATTAGCACCATTTTAAACGATAAGAACTTTTATTGAATCTCCTTGTATAGTTTGTTGGTGTTTTTTTCCAAGGTAGTTCCAACTTATGCTGTAGTGTTCTTTGTGCACTAATGCATGTAGCAAACCACTTGATTCAGGGCAGGGCATGTGGGAGATTGCCATTTAATGGGCTTTTTACTTGTCAAGTGTGTTAAAGGGAAATTCCACCCCTCTCTGCAATAATCTATATATTGTACAATACCCCCCAAAAGCAGGACATCATTTTATAGAAAAGCTTTAAATCGGCTCCCAGACTGAGATATTATACTTACATGCTCCTCCTTCGATCCCCAGCCACGGCACTGCACTTCCGGGTAAGGCAGTCAGTGTCGACCATGACAGTGACGTCACGGCCAATCACTGACTGCCATTCCCGGAGCAGTCCCCACTGTGGCTGCTCAAGAACAGAAAAAGAACACAGCAGCCGCAGTGGAGACAGAGTGAGGAGACCGGAAGCGGCGGTGGATAGAGGAGCATTTAAGTATAATATCTCAGTCTGTGAAACGATTTAAAGCTTTTCTATAAAACGATGTCCAGCTTTTGGGGGGTAATCTACAATATACAGATTTTTGTAGAGAGGGGTGGACAGTCCCTTTAAGTTTTTAATTTTGAATCATCCTTTTCTTTTTTCATAAAATCTCCTAAAAGCATGGAGTATGGAGAAACTGTGTCTGTGAAAGAACAGTTAAAGAATAGTACAGTTAGGGAATAGTACAAGGGAATGTCCACTCCTCTGGACACAAATCTGTATCTGCTACAAACAAACAACCCCCCCCCCCCCCAAAAAGTGTTTTGTTTAAAATCATTAATTCAGCTCCCAGACTGAGATTTTATACTTACAAGCTCCTCGATCCACCGCTGCCTCTGGTTTTCTCACTCCCTCTCCACTGCGGCTGCTGTGTTCTTTTTGTGTTCCTGAGCTGCTCCGGGAATGGCAGTCAGTGATTGCACAGTCAGTGATTGTGCAGTCAGTGATTGCCCGTGACGTCACGGTCATGGCCGACACGGACTGCCTTAGCCAACAAAACAATGTCCAGCATTTGGGTTTTTTGTAGAAGATACAGATTTGTGTCCAGAGGGGTGGACATTCCCGTTAAGCAGTTAATGGTGTTTAAATTCCCCAAAAATATAGTTTGTTGGGGGTATTTTCAAGTATGTGGGGTGTTTCCTTTGAAAAATTGGATGCTGTTCAAAATAGCACTTTGACTTTTCACCTTGTTATTGCACTTGTGCATACATTTGGATTTAGTTGGTGGCCACATCTCTGTGTACAGCCATGCCAATGGCATATCATTTTATTAAGAAGAGGTTAGGCTTTCAAATTTGTGTTTTTGTGTGGAATTTACCTTTGATTTTACCTTTATCTATGACTAGCAAAATTCCCACGCTTCGCAATATATTTTTTATTCAACTACGAAATTTTGGTGAAAATAACCCCCACCACCCCTCCCCGTCCGCCCCCAATACCCAAACATAAAAACTAAGTAAAAAGCCGGTGTGAGAAATGGAACCGCGGAAGGAAGACCATAAAAGACATGTCGAAGTCAAGCATACATGATAAGAAAATCTAAATCAATTAGTACACTACAAATGCAAAACAATTAAAGGGTTTAGCAAAAGTGTGAGCCCTGAAAAAAGTCCAGAGGTGTACAGCTATGAAAAAGCCTTTGTGTGTAGAGAACAGTGTGGCCAAGGGGCATGGTCAGTGCCTTCTCATTCCAGTCTAATACATTACTAAATGTGTCTGGAGAAAGCTTTCATATTAGGATTAAAAAAGAAAAACAAGTTTAGTTCTCCTTTACAAATACAGAGTGAGTGAGTATGAAATGTGTAAAAGATAAATCAATTGTAGAAATTAAGCTGCATTAGAGATGTTTGAGTTTAATGTGGTGAGTGAAATAAATACTTTTCTTCATATACTGGTGCGCTAGCTACTCCATTATTAGGCAATATTGAGACTTTGCTACCCTTGGGGTATGGGTTTATGTATAGCACACAAGTATCTTGATTATTGAGCCATTTTGTGTATGTACCATTAAATAAAAATGCTCACATCACTTTTTTATTAAAAACTAAATCTAGACTTTAATGCCCCCATAATCTAAAAACATCCACACCAAGAACTTTAAAGAGTGTAAAATTCCACTTCAAGTAAACAGCAGTACTTATATGAAACCTCCTAGTGGACAGGAGTTAGTATAGTGACACCATATTTCTTTTATACAATATACAGTGACACCTTCAAGCACCCTTGCTTCTTTTGCTTTAGCAGGCATACCTGCTGCCCCCATCACATGTTCTCATGTACAGGTCTGTCACAGAACGGGCTAGAAACTTCTATGTGCGCACTGCCAACTGAAACTCCACCATTGCTCAGTCTAAGCAGGGGCAAGAAACACTTGAGACCCAAGATAAAAGTACTTTTACCAAAAGCCCCTGCAAATGAGAGGTGGAACACAAATAACTGCTTTTATATCAAAATGTCTTATGCTTCAGTATTGTTCAAGCTTAACTTTCTTTTTTTCACTCTGCCTAGTACTACTACTGGGAAGTATTCAATGTAAATCATCTCCCTGAAGGCAATTATTATTTCAAGATTAGGTGTACAATTCTAGCCTTGCCTTGGCAATGAGCATTCACTGTAACTTACTTCCATAGTTCTCTGGGAAAATCTATGCAATCATAATTTTACATGCAATTAGTACTCTGTAGTAATAATAGGAATATTTACAACAAAAATACAAATAATTTTTGTGAACTTAATTTGGGTTAATTTCCTCGCAAAGGAAATCTTCTTCACAGACCCTAACTAACACTCAGCCTCCCACCTTAAACCATTCTTTCTTGCTGCTCCCTACCTTTGGAACTCTCTCCCCTCTCGCTTCTACCTGGTGACATCCATTAAAGGGCATGTACACCCCATTTAATCATTTTGTTATATAGTAGGGCTCCCTCCCCCGCCCCAACCTCTATAACAGTTTTCTAGAGACTCCACCGATCATTACTTACCTTCCCTCTTTCCTCTGCTTGCATGAAACTGCAAGCAGGGGGCCGGACCGCAGCCGCATCCCTGATTGTCTGAGAGGCACCAATCACAGACGCAGCTGCCAGCTGCACAGAATGCCGGGGGAGAGAGTTAAGTAGAGTTCGGGGGGAGTCCCTGGAAAATCTATTAAAGCGGTTGAGGCTGGGGAGGAAGACTCCTAATAACAAAGGGAATCTACACTAGGGGAGGGAGAGCAAAAACGGGTGAGAGAGGAGGGAAAGGGAGGGCTGCAGTGCGCATGACAAAATTCTCCCGGAGGAGAGACAGGAGGCAGAGTCCTATATGGACTCTGCTAGGCTCCTGGTGGCCAGTTTTTGGGACTTTGGAGGGGCATTATAGGGCAGCCATTTGGAGCTGGGATGTAAGGATTTTATGCACTACAGATGGGGGCCAGTAGTGTTGAATTATAGTTTGTGGGGTGGACATGCCCTTTAATACTTTCAAATCTAGATGTTATCCTACCTTTCTCAGCATCAGCAAAACAAATGACTTTTAGCCCTTTTAAGCACTTTGTACCCATCCCCCCCAATTGTATCTCTATGTTGTCCCTCCCACTTAGATTGTAAGTTCTTCGGGCAGGATCTCATTCCTAATGTGTCATTGCTTATTGCACTTATATCAATCTATACATAATTTATATATATGCTTTCTTAACCGATGTATGAAATTGTATTTATTTAAATTTAATTTTTATCTATCTGTATATGGCTTGCACTTACCCCTTGTTTGTATACTCTGTATTTTTTAATGTCCAGCACTGTGTACCAAGTGGCGCTTTAATAAATACTACACTACATTAAACTATATTAAGTAAATAAACAAATAAAAATTGAATGTGAATATGTTAACCTAATCAAAATTTAAAGGACGATTATACTCACCTCCCCATTGCTCCTCTTCCTCCGTAGCTGCATAATACCCATGGTGAGGATCTAAATCCCTAAGTCCTCACCCTTGGTACTTCCCAACTCCTGCAACACTTACTTAAAGTCTCCTTCTGTAATCCGTTCCATGACTCTCTCTTTTCCCCCATGATGACAGATCACGATGCAGCCAATGGGAAGACACCTCTGCAAGGAGGCATGTCTTCACATGGGCTGCACTGCAGCGGAAGAGGGGAAGGATGAAGCAGATTACCAAAGGAGACTGAGTAATAATGCAGGAGTTAATGAAAGTACCCAGAGTGAAACTTAGTGATTTAGGTCCTAACCCTGGGTACTATGCAGTTATAGATCTGGGAATAGGGGAGTATAATGTCCATTAAACAAAAATTACATAAATAATGTACTTTCCAGGAGGCTAATTGTTAGCATACACCTCGATGGCACCCCAACCATGCCACTTTCAAGGAATTTGGAAAAAATACAAACTGAGCTTTAATAAATCCCTAAAGGTTATTGTCCACCCTTAACAGTAGCAGAGGAGAATGAAAGTGGAATTGGGATGTTTATATTTTCAGAGCATCTTTGGAAGGTAAGTATGAAGAAAATGATGCTTAAAGGGACTGTCCACCCCTCTCTAACAAAATCTATATATTGTGAATCCCCCCCAAAAGCTGGAGATCTTTTATAGAAAAGCTTTAAATCAGCTCCCAGACAGATATTATACTTACAAGCTTCTCTATCCACCACTGCTTCAGGTCTCCTCACTCTGTCTCCACGGCGGCTGCTGTGTTCTTTTTTTATTGTTCTTGAGCAGCCGCAGTGGAGACTGTTCTGGAATGGCATCAGATTGGCCGTGTCACTGTCACGGCCGACACTGACTGCCTTACCCAAAGTGCAAGTTTGGCGGAGGATCGAGGAGGAGTATGTAAGTATAATATCTCATCTGGGAGATGATTAAAGCTTTTCTATAAAACGATCTCCAGCTTTTGGGGGTATTCTACAATACATAGATTTTTGCAGAGGGGTGGACATTCCCTTTAAAGGGCATGTCCACTCCCAAAACTGAAATTTAACCCCATACTGGCCTCACTGTTAGTTTTTAAATAATCCTTACCTTACATCTCTGCTCCAATGTTTCTCCTGCAGTGCCTTTTCTAAGTCCAGGAAAGTGAACAGAAGAACTGTCAGTGAGTCATCTGGTGCCTGTTTCTTCCTTAAAGGACAACTATACCCACCTCACCCTCGCTCCTCTTCCTCCATAGCAGCATAGTACCCAGGGTGAGGACCTAAAATCGCTAAGTCCTCACCCTGGGTACTTCCCTAACTCCTGCACTACTACCCACAAATCTGCTTCGCCGATCGCTCCATTCCTCCGCTCTTCCTCTTCATTGACAGATCCGAGGCACCAATAGGAAGATACGCTCTGCAAGGAGGCGTGTCTTCCAATTGGCTCCCTCGCACTGTCACTGACAGTAGAAGGAGAGTGGAACAGTGTGTCGGCGAAGCAGATTTGCGGTAAGTAGTGCAGGAGTTAGGGAAAGTACCCGGGTTAGGACTTAGCGATTTTAGGTCCTCACCCTGGGTACTATGCTGCAGTGGATCAGGGAAAAGGTGAGTATAATTGTCCTTTAACCTTAGCAGGACTTAGACATGCACAGGGAGCCCCGTCCCCATGGCATTTCCTTTGGCCACACTACGACGAAGTAGCGCACTGAAAATGCAGGCACGATTATTTGCGCGTTTCCGTGCCGCAGCAATTGTTCAGTGTTTGCGCAATCAGAGTGCATGCGATTATTAAGCGAGATGAATCCTCAGAAGCCAGGAGCCAAATATTTAAACTTATCTTCTATCACGCTTCTCCAGCTTCTCACTTTAATTTTCAATTAAAGTGAATAATGTTTTTTTATTTTTGGCAGTGGGGTTCCCTTTAATACTTTGGGCAACAGCTGTTAAAGGGGTTAATTGAATGCAACACAGCTTGGGATTCAGCTTGCACAATACTGGTAAAGAGGCAAGGATAATCTTGTACACACCAAGTTTTTGGACACACCTTACATTCCTGAACAGGAGCTCAACCCCACACCTGGCATTAGGATTCTGCCTAAAGGGTATGTCCACCTCTTAAAAAAACTTTATATGAAAAACAGACCCTTAAAATGTAATTTCACATTGGTTAATTTTACTAAATATGCTCCAGACAGAGATCTCATACCTACCAGTTCCTCGATCCACCTCCGCGGCTCTCTGGCTTTCGGGTAAGGCAGTCAGTCACGGCCGGGACAGTGACGTCACTGCCAATGGCCGACTGCCATTCCCAGACAAGCCTCCACTGCTGCTGCTTGGGAACAGAAAGAGAACGAGGCAGCAGCAGTGGAGGGGGAGAAACAGTGGTGGATCAAGAAATTATAAGTATGACATCTCTGTATGGAAGCATATTAATAACATTAACCAATTTGGAACTCGTGTTTTAAGGGTCCTGCTTATCTGTATCATATTAAAAGTTTTTCTAAGGGGTGAGATACCCTTTAAAGAGCTGCTATTGGCACAATACATTGGTTGTCAGATGCGTGATCTTCTTTGCGCACCCTCCAACAACCGTTATTCTACTTGTAAAGCCGTGTTAACCATCAGACATCGCCATAAAGGGCTTAACATATCTTTAAAGCAGGGGTAGGCAACCATAGATCTCCAGATGTTTTAAAACTACAACTCCCAGCATTCCTCTAAAGGTACTTTGTAGTTAGGGAATTCTGGGAGTTGTAGTTTTTCAAACATCTGGAGATCTACTGGTTGCCTATGCCTGCTTTAAAGTGTATGTATACTACAAAATGACTTGGCATCATCTTATCTATAAATAAACACAATAAGTAGCACTTACTCTGAGGTGTGTGTGTTGCGCATGCCTTCATACAATCCTTGTTTTGCTCAGGCTCTGACCACTGAACTGGCTATTTTCCTGCATACCAACTGTCACAAACTGCATACACACCAACTGTCAAATCATTCCAGCAAAACTGCTTACAGAAATGCTAAGGGCTCATTCACACTAAAACTGAAAGAAACTGACAAACGCACAGCATGTGGTCAGTTTTGTATCCATTTTTTCATACATTTGTATCCATTTTTTAACAATGTGTATTCATTAGATTTCAATAGAAAATGCATGAAAAACGGACAGAAATGCAGCATGTGTGTTTTTTTTTTAAACAGACGGGAACAGATTATAACGCAGCAGGTGTGAACGATATTATGAAATCCTATGGGGTTTTACAGTCTGTCCATTTTTTAAACGCACCTGCGTTTGCAAAACGGATACAAACTGATTTAGTGTGAACGAGCCCTAAAGGTAAGATGTTTCAGATTGGATGTCTAATGAAATAGAGGACAGATGAACAAAAAAAGGTACGTGATAGTTGGCATGAATTATAGTTTCCACTAATGGGCATTTTAAAAAAAAAACTTTTCAGTGTACATACCCTTTAAGACTAAAAAACTTTTAGTTTTGGTTCCAACCTCCCATTTTCCTTGTAGCCTCTGTCACTGCTAAGTGATCAGTTTTACACTTGCCAACAAACAATAAATACTGTTTTTGTCTAATCTTGGCTGTTAATCCCCCTTTTTGAGTGATATTCCTTGCACTTACTGTTGACTTCAACTTCAAGGTCTGCTATACTTTAATTTGCTGCTCTGGTCCCTCTTCTGGCTTTGCAATGTGGCCAAAAGGGAAAATGCACTCCATGCAGAGTGTGTCTTCTGATAGGCCATGGAACAGAGTAGGGAAAAAGTTTAGGAATTCACTCTAAACCAACTCTGAAGTAAAGACTTATGAGATTTAGGAGTATAGTTATCCTTTAAAAGTAATGTATTTTTATATAGTGCACACAGAATTTATGTCATACTTGCATATGCAGTAGTGCTGTTCCATAAACAAGGCTATAGTCTGCTCTACATTCTGAAAATGCTTCTGAGACCAAGATGCAGTCAGAGGTATTAAAATCTCAGGTAACCTGTTCCTGCTGCACTTCCAATCAATTTCTTCACATACATAGTAAAGTAATTAAGGTTGAATAAAGACATACGTCCATCAAGTCCACCTATTCACCCTCTTTTATATATTTTTTTTTTTTAACCCTACCTAACAGTTGATCCAGAGGAAGGCAAAAAAAAAAAACAAGCTAAAAGGGGAAAAATTCCTTCCTGACTCCAAACGGCAATCGGAATGTATCCCTGGATCAACCAATCTATATGCATTAATACCAGTAGTTCTCAATTTTTTTAGTTTTAGAAACTTATCCAGGCCTTTTTTAAAGCTATTCAATGAACCTGCCATTACCACATCTGCTGGAAGACAGTTCCACAGTTTCACACCGTTCTCACTTAAAGAAACCCTTCCTAACCTGAAGATGAAAACTTCTTTTCTTCCAACCTTAGAGGATGTCCACGCGTTCTCTGATATGACCTATTAGTGAACATGCACCAGAGAGTTAATTGTATGGCCCATTATATATTTGTATAAGGTTATCATGTCCCCACGCAAACGCCGCTTCTCCACAGCCCTAACTTGTCTAATCTGCCTGCATATTCGAGCCCCTCCATTCCCCTTATCTATTTAGTTGCCCTTCTCTGAACTGCCTCAATTTCCAAGATGTCCCTTTTGTATATGGGATTCCAAAACTGCACCACATATCACCACATTATAACCTGCAGACAGTCCTCCTTGCATAAAACATTTGGAGTATATCAATGTACACTTACATTACGTGCAAGAAAACTGCAACTTCTATTGCAGTGAAAACACGAGGTAACAAGAAAGTAATCAAAGAAATAGCAGCACACAAACTACATTAGCTATTTTTATTATTGTGGATTTATACAGCGCCAACATCTTCCATAGCGCTTTACAATTACATGTATCATTCATAACAGGCCCTGCTCCAAAGAGCTTACAATCTATGCACTTTGACACTACAACCTATCAGTATGTCTTATGATTGTGGGGGAAACTGGAGTGCCTGGAGAAACTCACGCAAGCACGGGGAGAACAGACAAATTCCTTGCAGATGTGTCCAAGGGTGGAATCGAACTCAGGACTTCAGTGCTGCAAAGCATCAATGCTAACCACTAAGCCCAGTGCTGCCCTTATGAATGGCATTTTCAAAAAACATTTTTACAAAAAAAACTATTCTTCAATATAATATGAATAAAGTAGATACACACTGCATCATTACAAGCAAAGTCTTCGAACCACTGCTATGGATTTAGGTTAAATTCAGACCCAGTAATAGCAAATCCTGCGCAAATGGCATTTATTAACCATAATTAAGACAATTGTTATGGCAGATGCTTTTAATATAATAATATCCATTTTAGACAATTTATACATTTCAACCAGACCTTCTGCCCACCCTCTCTATTATTCACACAATACACAATGTTGTGATGGCCAGACAAATGTACCAATCACAACACATGGGGGTTTCACCGTTTTAAGTGATCCAATCCCTGCAATAGAAATAATATGGAAAAACACAGGGGTTTCCATGGAGTCGTTTTTTCCATACAGGAAAGGGAGAAAACTAAACAGGTTTACAAAGAAACATCAATATTCCCAGCCCATTACCAGCGGATCTTTATCACACAACAGCCACAGTCCCACTAGTGGTGCAGTCACATGGGGTGTGGAAGTGTGGAACCTGTGGCTCTTTACAACTTCTCAAGAGTCCCACTAGTGTGCAGTCACGTGGGGAGTAACCTGTGGCTCTTTACAACTTCTCAAAACGCGATTGTTTGCACTAATAAGCCCCACACTTTCCTCCCACAGTCCTGTGTCACGATCCACACTCACCTGCCAACAGGAGAAAGGCAGCAGGACCCAAAGAGAAACCCGCAGAAGCCTTGCAGCTCCATCCCGAACTCCTGCACCCTCGGGCAGACAGAACCCAGTACAGTGAAGCGCTACAGGCTCACGTGTTCCTTGTCATTCATCCCCTATCCACTGGCGCTCTAGAACGTTAACTGGAGATTCCATTGACTGAGGCGGATGCCGCCCTGATAAGAGCGCGGTTGGTTCTCCTTCTCACTAACACAGTCCTCGCTGACCTCTCCACATGGGGCTCTGCGGCTTCTAGGGAAATCTCCTCCCTTGTACCAAATATCTCCTACCTACTGCTTCCTCCCATATCCACCCACTGCCTGCCCAGCAGGGACAGGACACAACAGGGACTGAGCCCTCCCCTCCCGCTTCTCACTGCAGCGGCTGGAGTTACCAGAGCCGCTGCCAACATGCATTGGGCAAGGGGAAGGAGGGGCACGCGGACATCTCGGCCAACTGAGGCGTTTGTGTGTTTTAAAGCAGCTGCTGCGCTGCCACAAGTTACACTGTGCCAACCATGCCCTGTCCTACGAACTGCCTGTCCCATGCCACTGTGCGACCCCTGTCAGCAGGACAAGTCCACAGGGTCTGTACAGCCCATGTCACGTGCCAACAACAAACCGCGTCAACCCCCCCCCCCCAACTCTGTCGCTTCCCTTCAACTTTTGAGCAAAACAAAAAACAATTTTCACTATAAGAGCCAGCGCCCCCTAAAGTCCACTGCGTTGTACAGCCACAACACTCCAAGTTCACTTTAAATCTATCATTTATTTAAAAATCTACCCAAGACTTGTCTTTTGGAATGATTCTAATCTCAGATGTGTAACTGGCTATCACTACATAACCGTTTGGGAGAACGTTTTAACCGCCATACTCCCTATACTTTAATTATTAAAGGACAATTATTCCAAAAAGTACATACAGTAGAAATATACATCCTATCATATCTTACCAGAACACTGAAGATCTAGAAATCCATGGTCTGTGTAATTAGATATCACCCATTCTCTTTCTCCCGTTCGTTACAGGGAATATCCACCCCAGCCTTACTGTCGTGACAGTAATTATCATATTGTAATTTCATTTCTGATCAAATCATCACTGTGCCGCCTACCTTGACCTCGCTCCCCCGCCTCTTCCTTCATTAATTACGCGCGATAGCGGAACTTCGGCTACGTCACGTTGCTAGGAGACGCTGACACAATATTGCGCGAAATATCAGTTCATATTTATTGGCGGCGGGACTCACAACCGCTAGTGTGGTTATAGCGGTGTGAGGTAAGGAGAACCTTATGTTTGCTCCCTGTGTGCCCCTTCCTTCGGATTTTCTTCAATGGCTGGAAATGTATAAAAAAGTATTCAGACAGTAAAAAGTTATTCAGAGAGGCAGACAGTATATAACAGACAGATAGATACACAGAAGATAGATAGATAGATAGATAGCAGGGTTCTAGATAGATTAGATATATAGAATGATATAGTATAGATGATAGAGTAGATGAAGATAGATAGATGATAGATAGATAGATATATAGATAGATATATAGTATAGATCGCGGGTTGTGATGTAGATGTGTGTGTGTGTAGATAGAAATGTGGTAGCAGGGTTGTGATAGTATAGATAGTGTTGATGTGGTAGTGGTTTGTGTGGGTGTGTAGTGTGTGTGAGATAGTAGAGGGTATAGATAGCTGATAGATAAGTAGATAGATGTAGATGGGGGTTAGTTGATGATTAGATAGATAGATAGATGATAGCAGGGTTGTGATGATTGATAGTGGTTAGTAGTAGATGTAATAGTTAGATAGTAGATGATGATGATGATGAGTAGATAGATAGCATAGATGATGATGATAGCAGGGTTAGATGATAGATAACAGAGTTGATAGATAGATAGATAGATATGGATAATAGATAGATAGCAGGGTTAGATAGAATAGATAGATAGATAGATAGATAGATAGATAGATAGATAGATAGATAGTCGATGGTTAGATAGATAGATATAGATAGATAGATAGCAGGGTAGTAGATAGATAGATAGATAGATAGATAGATGATGATAATAGATGAGGTTAGATAGATAGCATAGATAGATAGATGATAGATAGATAGATAGATGATAGATAGCAGTGTTACATAGATAGCATAGATAGATAGATAGATAGCAGGTTGATAGATAGATAACAGAGTTAGATGATCGATAGATAGATAGATGATTGATAGATAGATGATAGCGGGTTTAGATAGATAATAGAAGATAGCTAGCAGGGTTTAGATAGATAGATAGCAGAGTTAGATAGATAGATAGATAGATAGATGATAGATAGATAGATAGAGAGATAGTAGCAGGGTTAGATAGATACGATAAGCAGAGATAGATATAGATAAGAGTTAGATAATAGCATAGTAGATAGATAGATAGCAGGGTTAGATAGATAGATAGCAGTTAGATAGATAGATAGATAGATAGATAGATTGATAGTAGCAGGTTAGATAGATAGATAGCAGAGTTAGATAGATAGATAGATAGATAGATAGACAGATAGATACACAGAAGATAGATAGATAGATAGATAGATAGATAGATAGATAGCAGGGATAGATAGATAGATAGATAGATAATAGATGATAGATAGATAGATAGATAGATAGATAGATAGATAGATAGCGGGTTAGATAGATAGCATAGATAATAGATGATAGATAGATGATAGATAGATAGATAGATAGATACAGGGTTAGATAGATAGATACATAGACAGACAGAAAGCAGATAGACACCAGATAGATAGATATACGTTGATAGATAGCAGGGTTAGATAGATAGATGATAGATAGCAGGGTAGATAGATAGAGATAGATAGATAGATAGATAGATATATGATAGTAGATAGATAGATAGATAGATAGATAGATAGATAGCAGGGTTAGATAGATAGATAGCATAGATAGATAGATAAACAGACAGACAGAGCTAGATAGACAGACAGATAGATGACAGACAGATAGATAGATAGATAGCAGGGTTAGATAGATAGATAGATAGCAGGGTTAGATAGATAGATAGATACATATAGATAGATATATAGATAGATAGCAGGGTTAATAGATAGCATAGATAGATAGATGATGATATACAGTATGATAGATAGATAGCAGGGTTAGATAGATAGATAGACAGACAGACAGATAGAAAGATGGACAGATAGAAAGATGGACAGATAAATAGATCGATAGATGATATGATTGATAGACAGACTGATGTATAGATAGATGATGCGGGCGGATAGACATATAAATAGGTATTAATAGATAGACAGACAGACATATAGTTAGTAGACTACGATAGACATGTAGGATGATGTTTGAAATAAATGAGCTTGGATTGTAAGCTATTCAGCGCAAGGACTGATGTGAATGTATACATTGTAAAGCGCTACAGAAGATGTTGCGCTATATAAATCCATAATAATAATAATAAAGAATAATATTTAAATGCAGGTATCGATCATTTCTTTTGCATTCTCCATTTTGATATTTTGCTCTGGCATACTTTGATTTCTGGCTCCCGACCCCTGGCTCTGGCATACGTTGATTTCTGGCTCCCGACCCCTGGCTCTGGCATACGTTGATTTCTGGCTCCCGACCCCTGGCTTCTGGCATACGTGATTTCTGGCTCCCGAACCTGCTCTGGCATACGTTGATTTCTGGCTCCCAACCCCTGGCTCTGGCATACGTTGATTTCTGGCTCCCAACCCCTGCACCTGGCATACGTTGAGTTCTGGAGTCTGACCCCTGCGTCTGTTGGTGATCAACCACTCTACTGGTGAGTATACAAATTTGTCACTAAATGTGAAATGTATTAGACATCATCACTACCATATTATTTATATATATATTATATATATAATATAAAAAAACTGTTGCGAGCGGCACTCCTCTTAACAGCAGTTAACAGCAGAAGTCTGTGTGTGTCTCATTCTGTGTCTGCTCTTGTCTCTCCTCCTTGAGAATTTTGACATCCTTAGTGCACCATCCATGCCTCCCCTCCCCCTAACTCCAATCCCCTTTCTGTAGTGGAGGTCTCCCTCCCCCAACCCAACTGCTATATTATAGCAGCAACTCTCCCGATCATCTTACTTTGACTGTTTCCCCTGGCTTTCTGTACAGCCCTAACCACGTCCGTGATTGGCTGCCGGTCCGGCACTTGCCTTGCATTTCATGCAAGCAGAGGCCGTGACCGATCGCCGGTGAAAGAGGGAATTAAGTAGTGATCGGGAGAGTATTGAACTACAGTAAAATTGTAAACTAAGGGTGGACATCCATTTAAAAAAAAAATTTCTTTAACCTTCCTCTGATACAATTTTTTTTGCACTATTTTTATAGATATTCATTATGCCTGCCTGCATCGTGAAAGGATGTCCTTAATTACTGGACAAAAGCTAAATATCCAAATATTGTCCTACATACATTTCCAAAAACATTGAAAGTATAAAAAGATGGATACAGCAAACAGGCCAAGATTTGGGGACTTGACTTAATGGCTCAAAAAATTCTAGATGGAAAAAAAACAGAGAAATACAGGATTTGTTCATGTCATTTTTCTTCTGATCTTACATTTCAAAAGGTTCCAGAGTGGTTCTTAAGCCATCAGCCATTCCCACAGATTTACTGGACTTTCTGTTACTTTACAATGCGGTAATTTATCAGTAGGTTGACAACAAAGCCATCCATGAATGTATCTAATCATCAGAAGCATCAACATCAAGTCATTCCATACTATCAAGTTTGCATAGTGTGCACACCAACATCAAGGCAATTAATATAAGGATGTTTACTGCTATACAGACATTGGTTAATCAAAGAACAGTGTCTACCCCAAACTGAACCATTAGCAAATTTTAATGATAATGAAAACCAAACTCTTGAGACAACGCAGCTAAGACATTGATCCTGTCAGTGTATTTCATGAAAATTCTTTTACCACCTCTACTCCACTATGTGCTGCAGTAGCACCCAAAAAATTGATAAACAGAAAGAGAAGAGCTTTAGAAACTGAATTTGTGCAAGTGTCCAAGTTCCCAATTGTACTTCAAATCAGGAAAATATTCTTCACATGATACATCTTTGGAATCATCTTTACTTATGTTGATGATACAAAGACAAAACATTTGATCCTGCTAGGAACCATCAATGCAGAGTCGTCTATAGTTATTGCACAATCACCTATTTCAAGTAAAAAGACTTTCAAGGGAAGTTATGTGAAAGAAAAAAAATTATAATCTATAAAGCTGTTTGGATGAAATTCTGTCACTAATTCCCTGTCAAAATCCTGGTGTGGAAGCTGTTTTTGCAATTAATCAATATTGAGAAAAAAATTTTTGGCAGCATGCTTTCAGTTTCATTGATATGCCAAGATGGACACCACTCTCTTCGGTGGCAGTCAACCAACTGAAGGCCGCATTTCAGTTGGTAATATTCGTTGCAGCAAGCATTCTGTATAGTGGTTCGAGTTTTAAAAAAGTCAAAGAACTTCTTAACTTTTTGGAGTAGCTACAATATCTTCTGCATATTTTATAGCTATCAAAAAAAATACCTGTTTCCAGCTATTCACTATGAATGGGAAGTAGAAAAGAAAGAAATGTTAAGACATGACAGGAAAGGCAGTCATACTGGCTGGAGATGGCCAGTATGATAGCCCAGGTTACTGTGCAAAATTTTGCACTTACAGTTTACTGAACTTGGTGACCAATAAATTGTGAACTTTACCATCGACCACTTGGTCCTGGAAAGACGTCTGTTGGATTGGAAAAGTCTACCTTTCAACTTGTTTAGAAGAGTTTTACAAAGCAATGTTGATGTGAAAATAGTGTGGCCACCGACAGCATGTAGCAATACGCAAAACTTATGCGTACAAATTACTCAAAAATATGCCATCAGTTTGATGTCTGGCATATTTGCAAAGGCTTAACAAAAAAGATTGTCACTGCAAGTAGAAAACCAGGTTGTGGTATTCTTGCTAGATGGATTGGTTCAATAACCAACCATCTCTGGTATTGTGCCAAGACTTGCAATCATGATCCTGATTTATTAATTGCAAAATGGAAAACTGTTATGTAACACATTCAAAAACGCACAAATTCCCACTAAATCCCATATTTATAGAGTGTGAACATAAGAAACTTACCAGAAATAAAATAGAGAACACTCCTGGCTTAAACAAGAGGACAAAGCATTCAAAATATTGCAAAGTATTGTGACCGCTCCAAATTTACTCAAGGACCTCAGACTATCGAAAAGTTTTGCCATACGGGAGCATTAGAGGTGTTCCACAGCAAAATGCTTAATACCGAAGTAAACGGTTGTCTTACCGCATAGACGCAATGTTGCAAGAACAGCACTTGCTGCTCTATCAAAAATAGAAATTCAAAGCGAGAGCAAGCTGTTGTCCAGTGCCCCAAGCAAAACACTCTAAAAAGGGGAAAAGCGTTTTAAAACTGTGTTTCCTAAACAAAAAAACAATGATCGCCAAGCCCATTTTTGAGGAAGTCAAGATAAACACTTGTTTGACATCATGGAAACACATTGAAAATCTTGAAGGAGAGTTGTCTTCAAACTGGTCTTCCAGGACCTACCTGCATCCCAGAAACTTGCTACAATCGAACCTACCCACAAACTATTGTTGAAAGGCATTTATCAAGGTTTACAACATGTAAATAATTGACGTACCTTTCTACGCATTCTCTAATTATAATTTTTTTATGAATATAAAGAACAGTAATACTTTTTGTTTTTATAAAATAGTAATAATGTCTTTAATAAAAAAAATTACTACACAAAATTCTTGTGTGAAAAACAAATTTATTTTCACATATATAGATTTATTATAACAGAAAACATATCAGGTAAACTGTAAAAATATTTTATAAAATGATGAACTGTTATGCATTTAAATACCGCATAACCAAACATAAAGATGACAAATGCACTTCAGTCCAAGCCATCTCCCTGCAAAATATCGTAGGCTTCAATGACGCCAGTGTAAAATCCATCGGGGTCCGGAAAGGCAGACCGTATAGCATTGACCATGCATGATGGTATCGGTTTACGATTTTTTTTCCCCAAAAGTAGTAAACCATAACCGTAAAATCTATATGCGGTTTTTCTTTTACACCTGTAATAAAACAATACAATTAGGATTTTAAAATTTTTTGATTTATTTTCTATGCATTAATCAGTACATCTATAATTAGCCGTGTACTGAGTAGTGGAGTATGACCGACATAAAAACGCAATTTAATTTATGCATTATAAGTATACCGATAATTTAATGTAGCTTGCTGCACCATCATCCTCGTCTGCACACAGAGCAGAGATTGCTTTTTCCACCTGACTGTGAATAATAGATCAACACACTTAAAAATTATTAGAAGCAGCGAGCAGAGCTGTAGCAGGTAAGTGTAATAAATGCTGTCATTGATACAGGTAAGTGGAATATCGATAATATCAAGCAATAGATGAAGTGACAGCTACTAAAATGAACAGTTCCCTAACAAAGTGAGACCATGGGCAAACAGGCCAGCTTGTCGCAGCATTGGTAGGTAGAAAGAGAGAAGTTTAGAATTGCGAATCTGAATGTGACTCTCTTGGAATTCACGTTCATTCCTTCAGCCCAGTACCCTCATTTGACAACACCACTTCACCAATAGACAAAACCTGTTTGGCAGGGTGGTTTGTAAAGCCTACCGGATCAGATGTACCTGGACTTAGGGGTGCGGGGGTATCTGAGCTGAGGCGTGGAATACACGAGAAAGACATAAATGCAGTAGGTGGACAATGTACAACAATCTCAGAAACTGGACAACAACGAGGTACACAACAGAAGCAAAGTCCAGATTCAGTGATGGAGTCAACGGTCGAAACACACATGGTCACTCAGCTATCGAGGTACAAGAGGGTAAGGCAACGTCAAATATTGCATTAAACAGCTTAAACATGCTTACTTTTTTTGGTTAGTTTAATATTACCTCAATAAATCAGCATCTTTGGATAATTTCTTAAAGTTGTGTCTGCAAATCGGAAATTCAGATCAACTCTTTGATTATCAGTGCACTCAGTGGTTATCTCATTATTGTAAGTAATGCACACGGATTCTTCAGGTATTTGCCGTTTTATTTCCTCTCCACTCTGGAGCATATACTTTCTTTTTCAGTGGGCATTTCTTTACATTTTCCACACAGACACCACTATTTTTCCAATTCTGCTGTTAGGGTCCTCTTCAATTCACTTGAGGATTCTTCAATGGGATTACCTATTTCTTCCTCTGGCTACTATCCGTTTCATTCATTCCCCGGTTTCGTGGGTCGTTAGGAAACGATGAACCTGGATTTAGTACCTCAGGGCGATTTTTTAATGATGGATCAGTTCATCCCACTACATTATAAAGAAAATAATATTAATTTTTGTATTATTACACAATAATTAAGTACATATTCATTTTGGTTATAACATAATCACCCTTCTTTGGCTTTCAACCTCTTGATCATCTTCTGAGGGTCCACTTGGTTCTTCATGGTCCATTTCAAATTAAATCTCTGAGTAAAATATTTTGTTAGAAATATATATCCTATTTGTTATAATGGTAAATCGTACTGGGAAGACAAAGTGATTTACAAAGAACTTTGATTTCTAAAATAATTTCTCTAACAATATGCTTGTGAAGGTTTCCCATTCATCCAGGTCATGGTACATAATTGCCACAGATTCTTGTACAAGTCATTCTGAATTGAGAAAGCCAGTCGATGACAGCGAAACGTCTTCAAGAACTACATTTCAGTCCAGTTGATCTAATGGAATACAACAGATATTTCTCTAACAATATGTTTAGGAGGTTATGGTCACATACTGAAAGCTTGAAAGACCATCTTTAGGCACACTCTTCTTCCTTCATGGCAACCAGCAAATTATGGGCATATGTCTGAATAATTCACACACAACCGTTCCACCACACATTCATTCTCACCACACACACACCCACCCAATCCACACACAATTATACACATTCACACACACAACCATTCCACAAACAAAACCACATATACACAATCATTCACACACACAAACACACACACAACAACCATTCATTCACACACACATACAATCATCACCCAGCCATTCACCCCACACCAAAAATACACACACAAAAATCATTCACACACACATACCATCATTCACACCACACACACACCACACACCACACTCATCACACACACACACACACCGATTCACACACACCACACCCACACACAATCATTCACACACAGATGCAAACACACACACACAAACACACAATAATTCACAAAACACCACACCATCATCACAACACACATTAATCTCACACACACACACACACACAATCATCACACACACACACACACACACACACACACACACACACACAAATTCACACACACACACACACACACAATCATTCACACACACAGATGCACAAACACACACACACACACACACACACACACTACAGTAACACAAAAACACACACACACACACATACACCCCCAACTCACACACATACACAACCATTCACACACATCATCATTCATTCACCTCAACCATTCACACACACACAAAAACATACACACACACAATCATTCACACACACATACAATCATTCACACACACAAAATCATTCACCACACATCGATTCACACACCCACACACACACAACCATACAGATCAACACACACGCCATACACATACAACACACAATCATTCACACACATCTCATACATACACATAATTCCACACACACACACAATCAAATTCACAAACCACACACACACACTCAAAATTTAACAAAACACACACAATCATTCACACACACACACAACCACATACAATCATCACACACAAACAAAATCATTCACACACCCCCATACACACAATCATTCACCCAACAGATTCAAACACACCACACAGCTATACACATACAATTGCACACACATCATTCACACACAATCTCACCACATAATCAATACTTCACACACACACACCACACACACACACCATTCAATAAGTCCACAACACACACACCAATCATTCACACCAATCACACACCATTCAAGTAATTCACAAACACACACACAACACATACATATTCACCACACACCCACACACACCCATTCACAACCACACACACACACCCCCGATTCACACCCACCACACCATACACACAATCATTCACACAATCTTCACACCAGATGCAAACACACACACACACACACACAATAATTCACAACACACACACAATCATTCACACACATACAATCATTCAAACACACCCATTCACACACAAAACCAACACCACACACACCTCCTCTGTCCCTCCTGCCACATCCCTGTGCCTCCTGCCACCAATCCCTGTGCCTCCTGCCACTCCCTGTGCCTCCAGCCATTAACCTGTGCTCCTGCCATGCCACCTTCCATCTCCTTCCTTACATCATCGTTGTCATTTCTGCCACCACCCCTGTGCCTCCTGCAACCTTCCATGTTCCTCCTGCTCATCGTTGTCATTTTCTGCCACCACCCTGTGCCTCTTGCCATCTTCCCTGTGCCTCCTGCCACCATACCTGTGCCTCCTGCAACCTTCTATGTTCCTGCCATCATCCTTTACACACTTCTGTCACCACCCCTGTGCCTCTTGCCATCTTCCCTGTGCCCTCCTGCCACCATACCTGTGCTCCTGCAACCTTTCATGTGCCTCCTGCCATCATCCGCCTTTCATTTCTGCCATCACCCCTGTGCTCTTGCCATCTTCCCTGTGCCTCCTGCCACCATACCTTTGCCTCCTGCAACCTTCCATGTTCCTCCTCCATCATCGTTGTCATTTCTGCCACCCCCCCTGTGCTTCTGCCATCTTCCCTGTGCCTCCTGCCACCATACCTGTGCCTCCTGCAACCTTCTATGTTCCTGCCATCATCCTTTACACTTCTGTCACCACCCCTGTGCCTCTTGCCATCTTCCCTTGCTCCTCCTGCCACCATACCTGTGCCTCCTGCAAACCTTTCAGTGGCCTCCTGCCATCATCCTTGTCACTTCTTGCCATCACCCTGTGCCTCTTGCCATCTTCCCTGTGCCTCCTGTCACCTACCTGTGCCTCCTGCAACCTTCCATGTTCCTCCTGCCATCATCGTTGTCATTTCTGCCCACCACCCCACCCTGTGCCTCCTGCAACCTTCCATGTTCCTCCTGCCATCATCGTTGTCATTTCTGCCACCACCACCCCTGTGCCTCTTGCCATCTTCCCTGTCCTCCTGCCACCATACCTGTGCCTCGTGCAACCTTCTATGTTCGTCCATCATCCTTTACACTTCTGTCACCACCCCTGTGCCTCTTGCCATCTTCCCTGTGCCTCCTGCCACCATACCTTCCTCCTGCACCTTTCATGTGCCTCCTGCCATCAACCTTGTCACTTTGCCACACCCCTGTGCCTCTTGCCATCTTCCCTGTGCCTCCTGCCACATACCTGTGCCTCCTGCAACCTTCCATGTTCCTCCTGCCATCATCGTTGTCTTTCTTTCTGCCACCACCCCTGTGCCTCTGCCATCTTCCCTGTGCCTCCTGTCACCATACCTGTGCCTCCGGCAACCTTCCATGTTCCTCCTGCCATCATCGTTGTCATTTCTGGCCACCACCCCGTGCCTCTTGCCATCTCCCTGTGCCTCCTGCCACCATACCTGTGCCTCCTGCAACCTTCTATGTTCCTGCCATCATCCTTTACACACTTCGTCACCACCCTGTGCCTCTGCCATCTTCCCTGTGCCTCCTGCCCACCATACCTGTGCCTCCTGCACCTTCATGTGCCCCCTGCCACATCCTTGTCACTTCTGCCATCACCACCTGTGCCTCTTGCCATCTTCCCTGTGCCTCTGCCATCCTCCACCATACCTGTGCCTCCTGCAAACCTTCCATGTTCCTCCTGCCATCATCGTTGTCATTTCTGCCACCACCCCTGTGCCTCTTGCCATCTTCCCTGTGCCTCCTGTCACCATACCTGTGCCTCCTGCAACCTTTCATGTGCCTCCTGCCATCATCCTGTCACTTCTTCCACCACCCCTGTGCCTCTTGCCATCTTCCCTGTGCATCCTGCAACCTTTCATGTCCCTCCTCACTTTCCCTGTCCCTTCTGACACCTCCTCTGCCCTCCTGCCACCATCCCTGTCCTCCTGCCACTTCCCTGTGCCCCACCCATTTAACCTGTGCCTCCTGCCTGCCACCTTCCATCTCCTTCCAGCTATGCCACCTTCCATGTTCCCTTTTGCTATCTTCTACTGCCAGCTGCCAGCCATTAATAAATAATGAAGCATAGACATTTATTTTTAATTTAAGAGATAAAACCATGGAGAACATTTATTTTTATTTTAAGAGCAATCACCTTGAATTGCTTCTTCTTCCATTTGCTTCTTCGTTGCTCTTCCTTGCTCCTCCTTGTCAACAGCGCGCACGAGTCTCTGCAAGTCTCCTGACTTACGCGCGCTGCTGGAAAATCGCGGACACGAATCAGTTACGCGGTTCGCGTCATAGGTCAGGGGAGGAGCCATGTGCTTACTGAGTGACGGATGACGTGTGCCTGCTCATGTACATCGCGGATTTTTCGAGGGGCTATATCTCGGACCCAGGATGAATCTTAAAACTAAAGGTACTCTGGGGCTTTGGAAGCCTAGTTGCTTCTTTTAGAAGTTTAAAAAAAAAAACGGTTTCCTGACTATAATTGTCCTTTAATACAGGGGGCTGACCACGACTGAGGGAAATTTTCCGGTCAGAATGACCGTTTCTGATGCTGAAGCTGAACGATTGTTGGAAATGGTCGTTTCGGCAGTACACACATTAGCGATATAGGGCCAATCCCGTTGGTACATATGGGGCCGAATATCGCTACTCCGTGTATTTATAGTGATAGCTGTGGGATTTCAGAGAAAGCTAAAAGGAAAACATCATGACAAAGATGGTGACTGTAGAAGCAAACCAATAATTTCTAATGCACTACACTACAAACTTTCCCAACATTCCTGCAACATTAGGGACCAACACCTGGCCCAATCATTTTGTCAACACAAAGTAAATAAGCCAGGATGGGGATCATGGGGTCCTCTGGAGGGATAAATTTGACTGAAGGTAAGTGTTTATTTAAAGGTCATGTCCAGCCAAAAAATAAAAATGGTTTTAGCCTCCATACCCCCCAGAAAGCTAAATTACATTTTAATCTTACCTTAATCTGACGCTTATCTGCAACCAGAAGGTGGTCTACCACCTTCTGGTTGCACCTTTGTGATACTTTTTTGGCACAGCCTTTTTGATGTTTAACATGGGGTTTAAATAAAAGTTTATGATGACACCACCTGTCAAGTCTGAGTCCTGAATTCCGGAGCGATCCGCTCCCTGATGTTTGTTCATTGTTCAAAGTATCGTGAGACCCTGCTGAGGTCTCGTCCTGGGAGAGAGGATCTGCACGATAGGACGCCGTCGGTGAGTGCTCCTAACCTGGACTCTGGTATGTGTTTTTCTGCTTATACTCTATCAAAATAATCAAAATTCAAATACCGGACTCAGATATTCATCAAATTGATTTTTTTTCTCATATTTTCCATTTTCTCCAAAATAATACTCTATACACTAAAGGCAAAGCCCTATCACTCACTCACTCACTACACTCACTCCTCATCACTAATTTTCCAACTTGCCGTGGAGGCAGACGGCTTTAAATTTGGCAGGCTCATTCATTGCACTTACTTACAAAAGTTAATCAGGTTCGTTCCGAAATTCCACCTGTAACGGTGAGTATCTACATTGCACACTTATGGTTACCTAGCTTACAAGCTATACAACAGAAAACAAATCATACTTACTGAGATTTTCTTTTCCCTGGTCTGTAGCACGGCAGTGGTTACGCTAGGGTATTCACACTGGCTAGTTAGTGACGGAATCCTCCCCTCCCCTAAACCTATAAAGGTAGGATCATGAGGCCCGCCCCTTGCCTTGAATGGATGTCTGAGCGATTAAGTAGTTGTTTGTATATTTTGAAGGGGGGGTGCTAACCACTGCCTGTCTACAGACCAGGAAAAGAAAATCTCGGTAAGTATGATTTGATTTTCTGTTTTCCCTGGTCCTACACGGCAGTGGTTACGCTAGGGACTTAAAAGCCTGAAGAAAATAAAAAGAGGGGAGGGACACAGGATGATGCTTGAAAAAATTAAAGGTTTTATTTGGGGTCGATGAGGCCTCTGATAGGACCCTTTTCCCAAAGTCTGCTTGAGCCGCAGATGCTAGATCGATCTTATAATGTTTGATAAACATGGACGTGGATGACCAGTTTGCCCCCCGCGTTCAGATTTCTTCTGGAGACTGGCTGCATAGTGCCCGGAAGCTGCCATGATCTCGTGGAGTGAGCCGTTACCCTGGGGGTATTACCCTTGCCTTACCAGCGTATGCCTTTTAATGCAGGAGGAAATCCAGGATGCATGGTCTTTGCCGGCTGTAGAATCCCTTGCGTTGCCCGTTGAAAATGATAAAGGGAAGTCGGTTTTTAAGAATTCTCTGGTTTTCTCCAGGTATGATAGGATGGATCTACACGACGTCCAGAGTGTGTGGGATTGAGTCTTGTTCCTCTTGTGACTGACTGAAGGTGGGTAGAATAATGTCCTGGTTTAGTGGTAGGGCGTTATGACCTTTGGTAGAAAAGAGGGGTCCGGTCTTATTACCACTTTGTTGGGGAGAACATTAGGAAGGGTTCTGAGGCTCGTAGAGATCTGATTTCGGACACTCTTCTGGCCGATGTTTAGGGCTACCAGGAGGTGGTTTTGAGAGTAATGTATTGGATTGAGCATGTCTCTATGGGTTCGAAGGGGCTTTCCTGCAGTACTTGAAGGACTATTGGTAGGTCCCATTGGGGACTTTGGTCCGAATTTGGGGTTTTAGATGCATGACCCCTTGGAAAAATCTTATTATGTAGAGGGTCTAGAGCCCATCTGGTGTTGGTTATGGCTGAAATGGCTGTGACCTGAGATTTGAGGGGCGATAGACTGAGTTCTTTGGGAGAGGCCTTCTTGAAGAAACTCTATCAGAGTTTCTATTTTAACTGACGAAGGAAATACTCCTGCTTTGACACCATGAACTGAATATTTTCCATGTTCTGTAGTAGCTTGATGAGGTATGTTTTTGCATGATGCTAACAGTGTATGGATAGTGGCTTCTGATAATCCCCTGTTCTTTAAAGGAGATGGTTTCAATTTCCAGGCCGTCAGATTCAGGGTTGTTAGGTCCGGATGATTGACAGGCCCCTGTTGGAGAAGTCTTTGTCTCAGGGGAAGTTTGATTGGGATGAGACTGACATTTGGAGAGCCCAGCTGAACCATGGTCTCCTGGGCCACCATGGAAGGATTGCTATAATGTGACGTTGTCGTCTCTGATTTTCTGGAGAACTTTCTGTATTATTGGAATTGGGAAAATGTAGGAGGTGATGGTTCCAACTGAATGAAAAAGCATCCGTCATCAATGCATTGGGCTCCTTGAATCTGGAACGTAGTTGTCCAGTTGGGTATTGATTTGGTCGCCATGAGGTCCATGTGCGGGTTCCCCCATTTCTGAATTAATAGGCAAATACTTCTGGTGAGTTTCCACTCGTGTGGACATATCCCCCATCTGCTGAGAAAGTCTGCTTTCGTGTTGAGTGTGCCTGGAATATGGCAAGCTTTGATCTGTGTGAGGTATGTTCTGTCCAAGTTAGATTGCTTTGTTATTGACTAGAGACTGGGGCTCCTGGTACCTCCGCTCCTTTGATGTAAGCCACGACTGTAGCATTGTCTGTCCGTATCTGGACTGACTGACCTGTCAGATACTTTGAAATGCTGCAGGCCTGGAGCACTGCGGTCATCTCTCTGGCGTTCTGTGAGGCCGAGTATGTGATTGTTGACCATTCCCCTGGGCATAGAGAAGTTCCCGTATGTTGCCCCCCAGCCTGAAGGACTCGCATCGGTTGTGTTGCGTTTCCCACCGAGGGGAGAGAGAGAAATGGGTTTTCAGATTGTCTGGCCAAGTCAACCATCTCAGATTCGATAGAATGGATGGGGGAAGGAAAATTAGTTGGTTTTTTCCCACCTGAGGCCGGAATTGATCTAGGAAGCATAGCTGTAGATCTCTGGCGTGCAGCATAGCCCATTTTGTTGAATCTGTTGTGGAGATTATTTTCCTAGAATTTGTTGGCATTTCCCAGTAGTGGATATTGGAAAGCGAACAAACTTGTTGATGTCTCTTGCTATCTCTTCCTTCCGATGATCTGGAGTGATAGAGATAGATTCCTGGAGTCTATCACTACTCCTAGGAATTGATGTTTTGTACTGGGGTTAACATGGATTTTGTTTGGTGATTATCCAGCCGTGTCGAAAAGACAGCAATGATATTTTTAGGTCTTCCACGAGAATTTCTCGGCGGGGGGCCTTTATTAGCATGTCGTTCCAAATAGGAGAAAATTTGGATTCCCATGAGTCGGAGATGTGTTTACTGGATTAGCATTTTGAAAATACCCTTGGAGCTGAGATAGGCCAAAGGTAGGCTTTGTATTGCATGTGGTTGATTGTAAACGTGGACCTAGGAATTTCCTGTGGGGATGGAGCTATCGGTATGTGGAGATAGGCATCTTGTATGTCAGTTTATCATCCACTCTCCTCTGTTGATCTGGACTGAATGGTTTTGATAGTCTCCATTTTGAACCTTTTTTGTTTTGAGATAAGTGTTTAGTAGTTTTTAGGTTCAGGATTGTGCGAAACTCTCCTGTTTTTTTTCCTTTTCAGAAAGATATGGGAGTATATGCCTTGTCTTTCTTGGTTCTTCGTTACTTTTTGTTTTATCTTGTTGTCTTGAAGTTCTGTCAGAGTGGAACACATGCTGTTCTGGCCAATGTTGTTGAAGGGCTTTGAGGAAAAAATCTTTGTTTTTGGTAGAGATTTGAATTGGATCTTGTATCCTAGGGACAGACACTGAGGAACCCATGCTCTGATGTGGTCTGAGCCCACGTCTCCTTGAAACAGAAAGCCTTCCCCCCTACTTTGGAGTCGTGACTCTCAGACCTCATGACGGACTTTGTTTTGGTCTTCCTCCTCTGCCCCGAAAGGGCTGTTTAGAGTGCTGACCCCTCCATGACTCTTGCTGAGGGAGGGTTTTCCCTGGTCTGTATTGCCTTGCTGTTTTGTAACTAGCCTTGATAGTTTGAAAAGAGGAAGTGAGGGAGAAACCCCTCATGTTAATTCTTGGTTGTGATGGAAGGTTTTTTTTTTTGCAGAATTCTTTTCGATGAGTTCTTCAAGTTTTGGCCCACAGCGACTTACCTTCAAATGGAATAGACGTCAGACTTTGCTTTTTATCTGTATGTCTGCCTTCCATTGTTTGAGGCCTTGTGATTCTCCTGGCCACCACCACTAGCGCTCATGGATTTGTGGCGAGATGTTTGAGCGAGTCCATGGAGGCTTCGCAGATATAATCGTTCGTAAGTTTCATGTCTTTAAGCTGTTTTATTAAGTCATCACAAGGAGTTCCATTTCTAATGGCTTTTCCAAATCGTGATAACCAATATTTGTTCGCCCTGGCAAGGCTGGTGTTGCCATTGGAGGCCGAAGAGCAGCACCGGATATGAAAAAATTCCTTTTAGTATTGAATCCTGTCTTTTGTCCATAGGATCGCGTAATGCTAGCGTATCCTCTGTGGCTAATGTGGTTCTTCTGGCTGCTTTGATTATGCCGTGTCAAACTCTAGTGCTAATCCCAGGCATTCGTGATTGTCTGGGTTAATGGTATGTCTTATTGAAGTTCATTGAAGATGAGAATTTTTTGTCTGATTTTGGAATTCCTTTTTGTATTGTTTCTCTAGAAAGTGCTCATGTACATGGAAGGTAGATGAGTCGAAAGGTTTCTTGGAGAAACTTAAATCTGACGGCCCCGGTTGTTCTGCTCCGATATTTGTAGTGTATACTCTCATCCTTTTAATAAGGTGAGGACAGCACTTCCTGTGTCAAGCGTTCTCTGGAGTTGACTGAGTTTTAATAGTTTGGTCTTGAGAGGTGGCTGGCTTTGATCTGAATGAACAGGCATTCTTCACATAATTTCTGACCATTCGCTGCGGGATTGCAGCACAAGACGCATTCTTGTCTTGTCTTTTTGTGGTGATTGAGTGTTCTTCTCCTCTATGTCTGGAGGTAGAACTGTAGAAAAGAGGGAAAGAAGGAAGAGAGGAGAAGAAAAGAAAGCCAGATTCAGCAAGCTGTAATAATTGTGTTTTGTTTGTTCTTTTCTGTTTTCTCAGCTCACCCCCTTGATCCGAACTCCTTGCTTCCTTGGAACTCAGTGGGCACTAGAATGAAATGTGGCCCAATTTAGCAAGTTTGAATGCTGTAGCAAACATCTTTGTTTGGGTTCTATTACTCACATTTGGTAGGCATGAGGAGGATCTGGAGCGGCTATTCCCACTGCTGTAACAGGAAGCGCGAAACCATAAAGGGACTTACCCTGAGAAAGCCGAGTTTTTAAAAGTTTTCGCGCCCTTCCGGGTCGCGTCTGTGATGTCATTCGCGTCATCGCGACCGCTCGCGAGAGACTCGTGAGCGCGCAGAGGACGCGCTGTAACTCTGCACGTCGCCAAGCCACTTAGTTGCAGAGCCCGATCAAGGGGGGAGAGTCTGGATGAGCTGCTGAATGTCCGTGTTGCTTGAAGATTCCCTGCACTCGCGAAGACAGGAATAAAAGCAGGGGGCGGGCCTCATGATCCTACCTTTATAGGTTTTGGGGAGGGGATTCCTGTCACTCACTAGCCAGGTGTGAATACCCTAGCGTAACCACTGCCGTGTAGGACCAGGGAAAAATCTATATGGTTGGTCCGATTTCAACCAAATTTTGTATGCATATACTCCTTTACCAGTAAAAGGTTAACAAATATTTTTTTTAGGGTGGGGGTGAATGGGGGGGGAATAGAATTTTGAACTTTACCACTAACGGCTGGACCCGATTTTATCAAAATTTCAGGGGTGTGCGGGGACTGGTCTGAGGTGTAAGGGAAGGTTTGGAGGGTGGACAGAGAGGAATAGTGGGGGTATTGGGGTCGGATGGTGAGGTAATAAAAGGCAAAGCCCTCACTCACTCACTCACTCATCACTAATTCTCAAACTTGCCGTGGAGGCAGACGGCTTAAATTTGGCAGGCTCATTCATTGCACCTTACTTACAAAAGTTAAGCAGGTTTCGTTTCGAATTCCACCTGTAACGGTTGAGTATCTGACATTGCACAGACTTATGGTTACCCCTAGCTTACAAGCTATCAAATCTATATTTGGTCCGATTTCAACCAAATTTTGGATGCATATACTCCTTTACCAGTAAAAGGTTAACAAAATATTTTTTTTAGGGTTGGGGTGAATTGGGGGGAATGAATTTTGAACTCCCTGCACACTAACGGCTGACCGATTTTTACCAAAATTTCAGGGTGTGTGGCAGGGACTGGCTGAGGTGTAAGGGGAAGAGTTTTGTTGAGGGTGGACAGAGGAATAGTGGGGGGGTATTGGGGGCGGAAGGGGAGTAATAAAAGGCAAAGCCCTCACTCACTCATCACTAATTCTCCAACTTGCCGTGAGGCAGACGGCTTAAATTTAGCAGGCTCATTCATTGCACCTTACTTACAAAAGTTAAGCAGGTTTTGTTTCGAAATTCCACCTGTAACAGTGAGTATCTGACATTGCACAGACTTATGGGGCCCTATTTATAAAAGATCGGTATCGTTATCGTAAAATACCGATCGTTATCGTAAAATAACGACCGGGTTTTTACCGATAACGACCGTTATTTACCGTCTAAGACCGTTATTACCGATATCGTTAACATACCTGGTCGTTATCGTAAATACCGGTCGTTATTTACCGATAACGGTCGGTATTTACCGATAATGGTCGTTTATTTACCGATACGGTCGTTATTACCGATAACGACCGTTATCGGTAAATAACGGTCGTTATCGGTAATAACGGTCCGTTATCGGTAATAATGACCACGTTATCGGTAAATAACGGTCGTGATCGGTAAAACCCCGGTCGTTAATTTTTACGATACGATCGGTATTTTACGATAACTATAACGAATTTTTTATAAATAGGGCCCATGTTTACCTAGCTTACAAGCTATACAAATCTATATGTGTGGTCCCGATTTTCAACCAAATTTTGTATGCATATACTCCTTTACCAGTAAAAGGTTAACAAAATATTTTTTTTAGGTGGGGGTGAATGGGGGGGGAATAGAATTTTGAACTCCTGCACCACTAACGCCTGGACCCCGTTTTTATACCAAAATTCAGGGTGTGGCGGAGACTTGGCTGAGGTGTAAGGGGAAGGGTTTGGAGGGTGGACAGAGATGAATAGTGGGGGTATTGGGGGCGGGACGTGGGAGGTAATAAAGGGCAAAGCCCTCACTCACTCAATCACTAATTCTCCACTTGCCGTGGATCAGATACTGCTTAAATTTAGCAGGCTCATTCAGTGCAGCACCTTACTTTCAAAAGTTAAGCAGTTTTGTTTCGAAATTCCACCGTAAACAGTGAGTATCTGACATTGCACAGACTTATGGTTACCTAGCTTACAACTATACAAATCTATATGTTTGGTTCCGATTTCAACCAATTTTGTATGCATATACTCCTTTACCATAAAAGGTTAACAAAATATTTTTTTTAGGGTGGGGGTGAATGGGGGGGGGGAATAGAATTTGAACTCCTGCACACTAACGGCAGGACGGATTTTTACCAAATTTTCAGGGTGTGTGCGGAGACTGTCTGAGGTGTAGGGGAAGGTTTGGAGGGTGGACAGAGAGGAATAGTGGGATATTTCTACTGTATGTTACTTTTTGGACTATAATTGTCCTTTAATAATTAAAGTATAGGGAGTATGGCGGTTAAAACGTTCTCCCAAACGGTTATTGTAGTGATAGCCAGTTACACATCTGAGATTAGAATCATTCCAAAAGACAAGTCTTGGGTAGATTTTTAAATAAATGATAAGATTTAAAGTGAACTTGGACTGTTGTGGCTGTACAACGCAGTGGACTTTAGGGGGCGCTGGCTCTTATAGTGAAAATTGTTTTTTGTTTTGCTCAAAAAGTTGAAGGGAAGCGACAGAGTTGGGGGGGGGGGGGTTGACGCGGTTTGTTGTTTGGCACGTGACATGGGCTGTACAGACCCTGTGGACTTGTCCTGCTGACAGGGGTCGCAAGTGGCATTGGGACAGGCAGTTCGGTAGGACAGGGCATGGTTGGCACAGTGTAACTTCGTGGCAGCGCAGCAGCTGCTTTAAACACACAAACGCCTCAGTTGGCCGAGATGTCTAGCGTGCCCCCTCCTTCCACCTTGCCCAATGCATGTTGGCAGCGGCTCTGGTAACTCCAGCCGCCTGCAGTGAGAAGCGGGAGGGGAGGGCTCAGTCCCTGTGGTGTCCTGTCCCTGCTGGGCAGGCAGTGGGTGGATATGGGAGGAAGCAGTAGGTAGGAGATATTTGGTACAAGGGAGGAGATTTCCCTCATAGAAGCCGCAGAGCCCCATGTGGAGAGGTCAGCGAGGACTGTGTTAGTGAGAAGGAGAACCAACCGCGCTCTTATCAGGGCGGCATCCGCCTCAGTCAATGGAATCTCCAGTTAACGTTCTAGAGCGCCAGTCGGATAGGGGATGACTGACAAGGAACACGTGAGCCTGTAGCGCTTCACTGTACTGGGTTCTGTCTGCCCCGAGGGTGCAGGAGTTCGGGATGGAGCTGCAAGGCTTCTGCGGGTTTCTCTTTTGGGTCCTGCTGCCTTTCTCCTTGTTGGCAGGTGAGTGTGGATCGTGACACACGGACTGTGGGAGGAAAGTGTGGGGCTTATTAGTGCAAACAATCGCGTTTTGAGAAGTTGTAAAGAGCCACAGGTTCCACTCCCCACGTGACTGCACCACTAGTGGGACTCTTGAGAAGTTGTAAAGAGCCACAGGTTCCACACTTCCACACCCCATGTGACTGCACCACTAGTGGGACTGTGGCTGTGTGTGATAAAGATCCTGCTGGTAATGGGCTGGGAATATTGATGTTTCCTTTGTAAACCTGTTTAGTTTTCTCCCTTTCCTGTATGGAAAAAACGACTCCATGGAAACCCCTTGTTTTTTTCCATATTATTTCTATTGCAGGGATTGAGTCACTTAAAACGGTGAAACCCCCATGTGTTGTGATTGGTACATTTGTCTGGCCATCACAACATTGTGTATTGTGTAATAATAGAGAGGGTGGGCAGAAGGTCTGGTTGAAATGTATAAATTGTCTAAAATGTATATTTATATATTAAAAGCATCTGCCATAACAATTGTCTTTAATTATGGTTAATAAAATGCCATTTGCAGGGATTTGCTATTACTGGGTCTGAATTTAACCTAAATCCATAGCAGTGGTTCGAAGACTTTGCTTGTAATGATTGCAGTGTGTATCTACTTTATTCATATTATATTGAAGAATAGTTTTTTTGTAAAAATGTTTTTGAAAATGCCATTCATAAGGGCAGCACTGTGGCTTAGTGGTTAGCATTGATGCTTTGCAGCACTGAAGTCCTGAGTTCGATTCCACCCTTGGACACATCTGCAAGGAATTTGTCTGTTCTCCCCGTGCTTGCGTGAGTTTTCTCCAGGCACTCCAGTTTCCCCCACAATCATAAAGACATACTGATAGGTTGTATGTGTCAAATGTGCATAGATTGTAAGCTCTTTGGAGCAGGGCCTGTTATGAATGTATACATGTAATTGTAAAGCGCTATGGAAGATGTTGGCGCTGTATAAATCCACAATAATAATAAATAGCTAATGTAGTTTGGTGCTGCTATTTCTTTTGATTACTTTCTTGTTACCTCAGTGTTTTCACTGCAATAGAAGTTGCAGTTTTCTTGCACTGTAATGTAAGTGTACATTGATATACTCCAAATGTTTTATGCAAGGAGGACTGTCTGCAGGTATAATGTGGTGATATGTGGTGCAGTTTTGGAATCCCATATACAAAAGGGACATCTTGGAAATTGAGGCAGTTCAGAGAAGGGCAACTAAATAGATAAGGGGAATGGAGGGGCTCGAATATGCAGGCAGATTAGACAAGTTAGGGCTGTGGAGAAGCGGCGTTTGCGTGGGGACATGATAACCTTATACAAATATATTAATGGGCCATACAATTAACTCTCTGGTGCATTGTTCACTAATAGGTCATATCAGAGAACGCGTGGACATCCTCTAAGGTTGGAAGAAAAGAAGTTTCATCTTCAGGTTAGGAAGGGTTTCTTTACAGTGAGAACGGTGAAACTGTGGAACTGTCTTCCAGCAGATGTGGTAATGGCAGGTTCATTGAATAGCTTTAAAAAAGGCCTGGATAAGTTTCTAAAACTAAAAAATATTGAGAACTACTGGTATTAATGCATATAGATCTGGTTGATCCAGGGATACATTCCGATTGCCGTTTGGAGTCAGGAAGGAATTTTTTCCCCTTTTTTAGCTGTTTTTTTTTTTTTTGCCTTCCTCTGGATCAACTGTTAGGTAGGGTTAAAAAAAAAAAATATATATAAAGAGGGTGAATAGGTTGGACTTGATGGACGTATGTCTTTATTCAACCTTAATTACTATGTTACTATGTATGTGAAGAAATTGATTGGAAGTGCAGCAGGAACAGGTTACCTGAGATTTTAATACCTCTGACTGCATCTTGGTCCTCAGAAGCATTTTCAGAATGTAGAGCAGACTATAGCCTTGTTTATGGAACAGCACTACTGCATATGCAAGTATGACATAAATTCTGTGTGCACTATATAAAAATACATTACTTTTAAAGGATAACTATACTCCCCTAAATCTCATAAGTCTTTACTTCAGAGTTCGGTTTAGAGTGAATTCCTAAACTTTCCTTCCCTACTCTGTTCCATGGCCTATCAGAAGACACACTCTGCATGGAGTGCATTTTCCCTTTTGGCCACATTGCAAAGCCAGAAGAGGGACCAGAGCAGCAAATTAAAGTATAGCAGACCTTGAAGTTGAAGTCAACAGTAAGTGCAAGGAATATCACTTCAAAAGGGGGGATTAAAACAGCCAAGATTTAGACATAAAACAGTATTTATTGTTTGTTGACAAGTGTAAAACTGATCACTTAGGCAGTGACAGAGGCTACAAGGAAAATGGGAGGTTGGCAACCAAAACCTAAAAGTTTTTCTAGTCTTAAAGGGTATGTACACTGAAAAGTTTTTTTTTTAAATTGCCCATTAGTGGAAACTATAATTCATGCCAACTATCACTGTACCTTTTTTTGTTCATCTGTCCTCTATTTCATTAGACATCCAATCTGAAACATCTTACCTTTTAGGGCTCGTTCACACTACATCAGTTTGTATCCGTTTTGCAAACGCAGGTGCGTTTAAAAAAATGGACAGACTGTAAAACCCCATAGGATTTCATAATATCGTTCACACCTGCTGCGTTATAATCTGTTCCAGTCTGTTTAAAAAAAAAACACTACATGCTGCATTTCTGTCCGTTTTTTCATGCATTTTCTATTGAAATCTAATGAATACACATTGTTAAAAAATGGATACAAATGTATGAAAAAAATGGATACAAACTGACACACATGCTGTGCGTTTGTCAGTTTCTTTCAGTTTCTAGTGTGAATGAGCCCTTAGCATTTCTGTAAGCAGTTTTGCTGGAATGATTTGACAGTTGGTGTGCTGTATGCAGTTTTGACAGTTGGTATGCAGGAAAATAGCCAGTTCAGTGGTCAGAGCCTGAGCAAAACAAGGATTGTATTGAAGGCATGCAGCAACACACACACCTCAGAGTAAGTGCTACTTATTTGTGTTTATTTATAGATTAAGATGATGCAAAGTCATTTTTGTAGTATACATACACTTTAAAGCAGGCATAGGCAACCAGTAGATCTCCAGATGTTTGAAAACTACAACTCCCAGAATTCCCTAACTACAAAGTACCTTTAGAGGAATGCTGGGAGTTGTAGTTTTAAAACATCTGGAGATCTACTGGTTGCCTACCCCTGCTTTAAAGATATGTTAAGCCCTTTATGGCGATGTACTGATGGTTAACACGGCTTTACAAGTAGAATAACGGTTGTTGCGAGGGTGCGCAAAGAAGATCACGCATCTGACAACCAATGTATTGTGCCAATAGCAGCTCTTTAAAGGGTATCTCCACCCCTTAGAAAAACTTTTAATATGATACGATAAGCAGGACCCCTTAAAACACGAGTTCCAAATTGGTTAATGTTATTTAATATGCTTCCATACAGAGATGTCATACTTATAATTTCTTGATCCACCACTGCTTTCTCCCCCTCCACTGCTGCTGCTCCGTTCTCTTTCTGTTCCCAAGCAGCAGCAGTGGAGGCTTGTCTGGGAATGGCAGTCGGCCATTGGCAGTGACGTCACTGTCCCGGCCGTGACTGACTGCCTTACCCGAAAGCCAGAGAGCCGCGGAGGTGGATCGAGGAACTGGTAGGTATGAGATCTCTGTCTGGGAGCATATTTAGTAACATTAACCAATTTGGAAATTACATTTTAAGGGGTCCTGTTTTTCATATTAAAAGTTTTTTTAAGAGGTGGACATACCCTTTAAGGCAGAATCTTTAATGCCAGGTGTGGGGTTGAGCTCCCTGTTCAGGAATGTAAGGTGTGTCCAAAAACTTGGTGTGTACAAGGAACTTATCCTTGCCTCTTTACCAGTATTTGTGCAAGCTGAATTCCCAAAGCTTGTGTTGCAATTCAATTAACCCCTTTAGTACAGCTGTTGCCCAAAGTATTAAAGGGAACCTCCACTGCCAAAAATAAAAAAAACATTATTCACTTTAATTGGAAAATTAAAGTGAGAAGCTGGAGAAGCGTGATAGAAGATAAGTTTAAATATTTGGCTCCTGGCTTCTGATGGATTCATCTCGCTTAATAATCGCATGCACTCTGATTGCGCAACACTGAACAATTGCTGCGCACCGGAAACGCGCAAATAATCGTGCCTGCATTTTCAGTGCGCTACTTTGCGTCGTAGTGTGGCCAAAGGAAATGCCATGGGGACGGGGGCTCCCCTGTGCATGTCTAAGTCCTTGCTAAGGTTAAAGGACAATTATACTCACCTTTTCCCTGATCCACTGCAGCATAGTACCCAGGGTGAGGACCTAAAATCGCTAAGTCCTAACCCTGGGTACTTTCCCTAACTCCTGCACTACTTACCGCAAATCTGCTTCGCCGATCCACACTGTTCCACCTCTCTTCTACTGTCAGTGACAGTCGCGAGGCAGCCAATTGGAAGACACGCCTCCTTGCAGAGCGTATCTTCCTATTGGCTGCCTCGCGATCTGTCACTGAAGCAGGAAGAGCGGAGGAATGGAGCGATCGGCGAAGCAGATTTGTGGTAAGTAGTGCAGGAGTTAGGGAAAGTACCCAGGGTGAGGACTTAGCGATTTTAGGTCCTCACCCTGGGTACTATGCTGCTATGGAGGAAGAGGAGCGAGGGTGAGGTGAGTATAGTTGTCCTTTAAGGAAGAAACAGGCACCAGATGACTCACTGACAGCTTCTTCTGTTCACTTTCCTGGACTTAGAAAAGGCACTGCAGGAGAACCATTTGGAGCAGAGATGTAAGGTAAGGATTATTTTAAACTACACAGTGAGGCCAGTATGGGGTTAAATTTCAGTTTTGGGAGTGGACATGCCCTTTAAAGGGAATGTCCACCCCTCTGCAAAAATCTATGTATTGTAGAATACCCCCCAAAAGCTGGAGATCGTTTTATAGAAAAGCTTTAAATCATCTCCCAGACTGAGATATTATACTTACATACTCCTCCTCGATCCTCCGCCACAACTCTGCACTTCTGGGTAAGGCAGTCAGTGTCGGCCGTGACAGTGACATCACGGCCAATTACTGACTGCCATTCCCAGAACAGTCTCCACTGCGGCTGCTCAAGAACATAAAAAGAACACAGCAGCCGCCGTGGAGACAGAGTGAGGAGACCTGAAGCAGTGGTGGATAGAGAAGCTTGTAAGTATAATATCTGTCTGGGAGCTGATTTAAAGCTTTTCTATAAAATGATCTCCAGCTTTTGGGGGGGTATTCTACAATATATAGATTTTTGTAGAGAGGGGTGGACAGTCCCTTTTAAGCATCATTTTCTTCATACTTACCTATTCCAAAGATGCTCTGAAAATATTAAACATCCCAATTCCACTTTCATTCTCCTCTGCTACTGTTAAGGGTGGACATAACCTTTAGGGATTTATTAAAGCTCAGTTTGTATTTTTTCCAAATTCCTTGAAAGTGGCATTGGTTGGGGTGCCATCGAGGTGTATGCTAACAATTAGCCTCCTGGAAAGTACATTATTTATGTAATTTTTGTTTAATGGACAATTATACTCCCCTATTCCCAGATCTATAACTGCATAGTACCCAGGGTTAGGACCTAAATCACTAAGTCTTCACTCTGGGTACTTTCATTAACTCCTGCATTACTTACTCAGTCTCCTTTGGTAATCTGCTTCATCCTTCCCCTCTTCCGCTGCAGTGCAGCCAATGTGAAGACATGCCTCCTTGCAGAGTGTGTCTTCCCATTGGCTGCATCGTGATCTGTCACTCATGGGGGAAGAGAAGAGTCATGGAACGGATTACAGAAGGAGACTTTAAGTAAGTGTTGCAGGAGTTAGGGAAAGTACCAAGGGTGAGGACTTAGGGATTTAGATCCTCACCATGGGTATTATGCAGCTACGGAGGAAGAGGAGCAATGGGGAGGTGAGTATAATCGTCCTTTAAATTTTGATTAGGTTAACATATTCACATTCAATTTTTATTTGTTTATTTTACTTAATATAGTTTATATGTATGTGTATGTATTTATAAAGCGCCACTTGGGTACACAGTGCTGTACATTAAAAAATACAGAGTATACAAACAAGGGGATAAGTGCAAGCCATTATACAGATAGATAAAAATTAAATTTAAATAAATACAATTTCATACATCGGTTAAGAAAGCATATATATAAATTATGTATAGATTGATATAAGTGCAATAAGCAATGACACATTAGGAATGAGATCCCTGCCCGAAGACCTTACAATCTAAGTGGGAGGGACAACATAGAGATACAATTGGGGGGGATGGGTACAAAGTGCTTAAAAGGGCTAAAAGTCATTTGTTTTGCTGATGCTGAGAAAGGTAGGATAACAGTCTAGATTTGAAAGTATTAAAGGGCATGTCCACCCCCAAAACTATAATTTCAACACTACTGGCCCCACTCTGTAGTGCATAAAAATCCTTACATCCCAGCTCCAAATGGCTGCCCTATAATGCCCCTCCAAAGTCCCAAAAACTGGCCACCAGGAGCCTAGCAGAGTCCATATAGGACTCTGCCTCCTGTCTCTCCTCCGGGAGAATTTTGTCATGCGCACTGCAGCCCTCCCTTTCCCTCCCTCTCTCACCCGTTTTGCTCTCCCTCCCCCTAGTGTAGATTCCCTTTGTTATATAGTAGCTCTTCCTCCCCCAGCCTCAACCGCTTTAATAGATTTTCCAGAGACTCCCCCCGAACTCTACTTACCTCTCTCCCCCGGCATTCTGTGCAGCTGGCAGCTGCGTCTGTGATTGGCTGCCTCTCAGACAATCAGGGATGCGGCTGCCGGTCCGGCCCCCTGCTTGCAGTTTCATGCAAGCAGAGGAAAGAGGGAAGGTAAGTAATGATCGGTGGAGTCTCTAGAAAATCTGTTATAGAGGTTGGGGCTGGGGGAGGGAGCCCTACTATATAACAAAAATGATTAAATGGGGTGTACATGCCCTTTAATGGATGTCACCAGGTGAAGCGAGAGGGGGAGAGAGTTCCAAAGGTAGGGAGCAGCAAGAAAGAATGGTTTAAGGTGGGAGGCTGCAGTGTTAGTTAGGGTCTGTGAAGAAGATTTCCTTTGCGAGGAAATTAACCCAAATTAAGTTCACAAAAATTATTTGTATTTTTTGTTGTAATATTTCCTATTATTACTACAGAGTACTAATTGCATGTAAAATTATGATTGCATAGATTTTCCCCAGAGAACTATGGAATGTAAGTTACAGTGAATGCATCATTGCACAGGCAAAGGCATGAATTGTACACCTAATCCTTGAAATAATAATTGCCTTCAGGGAGATTGATTTACCATTGAATTACTTCCCAGTAGTAGTACTAGGCAGAGTGAAAAAAAGAAAGTTAAGCTTGAACAATACTGAAGCATAAGACATTTTGATATAAAAGCAGTTATTTGTGTTCCACCTCTCATTTTGCAGTGGCTTTTGGTAAAAGTACTTTATTATCTTGGGTCTCAAGTGTTTCTTGCCCCTGCTTAGACTTGAGCTACTGGTGGAGTTTTTCAGTTGGCCAGTGCGCAATAGAAGTTTCTAGCCAGTTCTGTGACAGACCTGTACATGAGAACATGTGACTGGGGGCAGCAGGTATGCCTGCTAAAGCAAATAGAAGCAAGGGTGCTTGAAGGTGTCACTGTATATTGTAATAAAAGAAATATGGTGTCACTATTAACTACTCCTGTCCACTAGGAGGTTTCATATAAGTACTTGCTGTTTACTTGAAGTGGAATTTTACACTCTCTTAAAGTTCTTGGTGTGGATGTTTTTAGATTATGGGGGCATTAAAGTCTAGATTTAGTTTTTTAATAAAAAAGTGATGTAGCATTTTTATTTAATGGTACATACACAAAATGGCTCAATGCACATCCAGATACTTGTGTGCTATACTAAACCCATACCCCAAGGGTAGCAAAGTCTCAATATTGCCTCAATAATGGAGTAGCTAGCGCACCAGTATATGAAGAAAAGTATTTATTTCACTCACCACATTAAACTCAAACATCTCTAATGCAGCTTAATTTCTACAATTGATTTATCTTTTACACTACTTCATACTCACTCACTCTGTATCATTTGTAAAGGAGAACTAAACTTGTTTTTCTTTTTTAATCCTAATATGAAAGCTTTTCTCCACAGAACATTTAGTATATGTATTAGATTCTGTAACTGAGAAGGCACTGACCATGCCCCTTGGCCACACTGTTCTCTACACACAAAGGCTTTTCAATACAGATGTCTCCACACCAATATGGAAGTCCCTTCTATAAGGGATACAAAATATTCTACTAAAAATTTTTTTTAAATTCTGTACGTAGCAAAAGATATACATTCTGCTTTTAGCAAGACATGAGGTTGCAGGTTCAATTCCCCAGACTTAATTTTAATTTTCACTGGAATGTTAATATGTTTCGAAAAATTACTTTTCTTTTTTTGTCTGAAAAGCAAAGGATAGTATAATTTTTAGGGACAGGAGCGTTGAATGTGTTTGAAAAAAATAAACAAAAAACTGAAATCCCTCTTCTGTGTCAGGGAGAGGGAGGATCTCTGTGCTGTTATGTGATTGGCTGTCCGCTTCTAGTAAGCAAGGTTGCAACTTCCTTGTTTTGATCTGCTGAGCACTACAGAGCATATGAAGTGTACTGTGTACATTTAGCTGGGTTGCTGGGAGCTGACTCGTAGTACCCACAGGTTAGTTTCATAAATTACCCAGCAGATATGAGACCGCTTGTTGTATGTACTAATGTACTAATTTATGCTAACTTGTTTTCAACCTCCCCAACTGTACATGGCAAATGAGTTGCTGTAGGAAACTCATGTGCCATCAGACTACCTAAACCCAATAATTTATTTTGGAAGGGATTTTTTAACCATTTAAAAGGTTTGCAGAGGTGTAGAATATTTCTGACAACTTCTATGGTTTGTAATTTTATGGGTCCAAGATTTACAGAGCAAAGGGGAAGTTTGTATTTTAAAAATTGGTTTCAGCCATGTATGGCATGGTGGAAAAAAAACCCTGTATCTATGGACACCAATGGAAAAAAGTGAACTAATTTCAAAACTACAAACAAATCTCATGTGAGTTCAGTCTGTACCAGCTGTGATTTATTTATTTAATTATAATTCCCTTCTTCATTAACCCTTTCACTACAGGCAAAATTCCCCACTTTGCGTGCATTAAATGCCAGAAGAATTTTGAGGATTTTAGACATTTAGACATTTTTAGACATTTTATGGGTAAAATATGTCAAAAAAATTAATTTGGCAAATTTTTATGGATTTTCCCATTTTTATTTATAGTTATCAAGGATACGCACAAAAATCGTACTGTTTCTAAAAGCTCTGATACTCCCGAGTACAACAATACCAGATATATGTAGGTACCCCACTTTTCCTGTACAGGAGACCCCCCCAAACTAAAACTGCACCTTCAAGAATATTACACCAAATTAAAATGTATAACCACTTCTGACTGTTAAAGGGCAATTATAGTGAGAAAATTGTTTTTTTTTAATTTATTCTAATGTATCCTATAAGTCATCCCATCCACCAGGGTACCTTTAGTTTCTTTAAATTCTACATAGTCCCCGAGATATAAGCCTTTGAATATGCTGTGATTTGTAGGAGCTGCTACACCTCATCTGTCACTCAAAGGCACACACCCACACAATCCAAAGCTCCCCTGCAGTACTGTCACACACTCTCTCACCCACACTATATGTACCATGTGCAACATATAGTCAAATGCTGTAGTGCTAAACACAATCAATAAACCATTAACCCAGCAATATGAGCATAACACACTATAAAACAGCCCCTCCCCCCAAAAAAAACTTATATAGATACAAAACCAGTGACTCAAATGGAACACTAATACAGTGTATATAATACAGTAATACAGACTATATACCAAACAAGACACACAGTGCAATGTATGAAATATATAGACTAAAGCAACTGAAATGTAACAGGACAACAAGCAGTGTCACTGTTTGTGAAGGTCTCACTACAAGCTGCTGTTACACTGACTCTCTTCAGTGATTATGATCTCAGCTAAGCAGGGGGAGAGATATGAACTTTAGGTAAAAAGTAAATAACAATTAGCAAAGTTAGAGAACAGGCAGAGTTCAGTAACTTACTTGTAAAGAATCTCAGCACCACTTGTCCTCCTCTCTCCCCCTCTGCCCCTCCCTTCAGCATATTGCTACTTTATTCCACACTTTGATTGCTTGCAGTCTAGCTCTGGAAGGGAGGGGTCAACAGGATGTCAGCACTTCATTTAAAGTCCTTTCAACTGACAATGCTCGGACTCTGTATACAGCCCGTCACTGCTTGAGGGGGAGTACACAGCTTGGTACAAACTTCTGCCAGTGTGAAGAAATGAAGCCACACAGAAACATGAAAGTAAGGCAGCTTATACTAAGTGATCTATACATTATATACAGACAAATATCTGTTGTATTCAATTAGATCAACTGGACTTGAAATGTAGTTCTTGAAGACGTTTCGCTAGTCATCCGACTGCTAATTGGGATTTTCCAGGGTACATAATTACCACAGATTCTTGTACAAGTCATTCTGAATTGAGAAAGACAGTCGGATGACTAGCGAAACGTCTTCAAGAACTACATTTCAAGTCCAGTTGATCTAATTGAATACAACAGATATACCATGACCTGGATGAATGAGAACCTTCACAAGCATATACAGACAAAGTTTTTTTTTCACTATAGTTGCCCTTTAACATAGAATATCTACCAAATTAACTAAAATATCCCCACAAGTGAGATATTTTTATAAACTACACACCCGCAGGGTATTATGGGTGAGGTAAGTTTCATTCAAAATGCAGATACCTGGGCTCAGCACTAAGTCCAATTGTAAGTTTTCTCACATTTTCCTTTTTTTCCTCATCTGTAAAACCAAGAGACAAAATCAAATGCGAATTTCAGCCAAAAGCTGTGGAGGAAAGTTCAAACGCATCTTAAATATGAAAGCCTAACCCCTCCTGAATAAAATGGTATTCCACATTCATGGGTATACCCAGAGCGTGTCCAATGCCAAATGTCAGTAACAGCAAAAAAAAAAAATTAGCCAACTCTGTATTTGAACAGTCTGCAGTTTACCCAAAAAACACCCCCTAACTCAGAAATACTCCCCACAAACTATATATTCCTGAAATCTACACACCTTCAGCTATGTAACGCTGTAGTTTGTTTGTTCATACCATCAATGGTGTGTGCGCAGTTTTTCGTAGAAATTTACACTTTTCCTGAAAAATTTACAAAAATCAACATTCGAAGGTAGAAATCATGCCAAAACCCCATGGAATGTAAAAAAAAGTTACCAAATATCAATTCCCCAAATGTCCTGAATCAAACGGTATGCCATATTTATGGTTACACATGCAGATGTGGAAGCGAATAGCCACGAAGTGAGAGAATGCATGGCTCAAAAACGGCAAAAATATTTAGCCAACTCTGAATTTGAACAGTCTGCAGTTTTTACCCACAAAACACCCCCCACAAACCATATATTTACACACCTTTAACTACGTAATTCTGTTCAATCAATGGTGTGTAAGCAGTTCTTCAAAGAAGAACTAGATTTTCTAAAATCAATCAGTATGCCCTATGTATGATTACACATGCAGACGTGGAATCGACTAGCCACAAAGTGAGCCAATGAACAGTGGCCCAGTTACAGCAACTTTTCAGTTTTGTCAGACTATAAACACCCCTCTATATTAGAAATACCTCCCAAAACTATATATTGTTAGTGGGATTCTTTTATGCATACCACCAATGGTGTGGGCACAGATTTGTGTAGTATTTTGCTTTTTTACCAGATTTGCAAGAAAAATTTACAAAAATATATTTCAAAGTTAAAAATCATGGCAAATTTCCATGTCATGTAAAAAAAAACTTGTCAATTATCAGTCTCCCAAATGCCCTGAATCAAATGGTATTCCATATGCATGGTTAAACACACAGACATGGAAGCCACTAGTCACAAAGTGAGCAAATGCGTAGTGGCCCAATAACAAGAATAGGATTTTACAATTTAAACACCCCTCTAACTCAAAAATACCCCCCAAAAATATATATTCTCAGAATCTACATACTTTCAGCTAAGCAATGGTGCCATTTTTTCATTCATACCATCAATTGTGTGTGCCCAGATCTTCGTAGAACTTCTCACTTTTAACATATTTTCTGAAAAAAAGAAAGAACACGTTTCAAAGTTAAAAACCCTGCCAAAACCCCAAGTAATGAAAGAAAAGTTACTAAATATCCTGAATCAAACGGTATGCCCTATGCGTGGGTGTACACAGAGACATGGCCACCAACTAACTCAAATGGGAAGCATGCACAAGTGCAATTACAAGAAAATAATCAAAGTGCTCTGTAATTTTAACAGCCTACCGTTTTTCAAAGGAAACACCCCCGAAACTTGGAAATACCCCCCCAACAAACTATACATTTTTGGAATCTACACACCTTCAGTTACGTTATAGTGCCAAGCTTTCATACATACATGAAGAATTCCAGACGCAGTAATCCAAAGAACTCTGTGTTTTTAGGAGATTTTGCAAAAAATAAAATAAGATGATTCAAAGGTTGAAATCCTACCTTAACCTACTTGACAAGCAAAAAAATCCACTAAATGTCAATCTCCCACATATCCTGCATCAAATGGTATGCCATATGTGTGGGTGCACACAGAAACGGGGCCACCAACTAGCTCAAATGGGATGCATGCACAAGTGTTATTCCAAGAAAAAATCAAAGTGCTCTGTAATTTGAACAGCCCACCCCTTCTCTAAGGAAACAGTACCGAAACTTGAAAATTCCCCCCACAAACGATATATTTTTGGAATCTACACACCTTACGTTATGTTGCCAAGCTTTCATACATACATGAAGAATTCTAGACGCAGTAATCCAAAGAACTTGTGTTTTTAGAAGATTTTGTAAAAAATAAAACAAGATGATTTGAAAGGTTGAAATCCTACCTAAACCCACTTGACAAGAAAACACCCCCACTAAATGTCAATCTCCCACATGTCCTGAATCAAATGGTATGCCATATGCGGGAATGCACACAGAGACGTGGCCACCAACTAGCTCAAAAAGGACGCATGTAGAAGTGCAGTCAGAAGAAAAAACCACAACCCACCCCCACGCACACACAGGGAGAGAATTAGGCTTTGAAGCTCCCCTTTCAGAATATGCAAATAAGGAAAAGAGACTTCTGGGTAATTTCCTTGGGCGCTTTTAGGAAAGCTATATCTTTAAAAAGACTTTAACAGCAAATGCAAAACCAGAGCGCCAACTACAGACCGGTTCGGCATAGATAGCAGAGGTCTGATAAATTGTGCAATAAAATGTATATTTGCTACATTTTCAGATGTTTATGCCCTAATGGGCAGAGATGTGCATGGTCCACAATGCACATAAACCAGTGGTATAAAATGTACTCACTATTATGTCCATGTTCCTCTGGAAGATTACTGTCCACTTAAAGTCAGTAAATGGTAAATTTATAAAGTGGAGGCCAGGTGGAGTCCATGGAAAATTACCACTTGTCCTATGTTACTTAGCAGGTACCTTAATTAGTGCAATAAACACAATAAATCACCAATAAAGGCACCTGCTAAGCAGCTAAGTACAGTACTATTGAATGACTGTAAATATATAACGGTCTCTTTATTAATATATGATGAAGTCAGCATAACAAATAACATTAAAGGGCATGTCCACCCCCAAAACTAAAATTTTATATGTTATTGGCCACGATTCTATCTTTAAAACAAGCCATTCCCTATCAAAATCTGTTCAGCCAATTTGAAGATATAGGAGGAGTTTTTTCAACATGCCTTTTGCAGCTCACTGTAATCCAATCCGAGCCTTCAGCCTCCCTTGGAGGGACTTGCCCTTTAAAACACCCCCAAGCACAAATTAAGAAAAGTAGTTACTTCAAATTTTCAAATTACATAAAAATCCAAATACACAAGAAGACTTTTCTTTCAGATAAACCCTTCCAATGAAAGTACCCAGGGTGAGGATCTAAACCGCTAGGTCCTTACCCCTGGGTATACCTTGCATAATCATTACATAGCTTTAAAATTTCCTTCCTGTAAACCGCCAAGCTCTGTCCCCATTTGGCCCCCAACAGAAATACACAATTCTTCCAGGACTGAAGCTGAGCAAGTCAGCCATACGTAGGAAGCTTTGTTATGATTATACAAGGTAGACCCAGGGGTGAGGACCTAGCGGTTTAGGTCCTAACCCTGGGTACAATAGGCCTGGAATAGAAGAGGAACGTATCGGGAGTGAGTATAATTGTCCTTTTAAAAAGAAGAATTGCTTTATCAGAAAACCATCCTGCTTGCCCCGATTTATTGACTCCTTGGGGAGTGTTTCGGATCTTATTGATTTAATTTAATTTAGTTTTTAATGTAATTTGTGTATTGGATTTATGTAAATTAATTATGACAACTGAGGACCCACAATTTTTAACTGATGGTGGGATTAGAATGTGATGTGTGGGTATAGGAAAACTAAAATTTTTTTTTTACCCTTAATGTCAAAGCCTTTCTCTTCAATACCCATGCATTGTAAGCTGCTATTCTAATGAGTTAGACTTGCGTACATGTAAGTATTCTGAAGCCTTCCATGTTGTTGCCAGTGGAATCCCTCTGTCCTTGTAGTCTTTAAACAGGCTTGTGAGCTTATGTACCTATTGGCCACACACCCTGACACCAATATTCAGAGAGCATTTTACAAACCTCCCAACATTTGCAAATGCAAAAGAGGGACAAGTGGTGTCGGGTGTAGATGTGGCACTAATGGAAGAAATAGACCGTTTTAAAGACCGTTATTGCTATTGTAGATTGTTACCCACAATATTTTCTAGCGTATCATATATTTATTATCAGATAACAGTAACACATACATTATTTGTTAAATGACAAGGCGCAGCTACAGTATTTTGGGGATGATTTTACATTTTAAAAGTTTGAAAGTTACATGGCTGAACACAATTTAAATGTGATTTACTTGCAGGACCTCTGAGTCAGGTATGCTTTTGCCCTTGACTTAAGCCTCATACACACGTGGATCGGGCAACGAGCCCCATCTAAACATCCGTTTCGGGCTGTGCATAACCCATGGTGCATCGTGGGTCAGCCCTGCAATTGCACTTGTGTATGCACCTTTAGTTTATGCCGATGATCAGTCTCCTGGCTAATGGAGGGCCAACTAACTATAGGACTTTAGAAATGCCAGGGGGCTTTAGTAGTTTGTGTACAAAAGAGCCATAAGTTGTAAAGCAAAGATCACTTTCCTTTTTGTATGAAAAACAAAGCAATTGTACAAGTATGGAACGGAGATTAACACTATTAAAAGCCTGTTCTGTATTTAAAGGGCATCTATAGTGAAAAAAACACTTTGCCCCATTGCAAGTTAAATTCATGTACTCTGTGCTGCCTTTCTCCTACCTCTTGTCTGTGACTCTGTTTTTCCATGGTGTCAGATCTTTCTGTAGCACTCCCTAATTCCCCCTCCCCTGTTACCTCCTCCATGTCTAAACACCGGCTTCCCGACAAGCTTCTCATGTGCAGTAGGAGTTAAAAGTTCAACATCCTGAAAAACACACCCACGCACAGTGGCTAATAGAAAGCAAGCTGTCCTGGAGACACGGATCTCTCCGTGTCCTGCTTCAATGAGATCTTTCTCTTTGAGACCCATTATCAAACAGTGAAAACTATCAAGAAGGGGGGTCAAGTGCTCTACCATCAAAGCTACCTCTCTCACCCTGTTAATGCTCTTATCTCTATGCATGTTAGGGAGGAGGGAGGGACTTGAGCAGGGAAGAGGGTCACTTAATAGGAATTTGATTGACAGTACAAGTAGGAGTAGAGGAATGCAATCGCTCTTCTAATTTGTGTATCTCAGGACAGAGAGGGAAACTTAAGAAAATAACTGCACTCTGGGGGTTGGGGAGAAATATAGAAATCATGGAAAGAAAGAAAAAAAAAAGTTTTCTCTTTAACACTGTGTTAGTTACTGAGAGAGACAGGATTCTGCTGTGCAGTAAAGAGCATATTTAAAAGTGTACACTCCCAGAAATGCAGAAAGATGAATTATGGGAGATGACCCACAGTTTAATAAGCTAAATCCACAGCCTCCTCAAAACGGAAGGTGATACACAGCTTGTTGTGTTATTGTGAATTTGCTGTCTATTGAGGAAAATGTTATCTGAAAGGGTTTGTTCCCCTTTAAGGCTGGGTACACATGAGGGAATCTTTCGTCTAAACCGACCATTCGCTACTAGCAAAATTTGCCGTGGCCGACTGATCATGCGGTTTATATGGAACAGCATGATCGTCAGGGATTTACCAACACATCTTAACACCTGTTTGTCCCCCACCCACACCATACAATAAAGCTGACTGACCAATATACAGCCTTAGACTACTGAGACAATAAGGCAGTAACTTAGTGCAGGGACCCTTATCACCATTCAAACTTTTTGCAGCATGCTAACCTTCATGGTGTCTGGGATGTGGGCAAAATGAGTTAATTTTGGGTAGTTGAGGATCAACTTGGTTTTGATGTATTTTCTTTTACATAAATTTTTTTAAAAATTAAAATGGACAAATTATGCAATAAAAGATGGTTTCAGCAATCATTCTGTGTCATGCATTTCTAAAAGGAGCTGTAGATGGATACATTTGTGGAAATTTGCACATTCTAAAAGCATGTAAATATGTGCAGGGCAGCTGGATTCACACAGTGTCAGATACAAAGGCAGGTAGGGTCTGTGCAAGGAAAATACTGGCACTAGTCTTAAAACTTCCAACAAAAGGTCAGAGTAGAAGTAATCCTATAAGCTGTAATTCTAGAATATGACATGTGTTTGACACCTTATGCTCCTATTAACAGATAGCCAGTGGAGAATGTCATTTCTATAGCTGTAATGAAACAAAAGTCTGTGCATGCAGACCTGTGCAGTAGTCTTTAATTTTTTTAAGGAGCCTTTAAAGTAAAAGTAGGTAGACCAAAAGGCTAGTTATATGAAATGTTAAAGAGCAAGTCCAGCCCTCAAACGAAAACTTATATAAAGGTAAACCACCCCCCCAAAACCCTAAACTGTAATAGTTTGAAATCTGAAATATATAAGTGTAACCTGAAATCCTATTTCCCCTATTTCTGCTTCCAGTTAGTAACTGTCCGTTATGGATTTGACAGTTCACATCACAGCCAATTACTGAAAGCTAATCCTCTAGCTGCCTCTTCTGAGCAGATTTTACTACCTTTTTAAAAGTTATTATTTTGTTCCTAGCAAAAGGTAATGTTTCCAAATGTAACTGTGTGCTTAATGTAATCTCTGGTAGCTCAGCATACAAATAACAATCTTTTTAGAAACAGGTTCAAAATCTCCAGGCTTTCACATAACACAAAACAAAATAGTCTAACTATTACTAACTGATTTTACTGCCTCCTTTTTTATGTTTTTTTTTCTTCCATTCTTCAAAAGATAAAACCTCTAAATGTACCTGTTTTCATTGTTTATTCTGTGGTTATTTAGCAGTCTAACACTAATTATAAAATTACCAAGCCCATGAGGTAACAGGTTCATATCCAAACAATTATGAGTTTTTCCCTCTGCAGAAAAAAACTGCAAAAATTATTTTTTTTTTTGTATAAAATGCAAAGGATTGTAAATGCTGTGTGGAAACAGAGATTATTTTAAATATGAAAGGAACACAAAACCCTTATTTTTAACTAAATAAAATCTGTTTCTATTATTCACAGGGAGATGAGTGCTTATTCCCACCTCCTTGTGAATAATAGAACTCCGGGGCACACTGCAACACTTGAATAGCTATGAATAGCATTGATATTATATTACAGTAAAACAATATGCATTGTACGGTTGGAAGGTTGGTTTCTAAAAGGGAAACGCAGGGAATGAGTAAAGCCTGACTCAGAAACAGATGGTGTCTTAAAGAGAAGAAGCATTATTAACCCTTAATAGTATTTCTCTTGTGTAATTAGATATTTAATTAAGAAATAAAACATCAATGTCTACACAGTTACACTATACTATGCCATGCATACCTTATTTAAAGGGTAACTATAGTCTCCAGACAACATTGTCCCAATAGACAGAGCGCATTCACAAACTAAAGTGTGTAGCTGTCTGGTAGGACGGCCGTCTACCGAGTGCAAGACACCCGCGCGCTGTACATCTGTTTTGGCCATTAGTCGCGCGTGTGTGTGTGCGTTCTCTGTGTCGTTTATTGATCTGCCATCTATTACCAACAGTGTAGCCACTCATTTTGCAGCACAACCCAAGTATCTCTTTGGAAACTTAAACTGCTCTGTTCCAAGCTAGAATCTCTTTTTTTTTTTTTTTTTCCCTAGTAAGTTGCATTTATATATTTATGGAAGGAGAAGATTTTTAAGAAGGCTTCCATAGTGCTGCCATTACAACTCAGTCCATTGAAAGATGCATTATACCCTGCATTTATTTTCAGCCAGCGTGCATTATTTACAGCCCTCCAGAAACAACACAAAATAGTCTAAAATGTTTTTAAAGTCAAACTACAATAAGAAAATTACCTGCATCCTAATAATTTGTAATTCTGTTTAAAAAAAGTTGTTTATGGTGTTAATATATTTGCAATATTTTTATCCAGTCTTATGGTTTTCATCAGAACTGACTAATTCTTGACAATCAATTTGTCCAAATTACATCCAAGCTGAATACCACTATGGCCAGTTTTGGCTAGTGAACATAGTATTTGACTGACCAGGAGCACTCAAAATCCAAGCAGTGTTCCAAAGATTTACAAATACTTTTTAGATGTGTTTTCAAATAGCTGTATAAACCTGGGCACGAAAGGAGCAAGTCAGTGTCTATGGCCTGCCACATAATCCAATTACTGAAACTCTAGAATAATACCACTAAGGCAACTTTCAAGGAGAATTATGTCACTACCTAGGTATCCCACCCCTCCCGGGAGTCTCCCGTGAATTAGTGTGGCCTCCCGCGAGACCACCCCTAACTCCCGCGATGGAGAGGAGTACTGAATCTCCTCCCTGACACTCCCCCTTTTTGGCTGCCATGCACCCAGACCACCCACACCAGGCCCTAAGTCCGTCTCCCCTCACACAATCCCCGCCCACTGATTGCCATCAGTGACAGCACACCGCATGGTCACGCCCCCTCTCCCACCCTGCCTGGATGTCTGCACTACCACACCTTTGTATCACAATGCAGAGAAAAAAAGAATTCCTCTCTGACATATAAAGGACAACTATACTGTAAAAATTTACTTTTTAGAAATAAAAAGTACCTGGGACAGGAAGGTAGGATTGATTATTCCTACCTCCCAATATTTTTTGTTGAGGAGCTAAAACACATACAGGAAGAATAAGAACTTTTATTGAATCTCCCGGATACAGTTTTAATCTGCCTGGTTATGGTCCTGGGCCTTCCTGTATTAAAGGGCATGTCCACCCTTAAAATAAACTTTTGCCCTATAATAGTATATCTTCCCCCAGCCCCAACCGCTATAAAATAAATTTAAGGAAGTTCCCCGATGTTTACTTACCTTCCCTCTCTCCTCCGACGCCCGTCCCGGCCTTCTGCTTGCAAGACACTGGCTGAGAGGCAGCCAATCACGGACGCGGCTGCCGGCTTCTCAATGCGGGGGGAGAGAGGGAAGGTAAGTAGAGTTCGAGGGTCTTTCGTAAAATTATTTTTTAGCGGTTGGGGCTGGGGGAGGATATACTGAAATATGGGCAAGGGGTTTTATGGTAGGGGGGAGGGATCGCAAAACAAGGGGGAGGGAGGGGGAGAAGTGCTGCAGTACGCATGCCAAACTTCTCCCGGAGGCGAGACAGAGTCCTATATGGACTCTGCTATTCTCCTGGTGGGCAGTTTTTGGGGGGACAACAGGAGAACCATATGGAGCTGGGATGTGAGGTAAGGATTTTATTAACTACATGATGGGGCCATTACTGGGGGGATTATAGTTTTGGGGGTGGATATGCCCTTTAAAGTTAGGGCTGAAACACTCAGGAAGCCTGGCAGAATCAGTTTTCTTCATGCTGCTATCCTAATCAGTGGTAGTGCTACAATGGGGCACGTGCACCAGTTGACAAATGCAGTGCCCCCCTTCCAAGTTCCAAACCGTACCAGCTTTCAATTGTGTTCTGGCGGGGCAATGTAAGTTGTAAATAAAGTTTAAAAAAAACAACACAAAAACAAACTTTATTAAGACCTTAACACTCATTGTCTGGCCAGTAGGAACAGGACAGCGTGTTGCAGTAGCAGTACAAAACAGGAAGTCTGCACAGCAGTACAAAATAGAAACACGGGCTGCAGAGGTAACAGTTCACTGTGTGGGACAGAGATTAGATAGGTAGGTAGGTAGGTTTTATAGATATGTAGACAGATAGGTAGATAGACAGATGATAGGTAGGTGGATGGATGGATAGATCTGGAGATAGATAGACAGATGATAGATAATCTATATATCTCCATGTCTATCTATCTGTCTATCTATATCTGTCTATCTCCATATCTATCTGTCTATCTATCTCCATATCTATCTGTCTATCTCCATATCTATCTGTCTATCCTCTATTTATCTATCACCATATCTATCTGTATCTATCCATCCCCATATCTATCTATCTCCATATCTATCTATCTATAACCATCTCCATATCTATCTTTATCTCTCTCTTTCTCCATTTATTATCTGCCTATCTATCTGACAGATAATAATATAGATAGATAGACTGGACAGACAGACAGACAGATAGAAAGACAAGACGAGATAGAGAGTCAGGCAATGCTCTTCAACTATTCTTGTAGTTTAATTCTATAAACTTAAAATTCTTAGTTTAAAACACAAAATTTAACTGTAAGGTGTGTAATACCTGTTTCGTACACCTTACATTATGCTGACATAGATTATTGGTGTTTTTTTTAATGTGCCCCATTTGTTAGCCGTTGTACCCCCTGGAAAATTCTGGAGCTAGAGCCGCCACTGCTCCTCACCTTACTTTATGCTGACATAGATTATTGGTGTTTTTTTTAATGTGCCCCATTTGTTAGCCGTTGTACCCCCTGGAAAATTCTGGAGCTAGAGCCGCCACTGCTCCTAATAGAAATGATATTGGAAAGTAAAAAGTTCCAATCCTACCTCCCTTCCTCAGGTACTTTTAATTTTTAATTTTTGTTTTAGAAAAAAGTTTTTACTCACTATAGTTCTTCTTTTAAAGGCCTCCAAACAAATAAGGGTTAAAGGGCATGTCCACCCTCAAAACTACAATTTAACCCACAACTGGCCCCACTGTGTAGTGTAATAAAAGCCTTACCTTACATCCCAGCTCCAAATGGTTCTCCAGTAATCCACCCCCCAAAGTCCCAAAAACTGCCCACCAGGAGCACTGCAGAGTCCATATAGGACTATTCCTCCTGTCTCTCCTCCGGGAGAATTTTGTCATGCTCAGTGCAGACCTCCTCCCTCTCCCTCCAATTTCTCTCTCCCCCTAGCACAAAACCCCTTTTCTGCAGTGTAGGGCTCCCAACCCCAAACGACAGTAGTTTCACACAAAACACCCCCAATCTGTACTTACATTACCTCTTTCCCCGTCAATCTGCACAGCCGGAAGCCGCGTCCGTGATTCGCTGCCTCTCAGCCAATCACGAACGCGGCTGCTGGTCCGGCCCCCTGCTTGCAGTTTCATGCAAGCAGAGGGCCATGACATATCGCCGGGGGAATGAGGTGATGTAAGTAGTGATCAGGGGTGTTTTGTGTGACACTACTACCTCCTTTGGGGTTGGGGGAGGGAGCCCTACACTACAGAAACAAGTTGTAAAATGGGGTGGACATGCCCTTTAAATAAAAGCCTGCAGTCTTTCCTTTTAAAATGATCACTGGATCTCATCTCTGGCTGCAGCCTGTGAGAAATTTGGTGAAAGTTTAAATTTCTGGCTTCCAGTGACACCCCTCTGCTCCTCCCCTCTGCCCCAGGGGAGAAGCATGCTCATTTAAGACTTAATGCTGGAAAAAGGACCTGCACAGACTGAGAACAATTGAGAAGGGGTCCTATTAATGCAGGCAGAGGCTGGTCACATTGCTGAAAACAGAAAGCTTTCAAGCAGGATGTAATATTGCTGACCAGGTATCAGTTGTAGAAGGGATTCGGCTCACTTAAATATCAATCTCAAAAGCAGCTCCATAAAAACATTTACTTTTATTAGAAACTCATTTAAAAATGAACGCCTGACGCTTTCCAGGGTGGCAGCTCTCTTACTCATAAGCTTAAACAAATACTGTCATCATAACTCTATAAACATTGTTTTCTCCTCCTGTTCTGGGAGCCGCAAGGCAGAATCCCTAAAATGTATCACTCAGTTTAGTTCCCAATATCAATCTGTGGTAAGGACGGTTAGGAAATACTTACCAGTTCTATACGAGGATGAGGAACTCAAACTAATCTTGCAGAAGGGTTTTACTAGTGTCCTGCGGAGGGCACAGTCCCTTAAGGACATGCTGTCCCATAGTGAGGTACGGGGCACTGCCCCCCAATTAAAGGATGGTAGTACAAAGTGGTTAAGAACAAAAGGCACCCACAGGTGTGGAGCTGCATGCTGCCTTACATGTAACCACATTGAGAAAAATACCGTAATAAAACGTACAATAACGAAGAGAGAATATACCATTAGACAATATATGAACTGCGGCATGACTCACATAGTGTATCTACTCATGTGGGAAATGTCAGGTACAATATGTAGGTAGCACAAAAAGGCAATTAAAATGTAGGGTGAGGGAACATGTAAGGGATATTGTTAATATTGTTAATAAAAAGTCCGGTATCTAGGCATTTTCATGAATGCAATAATGAACAGGTTGGTATATCTGTTGTATTCAATTAGATCAACTGGACTTGAAATGTAGTTCTTGAAGACGTTTCGCTAGTCATCCGACTGGCTTTCTCAATTCAGAATGACTTGTACAAAAATCTGTGGCAATTATGTACCCTGGAAAATCCCAATTAGCATATCACCCCTAAAGCCATCCATGTGGTGGATATTATAGCAGCCACAGAAGCCTCTATCCACACTAATAAGGTATCACAGAGTGAGGCAGAACAACTTCGCCTTAAGGTATCTGCAGCCTTAGCCAGTGCTAAAACTCCTTCATCTAACCTGACTACACAGGAAAGAAGAGCCTTAACATCCCTCAAGAAAGATTCCAGTATCACCATTCTACCGGCAGATGAAGGAAGATGCACAGTGGTACTCAACACCTCAGACTACCATGATAAGGTGACCATGCTCCTGGCCGATAACAACACATATGAGGCTTTAACAAGGGATCCCACCAGCCGTTACAAGAAAAGAGTCATAGACTTACTACAACAGCTTCAAAAGGATAAAGCCATTGACCGAGCAATATATCATCGCCTCTACCCTGGTGAGGCACATCCATGCATATATGGACTCCCAAAGATACATAAGGAAGGGGCCCCACTAGGACCTATAGTCAGCAGCATCAACTCTGTAACATACAAGGTGGCAAAATATCTAGCTAACATCTTAGGACCTTTGGTGGGAAGTTCTAAGCATCACATCCAGAACTCTCAGGATTTCACCAACAAGATTGAAGATATAGTACTCGTTGTAGAAGAAACTATGGTGTCCTATGATGTGACATCTCTCTTCACTTGTATACCCACCAAGGAGGCTGTTGACATGGTGAGAAAACGGCTGGGCCAAGACAGCACTCTTACCAGCAGAACTGATCTCAACCCAGAACAGGTCTGTTCCTTGTTGGACTTGTGCCTGAATACCACCTATTTCAAATACAGGGATAAGTTCTATAAGCAAAAACATGGATGTGCTATGGGATCTCCAGTTTCACCCATTGTGGCCAACCTTTACATGGAGGAGGTAGAAACACAGGCGCTTAATACCTTTAAGGGCATAGCACCCAGCCACTGGTTCAGATATGTTGATGACACCTGGGTTAAAATCCACCAGAAGGAAGTACAAGCTTTCACAGAACACATTAATGCGGTAGACCAAAACATTAAATTCACAAGGGAAGAGGTACAAAACAACAAACTGGCTTTCTTGGACTGCTTGGTAGAAGTTAAGGAAAATGGTAAACTAGAAGTAGAGGTTTACAGAAAACCAACACACACAGATCAGTATTTGATGTTTGACTCCCACCACCCCTTTAGATCACAAGCTGGGTGTCATCAGAACCCTGCAACACAGAGCCGAGAACATCCCCACTAGCACAGAGGCGAAGGCTAAAGAAATGAAACATCTCAGAGGAGCCCTTAAAACTTGTGGATATCCAGACTGGGCCTTTGTCAAAAGAAGTAGAAGGAAAGAAAAGAACACAAATACCAACAGTGAATGGGATAAGCAAGACAGGAGGAAGAACATGGTCATCCCATATGTAGCAGGGGTCTCCGAGAAATTAAGAAGAATTTTCAAAAAACATCGTATCCCTGTCTGCTTTAAACCGAACAACACACCGAGGCAGCAATTGGTACATCCGAAAGACCCAATACCTAAACACAAGAAAAGCGACATCATATATGCAGTTCAGTGAAGAATGCTCTGATTTGTATGTGGGGGAGACCAAACAGCAACTGCATCAACGTATGGCCCAGCACAGAAGAGCCAATTCCTCGGGTCAGGACTCAGCCGTGTACCTGCATCTTAAGGATAAAGGACATACCTTTGAAGATTGTAATGTTAACATATTGGCGAAGGAACGTGACTGGTTCAAGAGAGGTGTTAAGGAGGCCATTTATGCTGTTTTAACACCTTACTCTGGGCGTTCCTATAACACCTCTTAGCCACTATCCAATCACACCCTTAACACCTGGCTGTGATATGCTAATTGGGATTTTCCAGGGTACATAATTGCCACAGAATCTTGTACAAGTCATTCTGAATTGAGAAAGCCAGTCGGATGACTAGCGAAACGTCTTCAAGAACTACATTTCAAGTCCAGTTGATCTAATTGAATACAACAGATATACAGGGTGGACAGTAGACAAAAAGATAGAACCCAAATACTCAGGAGAATGGAAGTACAATGGATATTTCTTTTGGAGACTAGGTTTCCACATGTTTAAATTCTATTTTTGATATAAGTTGCTATTTCGGCTAATGTGCCCATATGTTGGTAATAGCTACAAAGTGCTAATCATCTCATCCATTTCCAAAAGTGTATATTTGTAACACAGTAATGCTGTTAGAAATTATGTAACTTAGTATAATTTGCAACCTACCGTATATACTCGAGTATAAGCCGAGGTACCCATTTTTGCCCCCAAAATCGGTAACCCGTGATTGACTCGAGTATAAGCCGAGGATAGATAGTTGCCCTTTAAATGTACAGTACCGGTAATCCCATACAGTAACCCTAATACCATTCCAATGTAGATGTTTGGAAACTACAACTCCCAGCATGCTTTCGTTGGTGGGAGTTGTAGTTTCCAAACACCTATAGTAGAAAGGTATTGGGTGCTACTTTATGGGGCATACTGCCCCCACCCTAGAGCCCCCCCAGTTCACTTACCGTACCTGGCCAGTCTTCATCTCTCCAGTCTCATCCTTCAGTCTTCTCCTTCAGTCTTCAGCTCTCCCGCGGTCTTCAGTCTTCAGCTCTCCGCTGGCTGCCGTTTGCTCTGTGCAGAGCCGGCAGTTCCCAGTAGTTCTTCGCGGCTGCGCGATGACGTCATCCCGTCAGCTGCGCGATGACATCGCGCACCCGCGAAACTACTGGGAACTGCCGCTTTCCTTCCTGAATCGCGCTGCATCTGGAAACAAGGTAAGTTTTTTCTTGACTCGAGTATAAGCCGAGTCAAGGTTTTTAGGTTAATTTTTAAACCTAAAAACCTTGGCTTATACTCGAGTATATATGGTATGTGCCATGTTTAGGAACTAACATTTAACAACAGCTTGCTTTTAATGTAACAGATGCATTAAATAACATTGCTTTTAATGTAATGTATTAAGCAAGAAAGGTCAGTAAACGGGAGGGATCGAGTGCGGGATGCCACATAGCCACGGGATTGATTTAAAAGGATTGTGCTGTGGGCGGTGAACCTGCCTCGAGGTTCCTGAGACACAGAGTAACTCGCAGCAATGGGGGATAAGGCGAAGGGTTAAACCCCTGACGGAGTCTGCCTTGAGGCTCCCGGAACAGGAGGAGCTAACAATGTATATAGCGTAATGGCGACAGTGTTTGTTTAAAGTAGAACTAAACCCAATTTTTTATACTCCAGAATCTGAAAACAACTCCCCTAAAAACACCAATAAACTATAAAATGCCACTTTAGTAAACTCTGTTAAAGTAAATCAAAGCCTGTTAAGAACTGGATGAAGTATCTGTGTGTATGTGCAGTGTCAGACCACACCTCCTGACCTCAGTCACATGCTTCCTTGCTTTATCTGTCCTGTAAAAGGATTGGCTAGAGATTATTAATGGGTGTGACCAACTGTAACTAGTTTGTGCCATAGCTAAGGACTGAGCATGTGCAGAACATAATGGTCGTTGACCAAACTGTGTGATACTAGAATGCACAAACCATATGTTATTTAGGTAAATTTCCCAGCGCCCGTATCAAAATGAGAGGTAAGACACAGATAACTGGTTTTATATCAAGGTGTCCTGACTTCTGGTTCAGTTCTGTTCTGTGGCTTTAGTTGCCCTTTAAGCCTATAAGTAATAGAGCGCGCGGCTCTCGAAACGTGTCAGGCGTTTGTTTTTTTTAAATGAGTTTTTAATAAAAGTAAATGTTTTAATGGAGCTGCTTTGCGATTGATGTTTAAGTGAGCCGAATCCCTTCTACAACTGGTACTTACCTGGACGACAGGACCGAGTGAAGGGTCCGGCGCATTTCGGCACCTGGGCCACCCATGAGGAAGGGTGAGTCTGATGCATTACATGTTTGAATTGAAGTTGTTATATGTACTAACAAGGAAAAGAAAACGCCAGGTCCAGGGTTTATTACACCTGGGCCTCATAAGAACGAGTGAGTTCAATTTTAATAGCAAGTAGAGTGGATATTAAAGCTAAAAAGCAACAACACATAAGGCACTAACAGCTAATAATAGATTGTGCACACATGGTAAAAGTTGAAACCAGCCAACATTTAGTAGCTATCTGTAATATTGCTGAACCTCTTCAGCAATAACGTCTCACAAATTGTACCTAGAGATGTAATTTATGGTTTATTTTGAAGGTTCTACAGAAGACTTTTTATTTAATTCTAACCTGTTTGGAAAAATTAGATTCCACAGTTATCCTTTAAATGTGGCATTATGCCTTGCCTATGGGATTTGCCTAATATTGCCAAGGTATGAGAGGAGAAAAATTACCAATGACAATGCAGAACTACCAACATCAGCATCAGGTTCAGTTGGTACGTTTAAGTAGAGGAAGACTATTTGACCATACTCTGAATGGGAGACAGACCAACCAATCCACATACAGCATATGGGAGGCCAGTAGGGTCCAGTGTCAATTGAACCTGTTGGCATATATGCAATGGTTATCACATGTGTATGGGGAATTTAAAAAGTACAAACATTCAGATAATTTCAAATTGTTTTTGAAATTATCTCTGCCTACTTTCTTGCCTCAGGAATGGATGGTGACATGTGCAGGAGAGTGGTTCCCCCCTTCCTCCCACCCTCCGTATCCAACTCAGAGTTTGGGGGTGGCCTACAAGATATTAAAGTTTTTTATTTAAGGTGGGAATGCCCTTTAAAGAAAGTTTTAAATATATTTTTTATTTAGGTACATAATTTATAAAGTACATATAAGGACATGTTGTATAGCTATGTTGTCAATCTTTCCAAAAACAACAGTCTACACCCGCCCGCAGAGAGATTCAAAAGACTTCACTTACATCTGGTCTAGAAGATAATGATTAGGAATACATTACAGCTCCCAAATAGAGAAAAGCTGATGCTGTAAAAGGTGTGAAAGTTTGCACATGCTTTTAATTTTGCATCAACCAATCAGATCTTAGCTTTTTACTGAGTTACTGCTGTTAGATTGGTAGCTGCAGATTAAAAGCAATGGCAAACTTTTCCACCTTTTATTGCATCATCCCCAGATTATCTGTGTTGGCAGTGCTGGATTTAGGCTTCAGGAGCTTGTAGGCACAGATCGTTTGCCGCCTTAAGCTCCACCCAGTATTAGCCACACCCACTTGGGCACTCCATGCGGCACAAATTTTTTTAGGTCACGCCCCTTTCTCCGCCCCATTTAGGCCACATCTATCTATCATCTATCTAACTGCTATCTATCTATCTAACTGCTATGTATGTATCTAACTCTGCTATCTATCTAACTCTGCTATTTATATCTATCTATCTATCTATCTGCATCTATCTATCTATCTGCATCTATCTATCTATCCATCTATCTATCTATAATCTATCTATCTGCATCTATCTATCTATATCTATCTAACTCTGTCTGCCTATTTCCCCTTTAAACTAAATAGAGCAGGTAAACACAGCAGTAAATAAAGCAGTAAGTTTGGACAGACTGACATTCCTCCTTTCATCATGACCTGCTGTCAGCCAACCTGCTGCTCTTTCCCTCCCCTTACTCAAATATGCAGAAGCAATGACCTCTTTCTTCCTGCAGACCTACAGTGTTTCCAGACCATAGCTTTAGTTCAGATCCAGGGTGGAAGCAGTCTGGTGGTCTGTTTAATTTATGACACCTCAGGATCCTCTTCTCCCCTCTATTCACAGCTGCCTGCTTCTCCGATCTCCACCTCTGCTGCTCTGTGCTCCCGGCCAGCCGGATCGCTCTACTGCAGACTGAGTGAGAGAGCAGGAGTTTGAATCTCCCGCTCTCTCTGCTGCACATGCTGATAGTAGAGCGGGAGCGCACATTGGCTGGCCTGGTTCCGGGAGGTTCGGGGCACTTGCGCTATCAAAGCGCTAACATGAGATTCGGGGCACTTAGTAAAAGATCCGGCCGGGCACGTCACTCCGCGCCTCTATTTCCCCCTGCCTGTAGGCACGGGCCTCGCGTGCCTAGTTAGAAATCCGGCCCTGTGTGTTGGTATACGTTGTAGACTTGTTAGTGGTTTTGAGTTTTTGTATTATGCTATGTAATCCCAGTCCTAAATGTTGCAATAACTTTGTGATGATGCACTTTCTATTTTACTTTGTAACCCCATAAAACTTATTATGCAGAAATTAAAATCATTCCTTTTTAAATTACTTAATATATTCATTTAGATGTAATATTTTGTGAACCCCTCCCCCTTCTTACCTTCCGTGTTCCTGCAATGCAGTATTCACTTAACTTGTAATGTAGTAAAGGACTCTTGATTCACAACAAACAGTTCCTCGGCACTTCAGTTATAATTGAACAGCTTTATTACATGTCTAAAAATGCAGAACCGCCTGACGTGTTTCGGGAACGTGCTATCCCCTTACTCATAGGCTAATTCTCACCTTTCTGCCTTCTCTATTTAAAATCATAAACCCCTCCCCTTCCGGGGCCGATTCCCAATCAGTGTTGGAACTATTTACCCATACTGACCTGTTGTGCCTTGCTGAGTTCAGGTCAGTATGGGTAAAGTAGTTCCAACACTGATTGGGAATCAGCCCCAGAAGGGGAGGGGTTTATGATTTTAAATAGAGATGGGAGAAAGGTGAGAATTAGCCTATGAGTAAGGGGATAGCACGTTCCCGAAACGCGTCAGGCGGTTCTGCATTTTTAGACATGTATGTATAATAAAGCTGTTTAATTATAACTGAAGTGCCGAGGAACTGTTTGTTGTGAATCAAGAGTCCTTTACTACTTTACGAATTTACGGAGTGGATCCAAGCGACGGGTATGGGGCTCTTGTGGCACCCGGACCAACCCAGCAGAGGGGTGAGTCTTAACTATATGTTTGCATTGTGTTACTATTTCCAAGGTGAAGATTGGAGAACAGGGGGAAGGGGAAGTGATAGGTCCGGGGTGTTTTACACCCGGGCCTCCCTATCAATACAAGGGAGTGAATACACATCCATTTGAAAAGGGAACATTAAGAAGCACTTACAATAGTGGAATGATGTGCAGCAAACGAGTTTCACAAACAGTGGTTTCTAAACGAGCAGTTAAATACACAGTATTGGATTCACTTAACTTGATTTGCTGCAGTGCGAGAGCCTGGAAGATAATGTTTGCCGAGGTAACGCCTCCAATAAAAAAAAATTAGTCATCGCACAAAAATTAACAGTAGGGATTTTGCATCCGGTGCCTGATACCATTAATCAAAACGGCACAGGCCACGCAAAGTAGGAGTTAAACCCACATTAACCCAATTCAACACCGGGAAGTGTGGGTTTTCCTAACATTTAGCCAGTAGCAGCTCAAATAACATCTCTTTGTTAGTTACCTAGATAAAGTAATGCCTGGGACCACATCTGGCCCATTGGCTATCCCTGACTGTCCCAATGCTACTAGAAAAATATTTTTTCTTTCGGTCACTGGCAAGCAGGGACACTAGTAAGCACCACCCACTACTCCCTCAGACCAATTTGAACTGCTGTACCAACACAGGGATACTCAATGTGCATACCTGTGGATCAGGAATTGATAGAGGACTCAAGGAGAAAAAAAATTTTGTGACCTAGTTGCCCTCTATATCGGAATTCGAATATAAAGCGGTAAAGGTGGCCATACATGTTGGGATATTATTGTCCGATAGGTCGTTTCAGACAATTATCACTTGGTCTGTTATGCGATGACAGAGAGAATCAGCCTGTTTTCATTATCGGTTCACGACTTATCGAAACCACTCCTTCAAACGGTTGTCTGATGACGTCGTACTGCTCTCTGTTCCACATCAAATTATACCATCAAAAACTTGCAACAGGACACTCCAATGTGATTTGTATCGCAAAAAGTGCTGCTTTATTCACCCATCAGTGAGAGAGTCTCCGGCAATGTTTTGGGTGGACCTCCACCCTTTATCAAGCCTGGAGAATAAGTGACCACAGCAAAAATTTTATAGAGTGTGTCCTCCATATTTTGGGCAGGACCTTTCCAATAGAAATCAATGAAGCAATTATCCCATTAATAACAATCTTTAACACTTGTGCAACTTATGTGCAGATTAAAATTGTAATTATTTAGCCCCCTAAGACAAAACCTCAGTAAATTGTTTCTAAAATTTTTTTTGGGATTAATCAATTTTGATTAATCACTTACAGGGTTATTCAATAAAAGTTCTTACTGTTAAAAATGGTGGCAACCAATCAGATGTTAGGTTTCAAATGGAAGCTAACATCTGATTGGTTGGGGCACAATTAGCACCATTTTAAACAATTAACGGGGAGATTCAATAAGGGAGAGCCGTGTTACTTACCTTAGTCCGATCCCGCGATACAATAACTGACGTAAACGAGATTACATCAGGTAGTGCATTGCAGGATCAGGCTAAGGTAAGAACGCGACTTTAAAGCCTCCCACACAGTACTGTTAAGTTTCGCGCTACCAGGTTGCGCAAAACATAACGATAGGGGTTTTGAATCTATAGCACAGTGCTATTTCCAAAAACATTTGGATTTCTAAAATCCTTCTAAAACCCACGTTAACACGAAATTTCTTCGGGTTAATGTGGGTTTTAGAAGGATTTGGGCCTTATTGAATCTCCCCCAAAACCTTTTATTAAATAGCCCTGTAAGTGTATTATTTCAGTGCATATTATTAAAAGTGCATTTATTAAAGTTCATATATCATATTATTCAAACTTTAGTAACCATCTTATTGTTTATAAGTGACATAATGAAACAAAGTTAAAAACAGTTAAAAACTATGCTTGATAAAGTGTCCAGTTCTTATTTTACCTATAACGTATACCTTCAGTGTAATAGTTAATTTTGTAATATATTAATTACCATTGTTCAATAAACAAAGTTATGTAGATCTGATTAAGGATGTTTAAAAAAAAGACTATAAATAATTTAAAATAGGAGAAAGACAACATGAAAAGGGACACATGCTTGTTTGGGATGCGTACAATGTAATGCGGTCATCAAAGGGACACAGTTTATGCATCCTCACAATAGAAAAAATATGATATAAAGAATTATTATACATGTGATTCCACATTCTTCATTTATATTCTGTAATGTCTGTGTGATCTTCTCTATGTAGAGGAGACCACACAAAAATTGAAAGAGCGTATAACCCAGCATTAATCAGCCATTAGGAGGAAAATGATACATCTCCCTGTCCCACAACATTTTCATGATATGGGACATGTGGTTAGCCAATCGAAATTTCAAGCAATTGATGGTATCCCTTCCCTTAGACGAGGTGGTAGTAGAATAGGTAAACTTAAGGAGTTAGAAATGCAGTGGATACAAAAATTGGACACCTTGCAACCTAGGGGAATGAACAGGGATTACATTTGGATAAATAGCAATGTGTAAGTATACTGTGAGATAGTAGTGATCGACAATATAGATGTATAGAAATTATGATTATGACAATTACATCTTTGTTCGAAAAGGGTATTTGAAACTAAGAAAAACAGTGAATAATGAAGAATGACATTGAGAACATATTTGCCAAAAAAAGGAACTTTTAACATTGTTAATTATTATATTACAAAATTAGTTATTATACTGAAATTATACGTTAAAGGTAAAATAAGAACTGGACACTTTATCAAGCACTGTTTTTAATTTAAAGGGGAACTGTGGTCCAAAAATGACTAGGTAAATTGATAGGAATTGCTCCCCTGGGAATTTTTGCAATTTATTTCCATTGTTTATTTTACAAAGTTTTGAAGATATTTACATTTTTGTGTGTGATATGGCAGCAGCATCACCAGGTCTCCTGTACTTCCTGCTTCCTGCTCTGAAACTGTTAGCCAATCTGTCCTGTGTCTCCTCCTCCCTTTTGCAGTCCCCCTGGTCCCTCCCACTCATGGACCCCATGGTCCCTCCAGTTGCAGGCCCCCCATGGCCCATAATCTTACAGCCCCTTGTGGCCCCGCCCACTCACGGGTGTCTAAACTGCTACTACTGTGTTTCAGTAAAAAAAAAAATTAAACCTATTGATCAATCTCTCAACAACAATACCAGGTTCTCATGCAGGCCTCTGAAAATGAATTGCCCACCCCTGTACTAGATACTAAGAATGTGTGTATTTTCTTTATAATTAGATGAAATAAAGACCCTCAAATGGGACATTGTCATTTTAGATCTACACTATTTAATATTAACACTGCAATTTTACTAGCTTGCAAATGCAGAGAGAGGAGGCGAATCGGGGAACAGCTGACGGCATGGCCAGTGACTGAAACTTGCTCTTTATGGCTTCGTACACACATGCGATCATACACACGTGTCTACCCGCAACACACGATGTGTATGAACGGTTGTTTCAGCCGATAATCTAGCTGAATATGTGCACTTTCTCTGGCGAAATGGCCGCTCGGCCAGGGATCCTTGCCGGACTGGCCGAGAAATTACCTGTACACGGCACAATAAATGGCCGTTCATACACATCGTGCATTGCAGGTCGGCACCCTCGATCGCACGTTTGTACGAACCTTAAGTCATCTCCTTTGCAGGTGGGGTGCAGAAATTGGAATAAGTCCCTATTGATGCAAATCTCTTTAATTTCATACTTTTCATGTCTTTCATCTTGTGACTGACAGGCAGCACAAACATAACATTTTGCCCTTTTAGAATGAAACTTATTTCCATGGGGCAATTTCATTTTTGACTTGAACGTTTTAGATACACTTATCCCAAACTCAGTTTCTGGTGACAAATACATGTATGACCAGCTTAATTGTTATAAGGACTTCCTTAAAAGATCGTGAACTGTCTGGCAGTCATGTGTGACCTAAACCATAATCTCAAATCTACATCCGATTACAAAATCTGGTTTAACAAGTTTACTGCACGATTAAGCAAAGCATTTGAATATCTTTTAACTATTCTATCATACTTTAAGGCTGTGGCCACAATATGATGAATGAGAGTTTTTGTCCATCATAGCTGAGATTCGCGCAATCAGAGCGCCTGCTATCCATTAAAAAATGGTGATCACACACTGTGGCCACCCACATTCTGTTTGCCTTGCTTGTGTTTCTCAAGTGCGTAAGAAACTTGTGATCCATTTGCAAAAGTATTGTCTAGCCCTACATTCCATCTGCTGCAGCCTGTTGAAAATCTGAAAAGCTATAGCCACACTTTTAGGAATAAAGTAGATTGGAGTGTCCTGGTGTAAGGTTTTTCTCACTCTTAAAGAACCATTCCTACTTTTAACTGGAAGAATTCAGTTTTGCAGCTCTTAGGATAATAGCTACCTAAACTCCCTTCTCCTTCTTGTAAGTATAACAATGCTTCTAAGTACCACATTACAAATGCAATCCCCTCCACCCTGTTATACAAATTATAGCCCTGATAACTTCTTGCAATTTATTTATTTGACTTTGCCCTGGATTGCTAGATTCTGAGGTAACAATACTCTTAATTAACACTCTTATGTAGTGTATGGCACGCTTTATCCATTTTTCCTCTTTAGTGGGAATACACCAGCATCCCTGGTGCCTGGCTGGCCATTCATTCATTCCCCTTCTCCCTATGTTGCCTTTACCTCCTTTTAACTGAAGAGCACAGAATTAATAGCTGCTGTATTGAAGCTTTCTGCCACGCTTCTGTTGGTACAAACCAGTATTGTTTTCCTGTTGTAAGATGTGCACTTCCTGATCCCTTTACCCAATTTTAACAAATGTGTTTAATATATATTTTATTAGGTGTACAATTTATTTATAAATTCATGGGAGTGGGGTGAATTAATTCTTTAGTTCCCCTTTAAACATGAGTAATGATTAAAATGTGGAATAAATTATAGCAAGATCTCAACACCTTAATTACATCAGCCATTTAAATATTAAGTTTTTTGAGAGACACTTGTTGTCATTCTGTTTAGAAATTTCTGGCCATAAAACAAGTCAGAACTGCTCCTCTTCCCTTACAACAAAAGGAGAGGCACCCAATATAGAATTGACAACAAAAATGTAAGAAAGACGTTTCACAAGTTATTGCTTTGTATTTACAAAGCAAAACAGTACACATTTTATATAGGGACACTAGCAAAAGTGTGCCTGTTGGTGCACGGTGTGAAATATGTGGGTGTATGTTTAGCTATATGTGGATACAGTGGATATAAAATCTTTATACACACTACTATAAAATTTAGGGATTTGAACAAAAAAAATAAAGGCAAGATGTTAAAAATAAAAGAAATCCTATGATATCTTGGTTCTATTAGTTTCACATCCCCTAAATGAATATTTTACACAATATACAGAGGCAGAAGGGAACCTATTGGGTGTACCCCAATAGGTATTAGAAGGGACATATATACACACATCTTTTGGATTATACTGGAAGTGTTAGTGCTTTAAATATATAAGTGGAGCCTAACATCTAGATAAGACAGACATTATCCATCTTATATTTGTTATATTTTTCTGTTTTGTTTATTGGTTTGTTTTGATAAATCTATACAGGAAGATATTTAAATCCAGGGTTTTGAGAGATGGGCGAAACTGCTAAAATCAGTTCCACCTGTGGACCTGGAAAATTGTTTGGGAAAAACATACATACATCCAGAAGTTTAAAAAAAATAACTTTTCGAGATTATGCATTGTATTTTCGAGGGTCACCGAAATTTTAGAAAATTAGAATTTGAAAGGAATTTTCAAACATTTTGTAAAAATTATACAGTAACTTACTGCTCTGGGACCTGGGAAATGGTCTGGGGAACAGATAATCAGATTCTCTCAAATCAGAATTGGTTATCAGATTTTTTCAGAAAGAAACTGATTGGTATATTAACCAATCAGATTTCTTTCTGAAAGAATCTAATTGTTACCAATTCATGTTTCAATCTTATTACATTTTATCAGTTCAGGACACAGGACCATGGCTTCTATGGGGTCTATTGCTTAAATAATAAACAATTAACAAACTCACTTCGTTGTCTCAGAGAAATGGGCATGGAAATGTTTTCCTTTGAGTCACCCTATTATATATAGCAGGGATAAGCAACCAGTAGATCTCCAGATGTTTGAAAACTACAACTCCCAGCATTCCTGTACAAGCACTCTGTGGTTAGGGAATTCAAACTACAACTCCCAGCATTCCTCTACAAGCACTCTGTAGTTCGGGAATTCTGGGAGTGGTAGTTTCCAAACATCTGGAGATCTACTGGTTGCCTATCCCTGATATATAGATATGCCTTCCTGTCCAGCAAACAGCAGCTCTCCTTTTTGTCTATGGAGAGGGGAGGGGTGGGGTGAGGTGAGAGACTGTCACATGTATTACAAAGGAAGTGACATATAAGTCTTGCAACTTCCTACTAACACTTCCTACTTCCCTACTAACACTCAGAAAATGTTTTGATTGGCTAACACTGCTGTCAATCTAATATTAAGCACACCATTGGATACAATACTAAAAGGGAAGTGATAAATATGATCCTTTGTAAGCTTTGTAATTGCCTCCATATAAAACTTCCTGGGGGTGTGGCTTAACACTCCGTTTTGAATATTCCATTACAAAACAGGAGTGGGGCCTATGCAAGTACTTTTATTTATTTATATATTTTGCCTTATTTACATTTCTATTAACTTTAATGTCATTACTACATAGTTGTTAATATTCATATAACTATTTAGTGCTTAAACAACACATAAACACTGTCCCTATGTATATTCCTTTTACCCATCCCCACCAACATAGTACCTCAGAAAAACCCAATGTATTCATCATGAAATTGTAAATTTATATAATATAAGGGATATATTTGTCAGACTTAATTGATCAATTAAAGGACAACTCCACCATTGTAAGAATTTCTTTTAGAAAGAATGGCCTCCTTAAAATATGTTGATATATCATACTTTGTTCTATGAATTCATTACTGTATGTCTGCTATGCTTCTGGAGGCCTCATGGAAACTGAGCCATTTAGAAACCTGTACTGAGCCTGTACTGAGCCTGGGCATGCTCAGAAGAGGCAGACAGGGGATTAACATTCAGTCATTGGCTGCGATGTCAACTGTCAAATCCATAACTGACAGGTGCTAACTGGAAGAACCAGGAAGCAGAAACAGGGCAACAGGACATTGTGCAGGATTTCAGGTTAGACTTATATATTTCACATTTCAAACTATTACCGTTTAGGGTTTTGGGGGGGTAATTTACATTAAGTTTTCATTTTAGGGCTGGACTTGCCCTTTAAAGCAGAAGAAAAGGCATAACATTTTGCCTGACAACCTATATTTTATTAGGAATGACTTGCGGTATGAAGTCAAGTAATACATCCTTTAAGGGCTAGGCCACACTAGTGCGATTTCTTTTGCATTTGCGCATGCGATTTCTGCTAACATTGCAATTGCGGCAATGCAAGCGATTGCGTTTCAGTTTGCGCATGCAATCACCATTTTATGCGCAATCGCATGCCATTACATATCTCAAAAGGATGGGGTTTTTTTAAAATTATTTTTGGTTAGTTAGGGAAAGGTTTGTGGCTAAACAACATATGCAACAGCTATTGCCTGAAAAATGTTTTGCCACAAACCTAGAGACCTAGAACAGATTTCCAGTACAATATTCAGTACTCAAAGTGGCACTTTTGTCTTAACGCTGTTTTAAATTTGAGGCTTCATTCTAACAGACTTAAAATTTCAGTTTTTATGTTTTCTGGTTAGTCACTGTTTCTGGCAAGATTACATTTTCGTTTATTTTTCAGTTCAGTGGTAGTTGGCTCTACCACTCATAGTTATTCTCTGGCCTGAGATTACTGCAAATGGAATTTTAAAAGTTTGGAAGTTTAAAAAAAAATGTCCTGTCGTATGACTAAAACAGAAATTTTAAATTGTCTTTGGAAATCATAAGTGTTGCATTTTCCAGGCTAAAAGGGAGGTTGACCATCCATCTCATTATTGACTATCCAACACAGTTCAAATGCTAGCACTATTATTGCATGTAAATGCCGTAGTGCAGAAAGCACAGGTGTTAACTCAGGGCCAGGCCAAATCTAGTATTCTACCAATTTCACACTTCAGTATAAAATTCCAAAGAAAATAAAGGCACAAAATACATTTATCACATACTGATAGGGATGAAAGCAGTAACCATGGATTTAGGGCTACATTATTTCCTACAATGCACATTTTAGTTAAACATGTGACAATGATTAAATACCTAAGCACCATTTTTAAGAATATAATTTACTGTATATATATATATATGGCTCTAGAATATTATATCAAAAACTAGAAAGGGAAAGTTCAAGTCTAAACTAAAATATGGCTTGAAAGCACACGTTTAGGAAGATAACTTGCCATGGTTGCACAACACCCTATTAATGTCTGTGTTTTGAACCTCTATAGCATTTCTATCATGAAAGAGGGTGTGTTAATTTCATTCTGAGTAAATGTTTACAATGCTCTTTGAATACTATATGAGCTGTTAGTTGTACTGGCAACAACATTTAAATATTCTTTAGTTGCAGAATATACTTCTTACATGCATGCAAATGCAACTAACTAGAGAAGCATCTTACAATGTATAGGTGTTCTGGGGGGGAAAAGTTTTCACATATAAAAAATTTTTTAGTTCTTCTTTAACCCTAAACAAAAAGCAGACCACCCCTGGATATTATAATTGATGAAAGATCTGTAGTTTGCAGGGGCAGTCCTGTTCAAATGATCTCCCCAGCTCAGGTTAGTATATTTGTGTAGTTTAGTCCATTAGGTTATTACATTTCCAAGAAAACACTTGAAAGGTGATCAAAATTGATTGCTTTGCCACTTTTACTGTAAGAGTGTTTTCTGTTATTTATTGCTTATTATATCAGGTGTTTTAGCATGTATATGTTCAATGGGATCGGAATGGTCAAGTATATAACAAAGAACTTTTGTGCTGCAGGAAAAACAAATTAATGTCCAAATGACAGCCCATGGCTGCTAATTTTCTGCTTGGAGTGTGAAAAAGCACAATCCCCTTATATGTGTGTTTGTGCATTTCTTGTGTACACTAAAGGGTATATTTGCTTTGAGTGGATACATTTGAATGGCGGGGATACATTAAACCCACAACGTTGCTATTTGACTAAGATAAAAATGTCGGCACAGGAAACAATACACATTAGTATATTGTTTATGTGAACTAATTGTCCTGGGGAAAGAGCACTTTTTCTCTTAAACAACACTGATCCCTTTTTTGAAAATTACCTACTTAGTCATATGTTTCTGGTTATCTAGAATGTTCCTTTCCAACTTACCATGCTGCTGCTGTAAACTTTTTAAAGAACATTAAATTAATTAATCAACTTGAACATGAGACACTATGTGAAACAGACTGATTATAAGATTACTTTGGGCATTGGGCAACTGCATAAGGCAGGGCTTGGGTTTTGTAGGGAGGGGGGACTTCTGTTCTGCTTCTGTTCTGCTACAGAACAGTTTAAAGAACAAAACTTACATTTTAATATTTGTAAAAATAAAAAGGCTATAATTTTGTAATCATAAGGAATGCAAAATCGATATTCCCTCCACCTTTTTTTTCTGTTTGAGCAAAGCACTAGTGTCTCTCTCTTGACTCCTTAATTTACTATGTGTGGTGCACAAATAAGAGAAGCTAGAAGGCAGGGATAGCTGTGACTGAAAAACAGGATGAATGAATACTGGGGATTGCAATCAACCGTTTTTAATCTGCTGATCATACGTATGCAGTAAGAATACATGCTGCTGTGGTTTTGCCACTGGATTTACTTACGGTATGTTTAATTTTAATTGAGGGGTGAATATGCCCTTTAAATCCATGTTGGAAAACGTGTACAAGATGGGTGTAATATTTCAGAAATTTAAAAATTATAGAGTGAGAGTAGCAGCTCTAAAGCTAGAAAAAATAATTGTAAATCAAGGATCTTAAAAAGATTAAAGGACAACTCCACCCTCATAAGAACATCTTTTAGAAAGAATGGCCTCTTTAAAATATGTTGATATGTCATAGTTTGTCCTATGAATTCATTACTGTATGCCTGCTATGCTTCTGGATGCTTCTGGAAACTGATCAATTTAGAAACCTGTACTGAGCATCTACTGAGCCTGGGCATGCTCAGAAGAGGCAGACAGGGGATTAACATTCAGTCATTGGCTGTGATGTCAACTGTCAAATCCATAACTGGTAGTTACTAACTGGAAGAACCAGGAAGCAGAAACAGTGCAACAGGACATTGTGCAGGATTTCAGGTTAGATTTATATATTTCAGATTTCAAACTATTACCGTTTAGGGTTTTGGGGGGTGATTTACCTGTATGTAAGTTTTCATTTTGTGGCTGGACTTGCCCTTTAAGTTTAGTTCTCTTTTAAAACAGCATGTTGTTCCAGTCATTTTGCATAAGGTATTTTTGCTTTGTAATCCTTATATATTATCAGTTTGGTTAAGGAGCTGAGGTTATTTTCTAAAAGCAGGCTATAATTTGCCTTAAATGACACAATAAACCCTAAAATTATAAATATATACACACACACACACACATAAAGTACCTCCCAGCTAGCTATTGCAGTTTTAAAGGAATAGTTCACTGCAATTTTTCTACATTGATTGAACCAGGGAGGTTATGGAGCTATCCCTTACCTCCCGTTCTTCAATCAATGTTTAGATAGCCAGGAATGAACTTCAGAAAATCTTACCTTTCACGCGATCCAGCAGGGTCGCTCTGAAATTCCCGACTGCTTCCTGCTTCTGTTACACTATAATGCGCATTATCGAGCATGCACGTTATAGTGTAACAGAAGCAGGAAGCAGTCGGGAACTGTCATAGCGGCCCTCCTGGATTGCGTGAAAGGTAAGATTTTCAGAAGTTCGTTCTTGGCTATCTAAACGTTGATTGAAGAACCTTAACCTCCTGGGCTTCAATCAATGTAGAAAAGGAATAGTTCACTATTGCAGTGAACTATTCCTTTAAGGTCTGATGAATAATTGATTTATAGATTTTTTTTAGTTAAAAGGGTGACCTTTCCCTTTAAGGCCTTTGCTATGTATTTTCTGTGTTGGACTGCTTTTTGTGCAAAGATTAAACATTCAGCCTCCTAGGCTACCATTTTCACATGAATGTGAGGAAGTCACATAAACAACAGCTCAAGGAAAAAATGTCCGACCCTGGTGTTAATGCCAGTGCTTTTTGTTTTCCTGGGGTTTTATGTTACCTGCCTGCCATTAGAAGTGTTTCATTATATTGGGAATAATGCATAAGAATAATAGAATGAGAATAAAATAAGGGTATTAAAAGGGATATTGATAGCAAGGAGTTTCATTATCATATAAAAGCACCACCAAAACTCCAGCCCACCCATTCTCCTTCTCCCACAATAAAGTACCCTGTATAAGTACCTGGACTGCTAGGTCCACACCCCTGGTTTCACATTAGATCCAATGTTGTACTTCCCTTAAGTTGCGCCTCCTGGGTCTAGTCCACCACTTCTCCCGACAGTGTCCGGATTCAGGAAGAGAAAGTAACTATAATATCTAATGCAGACTGTACCCAGGGGTAAGGACATAGGAGTGTACCCAAGGCACGTTGAAAGGGTATCTCCACTGGGAATGTTTTTTTTTTTGCCATTTCATTTTATTTAAGGAGCTGTGTATTACCTCCCGTTCTTCAATAAAACGTGCAGGAGCCAGGAGAGAAGGTAAGCTACTTACACGATTGCTCGCTCCTCCGCCGCATAGTCAGAAAGGTCCCGACAAACTCTGTCTTTTATGCGCAAGTGTGATGCATATAGAAGACAGTCCATCGGGACCTATGATAGCTTACCTCCATAGCTTACCTTCTTTCCTGGCTCTTGCAGGTTTTATTGAAGAAGGGAGGTAAGACATAGCTCCTTTACCTCCTGTTCTTCAATAAAACTAAATGGCAAAATGTTTTTTTCCCAGTGGAAAGACCCTTTAATGGTGAAAAGATGAGGGGAGTGGGAAAGGTAAGAATAATTATCCTTTTAAGTTTTGTGAATTTGATTTTAGGTTACCAATTATGGGTTTTTCTGTATTCTAATCTTATAGTTTTATTTTTTGCCTGAGCATTTTACAATCTTAACCCCCCCCCATTGCACTAATGTTCGTAAAGGAAATCAGCTGTCTAAAACACTGATATTGTGCCAGCAGTGGTTTAGAACAGTGGATTGTGTGTACCTTTAAATTTCAGGTAATTTTAAAGGATTATTAGCATATCGCTTTCAAGAGTTTTTTTTTTTTTTTAAAGGCTTTTGATATTAGATTTGAAGACTGAACATGCATAATGTCTGTAGCATTAGTGTTTTTTTAAGGCAAGTCTAATGAAATCCTACACACAGGTAAATAAATCACTCCAAAACCCTAAACTGTAATAGTTTGAAATCTGAAATATTTAAAGGACAACTCCACCCTCATAAGAACATCTTTTAGAAAGAATGGCCTCTTTAAAATATGTTGATATATCATAGTTTGTCCTATGAATTCATTACTGTATGCCTGCTATGCTTCTGGAGGCCTCATGGAAACTGAGCAATTTAGAAACCTGTACTGAGCCTGCACTGAGCCTGGGCATGCTCAGAAGGGGCAGACAGGGGATTAACATTCAGTCATTGGCTGTGATGTCGTCTGTCAAATCCATATCTGACAGTTGCTAACTGGAAGAGCCAGGAAGCAGTAACAGGGGCAACAGGACATTGTGCAGGATTTCAGGTTAGACTTATACAGATTTCAAACTATTACCATTTAGGGTTTTGGGGGGAGATTTACCTGTATGTAAGTTTTCATTTTGGGGCTGCACTTGCCCTTTAAGTCTAACCTGCAATCCTGTTGCCCCTAATTTCTGCTTCCTGGTTCTCAGCAACTGTCAGTTATGGATTTGACAGTTGATAAAACAGCCAATGACCGAAAGCTAATCCCCTAGCTGCCTCTTCTGAGCATGCTCAGGCTCAGTATAGGACACTAAATTGCTCAGTTTTCATGAGGTATCCAGAACCATAGAAGCCATACAGTAATGATTTGAGAGTACAAAGTAGAATATATAAACATTTTACATTCTTTCTAAAAATGTTATTATGAGGGTGGAGTTGCCCATTGTAACTGGTTCACTTTTAATTCTCCTTGTTCAGCCACACATTTTTTTTACATAATATAATCACCATTTCAACCCCAATTTCTTGGTTTCAGTACATAGTTTCCCTTCAGCTGTTTATGGGCAATTGTGATTTTCTTTGCTAACAGCTAATGATGAATCACTCTGCCCTTAGGGCTAGGCCACACTAGCGCGTTTTTCGCGCGTTTGCATTATGGTAACGCGTTATGGTAACGCATGCGTTCACCATTTTTGGTACGTTAACACATGCGTTTCCATAACGTGAAAAGGCAAAAACGCATGCGCAAAACGCGAGCGCGAAACGCACAAGAATCGCGCACACAATCGCGTGCGATAACGCTCACGATTTTGTGCGCGATTCCTGTGCGTTGCAGTGTGGCCTCACCCTTACTGAAAATAAAGTCTGTGCAAAAGAATGGGTGGAGCTACCTTTAGAATGCTGCCCACTAAAGTCATTGCATGTAAATAATAGAGAAAGGGCACTAGATGAACACTAGGAATAAACAGTGATTATTTCCATGTCAAACCAGTTTTTTTTAATGAAACTTTTGATTAACTGTTCTGTTATTTCTATTTCAACTTTGTGTTTTTTTTTCCCCTGCGCATAAATATTTATCCACACTGTGGATTTGGCTGGCCTACCAGGAAAAACCCAATTGACCCCAGATTTCCAGGCACTAGAGAGCACCCATTCATCCATAAAGGCAAGATAAATGGTAGATTTACTGCAAGGGGAGAGTAAGAAATGACAACTGAATACATAAAAGGAGCCAGAAAAAGTGAGAGTACAGAAGAGAGGGGAGTCCAATCATTTTCACTTAATTGAAGGGAAATTTTCAATTGCTATTCCTCCCATAACTTTTGCCCAATATTTTTTGGCCAATCACTACTTTAGATGCATGCCCAGGGAAAGGAGGCCCCAGACAAAAAGTTTTGGCTTTTAGATTTGTTTGGTTTAAATAAAAATACCTTCTTACTAGAATGCATTATACACTTCCTTTATACTTGCCGGGTCTTCTCCCAGCTTCAAACTAGACGAAGAATAGGAGTGCTAACAGGAGACCTGACCAGAATGAAAGGAAGTGCATAAAAGTTAGGAGGTAGGAATTCTTATTCTTACCTCCCAGGCTAAGGTACTAATTCATTTCTGAAAGTCTAATATTAAAGGGATCGTTGAATTTCCAGTAAAAAGTTCCTAAACACATTTTGTGACATGGGGGGTTAACTGTAAACTGCTTGTCACCAAAAAAAGATGCTACCTTTTGGGAACAGTACTATACTACACTACACTATAGTATACTATTACCCATATGTCACACTGCGCTCAGATCTATTTTGGAAGCACATGCTATCATAATTTTCTTTTGCAAATACCATGCACTTCGATAACGGAATATTAGCACACTACATTGCTCTTGCGCATTTCATGTGCATACCTGTGCCTTGTAGTGTGGCTGCAGCCTAATCTAGACTTTTGTACTGTTTAATTTGACACATACTGGCAGGTGGACAGTGAGTTTGATTTCCTTTTAGTAAATGATCCCCAACTGACTTTCTTTGACCAAATTGTGTCCTGAAACCCATATATGATTTTTTCACTAATTGTATATTTTAGACATTTGCTCTGTATAAACTTAAATGGATTTCCTGTTAAAAATAATTGGCCTAATGTATGTGGAGTTCTGGGAAACTGTATAGCTCCCATAAATTTGTAGGTTAGAACCTGTGGGCATGGTCTTGTGTGATTATCCATTGAGCAACAGATGGTAATTTTGGGGGCTGTTTTTTGCAGAGATTAAAACCAGTAGCAATCCGTTTTGCTGGAACTGCAGGACAGGAATTTTCCATCTTCCTGTCTAACACCATTGCATACTATTTTGCTAAACAGAAGAGTATCTGTTGAGGGAGGGGTGCGTGTGGAGGAAATGTGTATAGTCTGTACAGCCATGTGTATATTCCAGTCTCTGACATGCTGTATGTTTGGTATGCTGGTATTTTTTCCATATATACATGCGCAACAGGGTGATTTTTTTTTTTTTTTTTTAAAGAATTTAAAAAATTCAGCAGTTTGAAAAGGGCCCTATCATTTACTATTCTGCTTTGATGGAGTTTAAATAGGAATTAATTATTGTAATGTGAAAAAAATAAGTAAACTGCTTTTCTAAACTTTGTTTATCTGAATCAAATTGTATTTCATTTTATACACCATCGGGTTCCTGAGGTACAGCCTGTCTGTTAGAAAAATCTTCTAGGAGAAGGAGCAACTGAAGCAATTTTACAAAAATGATTATATGCTTAAATTAAGCTACAATTCAAGCTGAAGTTGTTTGCCCTAGTTTTACCTTTATCTACAACTCCCTTCAGGAGAGCCCCCCTCTGCTGGCTTCTGGCCTGACATCACAAACTGCTTTAAGGTTTTTAGACAGGTGTGTTGCGGATCTGGTGGAATTGCCCCTTTATCATATTGTGACTACCGCCGTGGTTAGCCCCTGTAGTAAAGTACAGAGAGTCTGCTGTGGTCGAATGGAATGTGGCAGTTCTGAATGTTCTCCCTATACTTTATATAGGGAGGATGCTCGGGACTTTGTGTAGTCTGATCTTTAAAAAATGACAGAAGATCTATAAAATAATCTGTAAGATTTTGACCTTGTGTACCCAGCTTAGCTCTGCCGGGTTGTCATCTGAAGGTTGATGCCTCCTCTGACAACTTTATAAACTTGTGCAGCTGCAGAGAAGGCAGATAAGGAAGCAGCCGTAAGTCATTGGCCCTGACATAACTGTCTGGCCGTGACTGATTGCTGCCACCCGGATGGATCAGGAAAAGTAGAAGACAGGCATTGGATATGCTGGAAGTTTGGGGACAAAGCTAAGTATTACAATCAGAAGCAGGGGGGTCTTTGTGATATATACTTCAGGGGACGGTCATGCCCTTTAAAGAAAATTTGAATCAATTGCATAATTTACCAGAAAGCAGGAGTAGGTTCTCCAACTTCCTGTTCTTACCTAAAAGCTATGTAGTAAATTGTGAAAGTATACTGGCTGCATACAGCTCCATTCCCTGACACTGTTTTACTTTTCCAACAGACCCACCTCTCTGTCGCATAGGTGCACATGCACCTACTTTAGTGAAGGAGCGTGGTCAATCAGAGCAGCAACCAGCATGAACAGCTACTTTTGCAGCTCACTGCACCAATCGCTCAGGGAACTATGCAATTGAACTTTAAATATGAAATAAATACTCAACATATTCTTAAAGGAGACTGGCAGCATTATACTAGTATCTTATCTTATCATAGGATGCAAATATGTCAGAGAGATTTATAGAGGAATTGTCATTGTGATTTTAAATATCAGTGCTTTATGAATGGACTTTTGTGTAGACTGGTTTACAGACCTGCCTAGACAGCTAGCCAGGATTTGGTATGGTTATGGTGGATGTTAAAATAAACTTTTTGATTTTTTTTTACTTTTTATACTTTATTTATAAATGAGGGCATTATTTTACTGGGTCACTGTATGTAACTGTTAACCTTTAGATTATGGTTTCAAAAACTGTGTGCCATGAATACAGAGATACACCCCCCCAGCCTACTTGTTTTTTGTATTTCTCAAAAAATATGTATTTTAATATATCAGTCAATGAGTAAGCATTACATTGATAATATACAGAATCAAAATACTATAAATAGTAAAGTAAAAAAGCAAAATACTGTTAGAATACATTAAAGGGTATGTCCACCCTTAAAAATAATTTTCCTCCAAAGATTCCCCCTGTCCCCCCAGCCCCAACCGCTATGTTAATATTATTAGAAAATGCCCCAAACTTTACTTACCTCCCCTCTTGCCTCCGCCGCGCTGCCAGGCCATCTGCTTGCTAAATGCAAGCAGAGGGGCGGGACCGGCAGTCGCGTCTGTGATTGGCTGAGTGGCAGCCAATCATGGACGCGGCTGCCGGGAGTTCAGTGCAGCAGAGGGAAGGTAAGTAATGTTTCGGGCATTTTCTAATAATATTAACATAGCGGTTGGGGCTGGGGGGACAGGGGGAATCTTTGGATAAAAGGGATTTACACTAGGGGGAGGGAATCCTAATCGGGAGGGAGAGGGAGGGGGAGAAGGGCTGCAGTACGCATGCCAAACTTCTCCCGGAGGCCTGGTAGGAGTCCTATATGGACTCTGCTATCCTCCTGGTGGGCAGTTTTTGGGACTTTGGGGGGGGACTACAGGAGATCCTTATGGAGCTGGGATGGGAGGTAAGGATTAAACTACACTACATGATGGGGGGGATTATAGTTTTGGGGGTGGACATGCCCTTTAAGTGACCTGTAACAGCAATGTCCATTGCAAGTGTTACACAGCCAAAAAATGTTGGATTATTACTGCTCCAGATTTCAAAGTTTACTAAAAGTTTTAAAATTTCAAAATTCACTTTCATCTATATCACTTTTGTAATCATTAATATGGCTTGAAGAACCAAATTACTGTTCTTTCTTTTTCTTCTTCTTCTGTTTCATTCTTCCTCCTTTTTGGACTGTATCTCCTCCCACAGTTTGTGAGCTAGAGACATGAAATTTGGTACAGACATGCGGGACACATAGGAGAAGTGTGCTAACTAAGGAATATTCTAAAGTGTTACCACTTCATTCGTTATTGGTGATTTTCGGGACATTTTTTCCCACTATAATGGGTACAATCCTCAAATTTGGATATTTCAAAGTTTTAAGGGGTCCTGTGATCAAAAATGTTAGTTTCATATCATAAATAGAAATACTGATACCCAACCCCCACACAAACACAGGTACACACACCTTCTGACCTACCCTTCCATTCCTGTGTCAGCCATACTACAATCAAAACAAATTTTAATCTATCATCAATAAAATTTAGTTTTATGGTCATACATGCAAAACACATACCCCAACTGACCTACCCTTCCATTCCTTTGGCAGCCTTACTTAAGGGTAACTAAAGTAAAAAAAAATGTTTTAATTTGTCATCAATAAAAGTTAGTTTTATTTAAACAAAAAACACATCCCCCTCAACCTGACACTGGTACGGAACTACCCTTCCATTTCTATGGCAGCCATACTCAAAGGGTGACTAAAAGGGTACGATTTTAAACTTGTGAACATGGCGTTTGGGGGGGGGGGTTGTCCCTACAGTGTGGGCATTGTTTTTATTAAAAAGCTAAATCACTTTTAACTCCAGAGGGAGGGGGGAAGTGAGCTCCACAGCGCATGTACAGACAGACTCCTACTCTTTAGTTTCCTGGACTTTCACAAGGCACTGCAGGAGAACCATATGGAGAAAGGTAAGGATTTTTTTACACCACACAGTTGGGCCAGCAATTGGGCAATTTTTTAGTTTGGGAGTGGACATGCCCTTTAAAGGGTAACTATAGTAAAAAAAACAACAACATTTTTTTACCAAATATCAAAAAAGTTGTTTTTTTTACCCCCCAACCAGACCGCTACACACACCTACTGCCCTACCCTTCCATTCATGTGGCAGCCATACTTAAAGGTAAACTATTAAAAAAAATGTGATCTATAATCAATAAAAGTTAGTTTTATGGTCATGAACACACACACCTACTAACCTACCCTTCCAAAGTAAAAAAATAATTTTATTCATTCATTAAGAAAGTTAGGTGCACAACTATTGACCTACCCTTTCATTCCGTGGCAGCCATACTGTAAGTTTTCTGCCACTAGCTTTCCCGAATCGTGTAATCATCTTTATTAGTGCACTTTAAGATGTATTGTGTTATGAGTCACCGCACAGCTCAATGATTAAGATATTTATTTGCTAAAAGTGGGTGAGCACAAACTCCCAGGCAATACTGATAAAAAAAACAACCAGTACATACAGTAGCCAATAAATAACATCCTATGTTAATCAGTGTTAAAAGTGATTTTGTGTCTGCATTGATTTTCGAAAATACGTATTTTCACACATTTTCGAAAATACAAGAAATCCTCGTAATTTCGAAAATTTTCTAAAATACGAGAAATCCGCGGTTCGGAAGGCGGAAAATCCGGAAAAATCCGCCATTCACGAACGTGATAAATCCGCGGCGGATCCGGGTTCGGATCCGCGAACTGGCCATCCCTAACTCATAAGAAAGAAATGTTTACTTACTGTAACTTTCTGGCTTCCACATGTGTATATTGTTTCATAACCTTTTTAGTATAAATTCCATATATGCTCAAATAACTAACTTCTCATCCCTTTTTCTTTCACAGCGTGCTTGTTCCGCTACAATTTGTTGTCATTGGTTTACTTGTTGTTCCTTCTTCTTCTGCCATGGTTTGCCGGACCAAATGCTCTCAGCATGAGAGGTAATGTTATCTTAAAAAATGTATAAAAATTTTTTTTTCATCTTTTACTTTTTCTATAAAACATTAAAATGAGTTGTGTAATTTTCAATCACTTTAAAGCTGCTATTATTTGTTGTCTTATGCTGGGTACACAATTTTTTTGTGGCCCACCAACTGATATTTCCGTGCATTGGTTTGTTGGCCTGAAGAATTGCATGGTATGTTTGCAGGTGCCCGTGACCAATATCGGTCAAACCATGTGCACCTACTTTGTATTGTATTTGTAGAGTCTTAATGTACTCCCTACAGACAGCCCAGCTCACCAGTTGTTATATTGGTCATACCATCATTAATTTTTTGTACCTAGATTTAGAATGTAAGATTTTCAGCAATAGAGCTTAAAGGGCATGTCCACCCCCAAAACTATAATCCCCCAACTACTGGCCCCACCATGTAGTGTAGTTTAATCCTACCTCACATCCCAGCTCCATATGGTTCTCCTGTAGTCCCCCCCCCCAAAGTCCCAAAAAACTGCCCACCAGGAGGCTAGCAGGGCTATGCCTCCTACCTTGCCTCAGGTAGATTTTTGCCATGCGTACTGCAGCTCTTCTCCCTCTCCCTCCCGTTCTGCTATCCCTCCCCCTAGCTTAAAACTCCTTTATGTCAGCCTTCCCCCATGTCCCCCAGCCCCAACCGCATAAATTTTATTTTTAGAAAGCTCCCAAATCTGTTACTTACCTCTCCGCTTTCCAACGCGGAAGTGAGCTGCTGGCAGCCGCGTCCGTGATTGGCTGCCGCTCAGCCAATCACAGACTCGGCTGCCGGTCCCGCCCCTCTGCTTGCATTTCCTAGCAAGCAGAGGGCCGGGAGCGCGGCGCAGGAACGAGGGGAGGTAAGTAGTGTTTGGAGGGCTTTCTAAAAATAAAATTAATGCGGTTGGGGCTGGGAGCCCAGGGGGGATCACATATTAAAATTTTGAATTTAGGGTGGACATACCCTTTAAAAAAGCCTCTGGGGGCTCTTTTAGTTTTATTACATTTAATTCTCTTTTAAACAAGGACCAAAAGTTGAAAAAAATGTTTTTTTGGGTTTCTTACAGTGGATATACAGGGATGTACTTAGAGTCCCTATCACTCTCTATTGCCCCCTTTAGGCAATGCACTGAGCAGATAGTGGCATGTCTGTTGTATTCAGTTAGTCATCTGACTGGCTTTCTCAATTCTGAATTGAGAAAGCCAGTTGGATGACTAGCAAAACGTCTTCAAGAACTAAACTTTAAGTCCAGTTGATCTAACTAAATACAAAAGATATACCATGACCTGGATGAATGAAAACCTCCACAAGCACTCTCAGTGCATGGTGACTGGAGTTTGCCATTTGCGAATCATTAATGCCAGCTATCTGCTGGCATTAGAGTTTACGTCATTAACGGCTCAGTACATTGGTTGCAGCAAATTTTGCACAACGTCACAACTGTTGTTAGTTGTGTCTTAAAGTGACGTTAACGCTTTGTACATTGGTAAACGTGACTTTAAGACGCAAATAACGGCTCTTGGTACATAGCCCTGCTAGTGTTTTGCTGCTTGCCCTTCCACTGTGCCTTTGTTCTGTTAATTAATTTTTAAAGGGGAAATGTCATTTCCTCTTCATAGTTACATATTTGGTTTGCTACTGGAAAAAACTTTCTACCACAAGAGGGTTACAGGAACTGGTCCTGGATGCCTATTACTCTCCTGTGGTAAGCAAGTTTTCATTTTTATGATGCTTTTTCCTTGTCCATGATCTACAGTACTTTATAATAAATTACAAAATACATTTTGTGATAATTCAGCATCCTGGTCTGCTGCTTTAAACTTTACCGAGTTTACTTGAGTGGTTCCCCCCCCGTATTTCCCCAGAACATTATGTGAAGTTAATAGAATCTTTTGCTTTGCAACTACTTCCTCACAGCTAGTAAGGTATGTAAAGGTTTGTACACATGCACAATGTGTGCACCGACCACGACACATTTGTGCGATGATTGGCCGTTTCTGACGAGAATCGCACATGTGCATGCGTTCAGACAAGGGTCATTCGACAATCCGCATGAATGTGCCATGGTCGGGGGTCTTGGCTCGGTGCACACATTGTGCTAGTGTACGAACCTTAAGTGATACATCATTTAATCATGATTTCCTCTGTTGTGGTGGATGCTTGTGATGTAATTCACCTCAAATTTTTACATTACTCTTATGAACAAGTTACACTCTACTGGGCCTGCTGGCTAATTGAAAGAGGGTTTTCTAGTTGCCAGTAAAAATCCATTGACTTACATACTATACAAGTAAACAAAAAGGTGCTCAGGTGTTATTGTGGTAAAGTTTGTTAGCTTCTTTAAAATGGGTTTGCGTGATTCTTTATATTATTAAAGACAATCTGGGAGATTCAGTAAAAGTTCTTATCGTTAAAAATGGAGCTTATCAGATGTTGGCTTTCAAATGGTAAATAATATCTGATTAGTTGGGGCAAAATTAGTACCATTTTTAACGATAAGAACTTTTTTTGAATCTCCCTGTCTGTGCTTTAAGGCTGGGTACACACGAAGGGACTATTTGTCCTGACCTAGCACTCGGCTGAGACAAATGTCAGTCAGTTGCGGCAATAGTGGCCGGGGCTGACATTTCGTGTGACCAACCGTGCGGTCCCATAGGGAACCGCACGAACGATCGGGATTTACCTACACTTTCGATACGGATGATCAAGGTCGGTCGCTGCCGCCCGCCCCACACCAGACCGGCAGACCAACCGAAAGTGCCGTGGATCAGTCAGACAAAAATATCTGCTGCTGTGTACCCAGCCTAAAAGACAACATTTGTGTTAAGACTGTGTTTTTGCTTTTTATGGCTCACTCTAGGAACTCTAAAGGAGAGTGTGATTAATCTGCCTGGATAAACTAATGAGCAATTTATTTAACCCAATTACTTTTACTTCCCTATATTGATTTAATTGTTAAATGAAAAACACCAGAATAATCTTTACACATATGATTGCTGTTGAAAAGTACATATTTCTGAAATGCATACTTGTATGAATTATGTTAATGCCCCTTAATCTTAAAGCAGTATGCGCAAAAGTTGTTTATTTTTTGCGAGAGATGAGCTTTTAGATAACATGGCACATTTTCCCTGCAAAGTAATAGTACGGGAGGTTGGAGTCAGTGTTCCTACCTCTCAAAACCTTTTCTTTGCAAAGATGCAACTGGAAAAAGATAGCATTGTGTGGATCCTCTTCTCAGCAACACAGTTAGTTCCCCAAGAACTCCTGTAATTATTTGCATGCACTGTGCATAAAAGTAAGAGAAAAACCAGAAGAAGGATGGGCAACCATAAAGAGAAAAGGGCACAGTGCAATCTATTATCTTTTAGTAAGAGGTCCTTGTAACATAATATTTACTCCTGTTGGTGGTATTTAAGAGATTTATGCGTCAATCCACAATGATAATTATTAGCGTTGCAGAGGAAATCTGTCCTAAACAAAATAATTAAGATGTGAAAAGTATTGATGGTCTTATAAATAATTTTTACTATTTTAATGTACAATAAACAGTAGTTAGTCTTTAAAGGTCATGGCCACCCCTTTTGCTGATTTTTGATATGTTGTAGGGCTAGTTCCCCCAGCCCCAACTGCTATATTTTCAAGAAATTGCCCCAATCATTACTTACCTCCGCCGTAATGCCCGGCCTTCTGCTTGCACGGAACTGCAAGCAGGGGGCCGGACCGTCGCCAATCACAGACGCGGCTGCTGGCATTAAAGAATGCCAGAGAGGGAAGGTAAGAAAAGACTTTCTGACTTTTTATTGCGGTTCGGGCTGGGGGAACTAGCACTAATATGTGGGAAAGGGGATTTACACTAGGAGGAGGGAGAGGAAAACGTGTGGGAGAGAGAGGGAGGGGGGATGGAGGGAGTGAAGGGCTGCTCTGAGGAAGCCAAAAACCTTGTTTCAGCTCAGAGGCGGAAACAATTTCCCTGGTGGCCAAGCTCCTGGTGGTCAGTTTTCAGGACTTTGGAGGGACTTTACAGGAGAACCATTTGGAGCTGGGATGTAAGGTAAGGATTTTTATACACTACAGAGTGTAGTTGGTTAAATTTTAGTTTTGGGGGTGGACATGCCCTTTAATTCGCAGAGGAGTTAGGCAAATATGCTCATTTAGTAATTTCTTGTTTTTCCTATGAGTTTTCTTGGCATTTGCTATTAGTTTTTTTGGCAATAATTGTTGCTGCTTCTCTAGTCTTTGCAGTAAATGGCAACACATTTTTAGTGACTGTGCTCTGCATTCCTCCTATACAGGTAAGATTTCCTATGCAAACAAAACTTTTCTTACATTCGTGGTAACCAACAGAAATATAAAAGAAAGAGACACGCTATTTGGATTAACAGGTACAACATAGAGGTGGTTTCCCCTTTTGCACCTGTTCATCCGAGTATTGTATATCTCTATTATATTACTGTTTAAACTGGCACTTTAAAACCTGTGCTTTCAGCACTGGTGATCTCTGCAGGTAAGTGAGTCTGCTTTGGATTTTATCCAACAGAAGTATATAATCTGTGCCAAAACAAATTTGCATTTTGTGCAGTGACTATATTCCATAAGAGTTTTTTTGTGGACACTGTTTTTTTAGGTTTGCAAAGTCATATATATGAAATGTATGCATTGGAACTATGTCTATGATTTGCCTTTCAAGAATGAAAACCTGAAATTGTCCTGTACTGCCTGATTGCAGCCCTAAAGGGATCTTATTACATTCTTGTTAGTCATGCTTTTTTTCCACAAGTTTTTTTTTGTGACTCATGGCTGGTATGTGAAAGAAGAATTGCAGAGGTTATTAAAGAGAAAGCAACGCCAATATATGTTGTAAATGGTATGAAATATAAGGTTAATAGCCTTTAAAAAAAAAATAATAGATTTTGTGTTTGTTTATCGTTTTTGGGCAAGAAGTGGTTATGACAGTCTATTCGCAGTGCTTACTTATTCAATACAATGAATTCCCCCCCCCCCCCCCCCCCCCCAGCTGTCTGACTTCTAATAGCCAGGTGAACTATCATTCTTAAAATGCATGTCCACCCCCCACAACTAAAATTTGTCCCAATGTTGAGCCCACTGTGTAGTGTTTCTCATCTGCATATCTCGTCCTGCAGGGCCTAGATAAAGTAAAGGAAATTATAGAGTAGGAAGTCTCTCAGGGTGTAATCCGTTTCTGCCTCCTCCTGCGCCTCTTAAAGGAGAAACTCTCCCACCCTCTGGTTCCCTTTTAATGTTGCATCGCGCCAAAAAATTAAGAAGAATAAAATTCCACCATAGACACTAGGTTTAAAAACCCTAGATTGCCTCTTAAAGTTACTTACCAGCCCTCGTTCCCTTGGCTGCTGGTCCGACCCCTTCTGCTTTTGTGTGGAAGAGCAGCAGAAGGGCCTGGACCGGCAGCCACATTGGTGATTGGCTGAGTCTAAGCCAATCACATACGCCCCTTAAGTTGTTCCATGCTCTGAAGCAGCAGAATGTTCTGGAATTGAGGGCTGGTTATTACCTTTGGGAGGCGATTTAAGGGTATTAAACCAAGCAAAGTCTATGTTTGGGGGGATTTCTTTCTTCTTAATTTTTGTTCTTGGGGTGGACTGGAGATACCCTTTAATAGACATCAAGGGCTTTATGTAATAAGGTGCAAAACTTTGCCTGTGCTATTAATCTGCAGCAACCAATCGGCTGTAAGCATTGTATTCGTTTACTGCAGTTGGATAACATCTGATTGTTACAAATTATCTCAGGCAAACTTTTGCACCTCTTCTTATTAAGACTGAAATAGGTTGAATGTCAAACAATCCTATAGGAAATCACTTTATACAAGTCTTTTGCAATCAGTTGCTTGCAAGTAGGCCATTATATGAAGGGCATACTCACCCTCTAAATATTATCTTTATCTGTAAATAACCCCCATTTTTACTTACCTTTACCAAAGGTGTTATTGCCAGTGGAGGATTACCAAAGGGGTGTGTTATTGCCAGTGGAGGATCAGATATCTTTATATCTTGGGCTGTGGAGCAGGTACAGAGGTGGTTGATGGCTCGTTTTAAAGTTAGGAAACTGGTCTTTCATGTAAACTCAGCTTGTTTGGAGACCACAGTTCCCCTTTAAATTCACTTGTACAGTAATGCTTCATCCCAGGAGTGCCAAATTTACATTAAAGGGCATGTCCAGCCTAAAATAAACTTGGCTTAGAAATGTTTACCACCACCCCAATTTATACTCTTGGAGAACAAATGGAAAAATTTAGGTAGAAACCTAAATTGTGTGTGTGCACCATTTTAGAAACTGTTGCAGCCAATACTGTCATAAAGTTTAAAGGAGACACATAGTTTCTGATCAGTTTGCAATTAATGTTGTTGAAAATATTGATCACAAATAATTATTTTGCTGTGAAACGCAGAGGACTGCTGGAAGGTAAATCAACACTGGCCTATTTTCCAGTTAGAAATGAATGAAATGGGTGAGTTTCGTTCTGACAGCATTTCCGCTAAACCTGTTTGAGTTTGTCTGCTCTGAACAAACTTATGCAATTTTATATACTGCACCAAGCCTACCTCTCCCCCTATAGGCTCTCCCGTATCTCCCCCCCACATTCCCCAGAATGTCCCAAATGTCATCAAATTCCAGACGATTTTTGGCATTTATTATGGAACTGTCCGAAGGTAGCCAGATTCTGGCATAAGGTCACAAATTGTTTAACAACCAAATTACCATATCCAGTATCCTTAGACCCAAAGTTATGTATATTAGGAATCACAGAAACCGAATCATGGAATAAATATGAATATATATTTATTTGCGAAGCTCTATTCTATGCAAGAAGAGCTATAGTACTCTCTTGGATGGCCCCCACTGCCCCTAGACTGACAGGCTGGAAAAGCATGATATCTCAAATACTGCCATACCTAATGGTAATATATACAGTATAAACAGAGGATGTCTTACTAAATTTGATAGAATATGGTCCCGCTGGGACTTATAGCCCCTCAGAAACGCGCCGAATGGCGACCCCCATCCAGATTTTTATTCCAAAGTCTATTCTTTGGGTAACCCCTCAGACCAATCCATATATTCCCTTCTGTCACAGGCTCGTGGTTCCTCCCCTCCTTTTCCCAAGTTAATTTCTCTTTTTAATTATACTAAGTCAAACTCAGTTATCAAATTGACTCAATAACTGTGGCAACTTATTCTATAAACTGTTTTATTGCTGCAATCTATATGTACCACAAGAACAATAACAGTTTGTTTTGTATTATTGATGCCTTTCATAAATAAACTACGGTAAGTCTAAAAAAAACCTGTTTGAGTTCTTAAAATCCAATTCGAACATAATTGAAAAATCCATTGGATCCAAGAATTTTCAAAACAGTATTTGAGGTTGAAAAAAAGACATACATCTATCTGGCCCACACATGTCAAACACAAGGCCTGTGGCCCGTCTGACCATTTTTTGTGGTCCCTGTTGACTGTACCTTATCCAAGACCTACCACACTGATATTTGTTTGTGCAATCCCAAGCAGTTGCGTTACTATAGATGGTAACCCTAATTTATCACTAGTTATTATTATTGATTTATATAGCGCCAACATCTGTGGTGCTTTACAATTACATAGTCATAGATACATACAGGGTAATTAATACATGTTATACAAAGTCATACTTATTACATACACGGGTAATACATCATATATGTACAGAATACATAATATATAACATAATATATATTACATAATATATATTACAGCAATACCATGATACAATAGGAAAGAGGACCCTGCCCAAAGAGCTTACAGACTAGAGGATATGGGTGTGAGATATAAGGTGACGTGAATCAGTAGGCTGTAAATAGATTGGCAGTGGAGCTGATGGGCAACCAGTGATTGTGTTAGATTGAACGTTGAGTACATCTATGGCCAGCATAATCCCTTCTGTATATTGCCACAAACTGTTAAGCTTGAATGTAAGAAGGGTTATATTTATAGTGATTCTTTTTTCCCCATTATATAGGACTAAGTAAAAACAGTTGGAGAGAGTTTTTTTTTAAGACAGCCAGACTAGTGGTCAGCAATAGAAATGCTAACATGATTGGTCTATCACAACATTAACAGAATCTGTGATGTCCATTCAGGACAAAACTTAATTTTTCATCCATTATACTAAATATAAATGGAGAAAACTAATCAATAACCCACTTCCAAAAAATAACAGTTAAAAACTTTCTAGTAATCACAGATTAGTTTTTATTTTTCTTGCAATACACAATATTACAGTTCCGCATTTAAACAGACCTTCCGTTTTTTTCCTTAACAGTTTACTCATCATTGCAGTGGAATGTAGAAAGAACATCTCTGTGCATGTGTACACATAAACTTTTGCGTAGATATAGATTTCAAATCAGAGTAACAGGCTCTGGAAAAATGAGATCATCAAAGAAAAGCATTTTGGCTTCTTTTCATGCGCACATGTTATTCTCTCTGTTGGGGTGGAAACCAGAGGACTTCACTTTCAAGTTATAATATAGGTGTACTTTTTTGTGCTGTTAATTTTCTTTAACATTTCCATGGATTATCATCTCAAAAAAAAAAGAATTCAGAATCTTTGTATAAATATCCTTTTGTGTGCAGAAATCGTGACAATTTAAGGTACATGGATGGTGATTCGAATGTGTAAACCAGACTTTTTTTTTTTACTTTCTTTTGTTTAAACTTCAGTAGAGAGAGATTTGCAGTGTGACAATTACAAACAGTATCCAGTATTTCCTCTGCTTTGTTTGGAATATTTAAAATATATACTTTTTGTAATTTGCTATCTTGGTTTGTCCATTCTCCTCCATTACTCTGGCTTTGAAATTCCCCTAACTCCTGCTTGTGAGGGTTTTAATAAAACAGTGTATACTGTATATACTCTAGTATAAGCCAACCTGAGTATAAGCCGAGGTACTTATTTTTACCTCAAAAATTGGGAAAAGCTGATTGACTAGAGTATAAGCCGAGGGCTGAAATTATGACCACTACTGCCTTCTGATTCTGTATTGTTCTGAGGCTTTAGTTGCCCTTTAAATGGACAGCAGAATTCCCATACAGTAGTCCCATACAGTAATAGCCAAATCCATTATGGCTATTACTGTATGGGACTACTGTATGGAAATTCTGCTGTCCATTTAAAGGGCAACTAAAGCCTCAAAACAATACAGAACACTGTAAAGAAGAAATAGGACATACTGGCACCTGTGGCAGCACCTGTGGCAGCACACCCAAGAGGTGCGTACATCAAAGAAATTTCCCAGCTTCTGGACAGCCTTAAATCCAGCCGCTCGCTCATTTTCCTGCCTGATGTCACTACTCTGCACCGGGAAGTGAGACAGGCGCCAAGTAGGGACGTCAGCCTAAAGATGCAGAGCGAGCGAGTGAACAGACAGGTTAGTTACAGCCCCACCATCCCCTATAATGAAAATAATATCAGACAGCAGCATGGCAGCCCTCCACCCCCTATAATGACAGTAGTATTAAAGCTCCCATCCACTATTATGAGACGGGAAGGAGACAGTATGGCAGCTTCCTCACTGACCTAAGCAGATGCGGGCCGTCACCAGGCCTATCAGTGTCTCCTTTACTTCCCTGACTTGGGGTCCTCGGTGCAACTGGGGGAGACAAGCCTGAGCCAACTCCCAGTATCCCCTCAGTAGGCACTGGGCAAAAGAACTGAAGAAGTCTCCTCTTCCCCTCTGAACAGATGTCCCATAGCCCTGGACATGGTACCGGCTTTTGGAAACACACCTCTCCCGCGGTCTCTTGTGGAGTAAGTATATTCGTGAGACCAGGTGTCTCTCCATCCCTTCCCTCAAAATTTCTATGATAGGTGTTCAGGGCCACATCTACCATTAGGCAGTGAGACATTTGTCTCCGGCAGCACCTCTGCACTAAAGAAGAAAGGCGGCAGACAGGCAGTGGTGAAAAAAAATCCATTCAACTGGCAAATGTGCACGAGAAGTGTGAGCGCTGCCTGCATGACTCCAATACACGGTACCTTGAAGTTGCTTCAACTCCACTTCAACATTTTATATGGTTAGGTTTGCTTTAGTTTGTTAGGCAAGGCAAGTCTAGTTATGCTAGTTATGGCTTGATGTGGTGGCAGGCTTACAAATCTTTTGTAAAAATCTTTTATACTACAGAAAGTATGGCATTTCTAATGTATTGTAACAGCTGAAACAACATGTATAGCACAGGCTATAAAAGAAGTTATTTTGATCAACTAAATCCTGAAAGGAGCAATATGGTAGGGGCAACACAAACTGTTTGAGAAAGGGCTGAAATATCGGTATCTAGTAATTTACATTTATTGGTAATTAACTGTCTAAGGAACTGTTTAAATACCTATATGTGAAGGGCAGAATTCAAGAGTTTGGCTCAGGCAGTAAAAATCCTAGAAGTGCCCCTGGGTGTGTTGTCAGTGGGATATGTAGTGTTTAAAATTCGGAGAGTAGAGTGTAGCGTAGTTGTATATATCGAAATAGTGAAAGGGTTGAGGTAGATGCACATTGTTGCATTGCAGTTAGGGGTAAAAATATATCATTTTGGATAATTTGATAAAAATAAAGGATACCTTTTTTTCCCCAGAACTCATCAGCTCCGAATGTGGCTAGATTTTGGTATCTGTTATTATGCCATAGGGGGTGATCACCCAGGACTCCCCAGACACCCAACCAATCAGTTGCTTCCTGCTAAATTTTATGCATTTGCTGGTGTAGTGCAGTGCCTTTGTTGGGTGGCGTGTTTTTCTTGCTTTCCAGAAAAACAATTGGGAGTGTTGGCAGATAGGCGTGGAGCATTCCCTCCATATCATATATTGTTGGTGGTGGTGTGTCCTGGGGATCGGGGGGGGTGGCACTACCCACTCTGTAAAATATTTTAATTGGGCTGCGAGATAATATAAATAAAAGTTCGGTAGCACCATGCCAGCTGAGAGCTTAGGCATCTGAAGGGTTTTAAATCTGACTCTTTCTCGGCCTGAATTCCACACCAACGCCAACAGCACACTTTGCAGGGTTTTGAAAAACACTTTAGGTATTATTGTTGCTGAGTGTTGGAGAGCATTTAGAATCTTGGGGAGCAAAATTATTTTAATTCAATTTATACGTCCTAATAGATTTATGGGAAAATGTTTCCAAACTTTGATTTTATCTTTTGCCCAATCTAGTAGTGGGCTTATATTGTGTGTTAGAAATTCTTCTGGTGTTTTAGTAATTATAATTCCTACGTATTTGAATTTATCGGTAACCGGTATCAAGGCTCTTATTCTCGGGGATATATTTGTTTGTGTCAAGAGGGAACAATATGGACTTGTTCCAGTTGATATATAGTCCGGATATAGGGCTAAAGCTGTGATTATAGTGTGAGCTGCTGTTAATGACTGATGTGGGTCTGCTAAATAGAGTAGAAGATCATCGGCATATAAAATGAGGAGAGAAGTTTTGGCACCCAGTGTAAACCCCCTGATCTCCCGGTTTGATCTAAGTTGAATAGCTAAAGGTTCTATTGCCAACGCAAAGAGATATGGGGAGAGGGGGCAGCCTTGTCTAGTTCCCCTGTTTAACTCGAATGATTGGGAGCACATACCATTTACTGATATTGCAGCTTTGAGTTGAGTATATAGTAACTTGACCCAGTCGATGTACCTGGGGCCAAAGCCATATTTTTCCATACAATGCCACAGATAGGGCCATTCTACTGAATCGAAAGCTTTTTGGACGTCCAGAGTCATCATAATACGGCTACCTGCATTGTCGTGGTCTACTTGACATTGTATCAAAGTTTTCCTGATATTTATAGACACGGATTTCCCGGGCATGAACCCCGTTTGATCCGGGTGCGCAAGGGAGGATTTCACATTTTTAAGTCTATTAGCAAGTATTTTAGTCAAGATCTTATAGTCTGTGTTTAGCAGGGAGATAGGCCTATATGAGCCGCAGTCTAAAACATCTTTCCCTGGTTTCGGAATTAGTATAACATGGGCTTCGTTCATAGTTGGTGCTAGGGAGCGATTTGTGTGGTGTATTGGAAGAGCTGCTGTATCTGCGGAATGAGCCATTCTTTATCTCTTATAGACCTCCACTGGCAGTCCATCAGGGCCTGGAGTTTTGTTGTTGTTCAGTCCACTAATTGCCTCTTCTATTTCTAGTAGGGAAATATCTGCTTCTAGATGGGAACGTTCATGAGGTGTTAGTTTGGGGAAGTTAATGTTTGTCAAATATGCTTGAATTTATGTTTGTGTTGCTGTGAGCTGCGATTGGTATAGTTGTTGGTAGAATTACGTAAAGGTTTGTATAATTTCAGGAGTACTTGTGACCTCTCCTTTGTTTGGATCTCTGATTTTTAGTATATTGTTGGTATCTTGTGGTCCATGCGCAAGCCGTGCCAGTAATTTAGCAGATTGGCTCCCATGTTTAAAATATTTTCTTTTGTTGAAGAATATTTTTCTGTGTGTCTTTTCTATGATGGTGGTGTTGTATAGTGTTTGTGCTGTTAACCATTCTTTTTTAGTTTGGCTTGTGGGGTTTAGTGTGTAGTAATGTTCAGCTCGTTGCAGTTTGTTGGCTGAGCCTATTTCTGTTTGGGAGGCTTGTTTTTTGATGTATTTAATTGTGCTATTCAGATGTCCTCTGAGGAAAGCCTTGAAGGCATCCCATTGGGTCGTGTATGGCACCGGTCTGTGGTCTAGAGTAAAAAATATTTCTATTTGTTCCGGGATGGGGTCCGGTTGGGGAAAGATAGACAGCCAGAATGCGTGTATTCTAAGATTTCGGGCTGGAAAGACACCCGGTCCTTTTTAGTTGTATTGGTGAATGATCCGACACACCTCTAGGTAAATGGGAGACTAGAGTACTTGTTGCTCTGTTTACAAAAAATAAATCAATCCGTGATAGTGTGTTATGTGTGAGGGAGTGACAAGTGTAACCTCTCATCGCCAGGCAACGCAGTTGCCATATATCCACCCATTGGAGTTCTGTTATCAATTTGTATAATGGGGTTGTACCTCTGTGAGGGGGGATAGGCAGTTTGTCCAGTGGTATCTCCATTACCGCATTGAAATCTCCCATACAGTTTAATCTGGCTTAAGGGTATTTCAATATGAATGGGAGCACTGCTCGAATTGGTTGTTGGGTCGCCGGCGGTGAGTCATAAATGCCTATCAATACATAGAGGGTAGATTCTATGTCTAGGGCTGTACAGACATATTTCCATTTTTTGTCAGTTATAACCTCGTGTATATTGAAATGTAGATTGTTATTTATCAGTAAAGATACTCCCCTGGAGTATGATGAATGTGTGCTGTGTGCAGCCCACTTAACCCATGGTTTTTGTAGATAATATGTGGTGTCTGGAAGGAGTTGTGTCTCCTGCAGACAAATAATATTTGCTTGAGTATTGCGAATTTGTGTGATGACTGTCATTCGTTTCTGTGGGTCGTTAAGTCCACGTACATTCCATGATACAATTTTTAGTTTGTCAGCCATCTTTATTTAGTTTCCAACCAGAGAGAGAGCAGGAATCTACACATCTTATTGTGCAACACATTTGTTGACCAGACTGAGGTTTTTTAGATAGTAGTTCCTCTTTTGGGTTAGAGCTTGTTCCCTGTGGTTGGGGTACCTGATTTTGAAGAGATTGATTGGGAATTGGGTGGGAAAACATAATTTGGAACGTTTAACTTAAAACTTAACCTTAACTGTCAGGCTTAGCCTGAATATTTGGGGTTGCACTGTGAGTGCTGTTTCTGCTGAGATGGAGCCTAATTGCTCCTCCAGCTATAAACATTTTAGAAACCTTGAAGAACTTTGCGTATCTTTGAAATTCACAGTTAGATCATCTTGTACCACTTCGGGGGGGGGGGGCAGGGGAGGGTAGAGAGGAACTGGTTAGGGGAGGGGGATATAGCGAGTGGAGAGTTTGGGTCATATTGTATCACCAGTGTTTATCCATACATTTTGTCAACCAGGGGTGTTCCAGTAGTTGTGTTCAGATTTAGCTGCATTTCACATTGTAAATATAGTCTGTCATCCAGATGCATGCTGCCCCTCCTGCATCAGTCATATGATTGTAATAATATGTCCCCAGGGAGCCTGATCCCCTATATATAGATATTATATTCACTAAGTGGGTTAATGTAGTGATAGGGAGAATAGGATGTTCATTATTTAAAATTTATTGTTCTCCTTTCGTTAGGGTGCCTTAGGGAAGCACGCATCTGGTTAGAAATCTTAGCGTTTCACATATATAATATCATGACTTTAGGGTGTGGGGAGAAAAAAAAGGGGGGGGAGATGGGGTCAGCAGCAATTTAGCTAAGGTCACACCCTGAGATATTTTAACCAAGTATATAAATGTTATACACAGCAGATAATAAAATAAATAAATAGGCACATCAACATCGCATTTCAACTTAGAGGTTTCCCAGCTAGCGGGATCTCTAATCATGGTATGATACATATAACCAATTTTCAGCAATATTGTGGATTCCGAACAGGTTGATTTTGAGGTGCACCCCCTAAGGCCTGTGCCACATCACGTAAGTATTGATCCAATAAGAAGTAGGTAGGGAGGCACACTCAGATAAGGATTAATAGCAAACTTTCATTTATTAAATGCTCAACACGCAAGTTAGATACACAACGGGGGTCCAACCCCCTTCCTCAGTGAGGAAGGGGGTTGGACCCCGAAAGTTGTGTATCTAACTTGCGTGTTGAGCATTTAATAATGAAAGTTTGCTATTAATCCTTATCTGAGTGTGCCTCCCTACCTACTTCTTATTGGATATAATACATATAATATGGTTTTGTGGTGCAACATTGCATAATATTATTCAAATTATCTAGATAGGAGAGATGGGGGTAAGTGTTGCTTTGCAGCGTTCCAGTATTCCGCCATCTGAGGGTGGACATCATGCCCCGTTGATTGTTGAGCCCTCGTACCTTAGCAGTCGTTCTCTGCAGACTCAGTATATCTTGAGTTAGGTACATTGATGGAAGAGCGGTTACAGCAATCGGAAAGAGAACTCGGGCAGTGGGTAAACAGGGGTCATAAAGGGGTGCAGCAGGTGCCCTACTGGATGGTATCCCGTATTTGTGGAGCACCGTTAGTGTGGACAAACATTCAGTTCAGTCCATTAATGTGGCGATGCCTATATATACTGTTCCGGTGCGCTCTCATGGTAGCGTCGTAGAAGCAGCCCATTCGCTTGGCAAATATCATTTGGGGTGCTGTCCATGTAGCAGACCCTTGGTTTGGCATTTGTCAAGTTTGTCTAGGTGTGGGTCTCAATTGGTGGCGGTTGATTCCGTACGTGGCACTTGTCAGCCTAGCTGATTTTGAGCTGGTATATCTAGTATGATGGGGCTCGTATGCTGCTATTAGGTAGACAGCTATGGATCAGGTCGTAAGTGGGTTGGTGGGAGTGGGTGGGTAGGTGGGTGATAGGAGTAGTTTAGTGGTGGCATAGTTTAGTTGCAGTGAGAATAATGGAAGTCTCTTACCAGATATGTTGATCTCATCTGGAGTCTAGCCAGGAACAGGCCTCCACCGGGCTGTCAAAAAAACGGGTCTTACCCTCTGCTACTACTCGCAGCCTTGCGGGATATGCCATAGAGTATACAATTTTAGCTGCAGCCAGCCACTTCTTGATATCCCGGAACGTGGCTCTTCTTTTCTGTAGCTCCAGCGAATAGTCGGGGAATATCCGGATGGTGGAGTTGTTCTGGACGAGGTCCGTAGATGTCCGGGCCTGGCGAAGGATCCAATCCCTGTCTTGGGCATTCGCTGTCTTGGGCATGGCGATCAGAGGTCTTGGCGGGCTTTCAGGTATCGGCAGTTTACCGGGGATCCGATGTGCTCTTTCAATGGCAAAGTGTGTGTATCTGTTCTCCAGGGCGTCAATTTTATTATTTGCGGCCTGGAGCTCTTGCCGGAGGGAGGCAACGGAGTTGGTCATTGGCCTGACCGTGTCTTCCACCTCCGATATGCGTGTTTCGGCTTCCCCAACTTGCTGCCGGATCTTTTGCATGTCATGGCATAGGAGTGAGATATCGGACTTCATTTCTTCAAGTAGCGTGGTCAGACACCTTTTGCTTTCTCCTATTGCACCCAATAGTTGTTGTTGGAGCTCCACGAGCAAGAGCTCTTGTTGTGATGGTTCAGTGGCGTTAGCAGGCTGCTCTGTATCTGTGCTTGCGGCTGTGTGTTGACATTCTGTTTGGCGGGAAGACGCCATATTGGCCTGGTGGATCGGGGAGCCCAGCCAAGCAAATTGTTCCAGTTTTTTGCCTGGTCCAGTTATTTTGGGGTTCTTGGGCTTCGTCGTCGGGTGTACTGCAGTTGTGCCTAGCTGGTAGCTCAATTAGAAGTTGGTTTCTGTCCGGTATTAGCCTCGTTTTCTATGGTGGGGCGGGAGCAGTCTTTTCGTGCGACCTACTCCATCAGGCTCCAAGCTCCGCCCCCCGGCTACAGGCTCTTTAGTAGGGATGGGTTGCACCTCACTAATGGTGGTGCAGCTGTTTTAGGGGAGAAGATGGCTAGAGGGTTGGAGGAGATTTTAAACTAGGTTGGGGGGGAGGGTATTAGCAGTCTCACTGGGATAGATAGCCCAGGAGGAAAGCAGGGTGTAGATAGGCTAGCGGTGGGCAGAAAGGGGGGTGGGGCTAGCATAGGGGATAGGGAGGCATGTTTATTAAAGTGTACGAATAAATTACAGGATCATAATCTAAAATGTATTTTTGCAAATGCGAGAAGCCTGGCTGACAAAACGGGTGAATTTGATATTATGGCATTGAATGAAAAGTATGATGTAGTAGGAGCGCATTATAGATATATAGGTAATTGGAGGCTTAGGGAATAGTGACCATGAAATAGTGGTGTTTGGACTTTGTTATCGAAAGGAAAAGTGCGCTGGGTTAACAAAGACTTTTAATTTCAGGGAGGCAAATTTTCCCAGATTAAAAGCAGCTCTTCAGAATGTCAACTGGGATAATGTATTATCAGGTAAAGGTACTGAACAGAAGTGGACTGTGTTCAAGGGGATTTTAAGCCAGTTCACATTTAAATTTATACCCTTGGGAAATAAATGTAAAAAAAATAAACCCGCGCCCATGTGGCTGAATTTTGATGTAAAGAGGCAAATGTAAAGGAAGAAAAAGGCATTTAAAACCTTTAAGGCAGAGGATTATAAAAACTGTAGCAAGGAGTATAAGAAAGCAATCAAACTAGCTAAAATGAATAATGAAGTTAGGATAGCTGAACAAAGCATCACTAAGCCTAAAAATTATATTAATAGTAAGAAGATGAGAACTGAGAATGTGGCACCATTAATTAATGGGGATAAGTTAGTTACGGAGGATGGGGATAAAGCAAATGTCTTGAATACTTTTTTTCCCCTCTGTATACACTATAGAAGATCCAAGTACAGATATCATAGAGTATAGTAAGTAGCAATAATGGTATAAAAGATTTAAGTGCACTTTGGTTAACTGATGATATGGTACAGAAACAACTAAATAAGGTTAATATTAATAAATCTCCTGCACCGGATTAAATACATCCTCGGGGTACTTAGGGAGCTAAGTTCAGTTTTATCTAGGCCATTGTTTCTTATTTTTGCAGATTCCCTCATGTCCGGTGGTGTGCCTCTGGATTGGAAAAAGGCTGATGTTATTCCAATATTCAAAAAGGGTAGTCGTTCACAGCCGGGTAATTACAGGCCTTTAAGTTTAACCTTAGTGGTGGGGAAGATCCTGGAAAGTTTAATAAGGGAACATGTTCTAGAGTATGTTTCAAGGACTGACATTATAAGTAGTAACCAGCATTTAGGAGGAATCTTGCCAAACTAACTTGCTTGGCTTTCATGAGGAAGTAAGTAGAAATTTAGACTTTAGGCATAGCAGTAGATGTAGTTTACTTGGATTTTGCAAAGGCTTTTGATACAGTCCCCTATAGGCGACTAATGTATAAGCTAAGGTCTGTTGGTCTGGGGAGTCACATTTGTACATGCATAGAAAATTGGTTAATGAATAGGGTGCAGAGAGTAGTTGTAAATGGGGCTTCATCATTATGGACTAAAGCGCTAAGTGGGGTGCCACAGGGTTCTGTGTTGGGGCCGCTTCTATTTAATCTCTTTATTAATGATTGGGTATCAATGAAGTGGGTATCGTCAGCAAGGTTTCTGTGTTTGCCGACGACACAAAACCTTGTTGACCATTAAAAACTTCAGTGGATGCAGGGGGATCTAGATAGATTGTCACATTGGGCTGCTAAGTGGCAGATGAGATTCAATGTTGATAAATGTAAGGTGATGCATTTTTGACTTAAAAATCCTTGTGCTACTTATACTATAAATGGCTCTGTGTTAAGCGAATCCCTGTTGGAAAGGGATCTTGGAGTTTTGGTGGATAACACACTTAAAGGGCATCTATAGTGAAAAAAACACTTTGCCAAGTTAAATTCGTGTACTTTGTGCTGCCTTAATCCTATCTCTGTCAGTGACTTTGATTAACCATGGTGTCAGATCACTGTGCAGCATTCCCCCCCCCCCTTCCCCCTCCCATCTGTTACCTCCTCCATGTCTCAACTCCGGCTATCCGACAAGCTTATCATGTGCAGTAGGAGTAAAAAGTTCAACATCCTAAAAAACACACCCACACACAGTGGCCAATAGAAAGAAAGCTGTCCTGGAGACAGGAAGAGAAGGGAGAACAGTAGTTTATTACTGCAATACGATCTTTCACTTTGTGACTCCTCATCAATCAGTGAAAGCTATTAACAGGGGGGGTCAAGTGCAGCCTTATATCTACCATCAAAAGCTACCTCTCTCCCCCTGCTAATGCTCTTACCTCTATGTTTATTACAGAGCAGGGAGGGGGGATCACGTCACAGGGATTTGATTGACAGTTCAAGTAGGAGTAGAGGAATGCAATCACGTATTCTTCTAACTGGTGTATCTCAGGACAGAGAGGGAATCTGAAGTGAAGTGAAGACACTCTGGGGGTTGTGGGAAATTATAGAACACATGGAAAGAAAGAAAAAAAAATTCATTTTACCACTATAGATGCCCTTTAAAGGTAGCAAGCAGTGCCAGGTGGCAACAGCCAGAGCCAGCATGGTATTGTCTTGTATAGAGAGAGGTATGGATTAAAGGGAGGAAAATGTTAATCTCCCTCTTTACAAAGCATTGGCAAGGCCTCATTTGGAATATGCAGTGCAATTTTGGAATCCTGTGTACAAAAAGGACATCTTTGAAATGGAAAGGGTTCAGAGAAGTTCAACTAAATTTATTAATTAAGGGGATTGGGGGAGCTTGAATATGAAGAGAGACTATTAAAGTTACAATTATGTACGCTGGAGAAAAGGCGCTTGCGTGGGGATATGATTACTGTGTATAAATACGTTAACGGGCCATACAATAAACTATCTGTGGCATTGTTCACCAATAGAACATGTCAGAGGACACGAGGACATCTCTTAAGACTTGAAGAAAAAAGGTTTAGGTTTCAAGTTTGGAAAGGGTTTTTCACTGTGAGAACGGTAAATCTATGGAACTGTCTACTGGATGAGTTTCTGCAAACAAGCAATGTTGCCAGTTACTGGTATTAATACATAAAGTAGAGTTGATTGAGGGAAATTTCCGATTGCCAGTCAGGAAGGAATTTTTCCCCCCTTCATAAATTTGGGGTTTTTATTTGCCTTCCTCTTCGTCAACAGTTAGGCAGGAAATGAGGATATTGCTAGATGGGTTGGACTGGATGGACGTATGTCTTTATTCAACCTCAAATACTATAAACTATAAAAAAAGACTTCATTTAACACATTATTTGAAAATGCACACTAATAGCAAAACTTAAATGTCAATTATTCTCGCCTTCCCCTGCTCCTCTTTTTCTTGCCATGGATTTTACCCAGGGTTAGGTCCTAAACCCCTAGAGACCTTAGATCAGCAGCATTAACTACCTAAACATTGCTTTGCTGACTTCATGCCTAAAGGTGCCCATACATCTATAAGATTTTACTTACCCGACCGAGCGCTCACGCGATGTTCCTTCGATCCTGCCGGAACCGATTCTCCCGATCTTACATTCGACCGACATGCGATCGCAAAATTAATGGGATTTTGCGATCGCATGTCGGTCGAATGTAAGATCGGGAGAAGCGGTTCCGGCAGCATCGATGAACATCCCGTGAGCGCTCGGTCGGGTAAGTAAAATATTATAGATGTATGGGCACCTTAACAACCAGCAACTTTCACTAATTTGCATGCCATGCAACTGGTGGCTGATGTATGTGTGTAAATAGAATGTTTTACATCAAGTTACACTATCACACCTTCAAAGAGTAGACCAGTGATGGCAAACCTTTTAGAGGCCAAATGCCCAAACTCAAGCCCCAAACCCACTTTCTTATTCCATAGTGCCAACACAATAGTTAACTTGAATATGGAGGTTTTACTGTAGAAAAAGACATCTCAAACAAATCGAGACAGACAGATAAAGTTGATAGAATCGATAATGCATTACTTATTAACCTCTACATTACCACAGAGGAGTTTGAGATCTAAAACAGTGACCATTAACACCTACATTATCAGACAAGAGTTTGAGATCCAAAACAGGGACTTAAGCAGAGGTGAACTTTACACACAAACATAAAATTAATTTACTTTTATTTTGGGTAATAAATCCCCTTTTCCCTGGTTTGTTTGGTGCAAGGGGAATGTTGTTTGCACAATAAATTTTGATATACTGATGAAGAGTGCTCCTCTTACTTTGATTTGATGACGGATTCTATCTATAGAGGGTGTTTGGAGGATTGCACCTACTAATTATTGCCAGCCTTGGTGTGCTAGAGTAAATCTATACTTGTTTGACCTCTCTCTGCTACAGACAGTCAATACTTTCTCAAGCTCTGGATTGCAGAAAGTGGAGCAGACTGGGCCGTGTCTCTCTGGCTTTCTGGTAACAAACTGGTGAACTCTGCTGTGCATGAGTACCACCACTGGAGTAGACCTATTTTATTAATTTTACTTACATTTGCATACCCGTCATTGAAGAGCTTCCTAGCAAGGAAAGGAACAAAACCAACCCTTTTAAATTACTGACCCTTGACAAATAATTTACCCCCACAAGCTATGTTGGCTTGCATTATGGTCTTTACTAACTTTCTCTCTAAACTGTCATTATTTTTATGGTTTTATAAGAGATAGATCAATGCGAAACAATTAAAGCTTGGTGTATGTCATTTATACTGCATTAAAGGAGATCATTTTTATACAACACAAAGTCATTCTAAATGAAAAACGCAATATGGCAGAGAACTTAAGTTGTATTAAATATGGTTTAATGGAGAGGCAACCTCTTGGCTGTATTTTGGAATCTGTCGTGTTCTTTTTCTTGAAAAGCTGCTGGGAGTTAAACCACAAAGCTTAGTTATATGCCAAGACCCAGGGGCATTTTTTGGAGACGGATATAAAGAAAAAACCAAGTAGGTGTGACTTGTGAAGTTGGGTGTGGTGGGCTGATTAAAATTAGCTGCTGAACTGGAGGGCTGACTTAAAGAAATAGTTCACTGAAAAAGTGAAGTATTTATTTAATGCATTGATTGAAGACCGGGAGGTAAAGGAGCAATGCCTTACGTTCCTTTTCTTTAATCGATCGACCAGGAGCCAGGAACGAAGGTGAGTATATTTACCTTGCGCACGGTCCACTGCTGGCTCCAGTGACATTGGCACTGGCAGAGTACTACATTTTGCTTTCTCCATTGACATGTCCCTTCCACTTATGGGTTTAGTTTAACTGTAGCACGCATGCATACTTTAATGCTGGCTGCTGAACTGGAAGGCTGATTAAAAGTGGCTGGCGAACTGGATGGCTGCCCAACTAAGTGTGGCTGCCTCACTTAACATTGGCTCACAAGTTCAGCAGCCATTGTGAAATCAGCCCTCCAGATCACAATCCTCTGTTAATTCATCCCTACAGTTCAGTATCCATTGTTAGGTCAGCCCTCCAGGTCACCAGCCAGTGTTGACTTAACCCCTACAAGAAACAGAAGTGGAGGAGCACACTACAGGTAAGTTTCAAACTTTTAATGTGAAAACAATATGATACAACTTTTCAGGGGCGCTATGAGGAATATGAGGTATACCTGAGAAAGGGGCATAGCACCCCCAAAAAGTTGTATCATGTTTCACATTAAAAGTTGGACACTTACCTGTAGGGTGCTCCTCCACTTCTGTTTCTTGCTTGGATTACCTTGGCATTTGGAGTAAAGGGTTGGAGGATTGCACCTACCAAGTATCTGGCAATCAGCCAACATCAGAGTGCTAGTGTGATTCTGAAGTACATGACTTAACCTCTAACAGCGACTGGTAAATATAAGTGCCCACAGAGACTGGTAAATGAAAGTGCACACACAAACCGGTAAATATAAGTATTGTAGATACTGAGGATGAAGAAATGAAGATCCTGGTGGATTAAATGACACCAATCAACTGTGCCAAAATGAGCTTCTATTGTACTATCCGCACAACATGTTTCGTATCTTACCGATCCTTTATCAAGTGTGAGAAAAATATAAGTGTACGTGCCCACCACAGACTGGTAAATATAAAATGTGCCCACCACAGACTGGTCAGTATAGGATGTGCCCATGCAGAAAACTGCTTCTGCCAGGCTTCATGAGTGCTTCACTTTAATATAGGAAGACACAGGGCCATAACCTGGCAGAAGAAAAAGTGCTGTTGCTCCTGAAAGAAACAATATAGGGAGGTGGGAATAATCAATCCTACCTCCCCTGTCCCAGGTACTTTTCATTAATTTGACATCATTTTACAGTATAGTTGTCCTTTAATATATATATTTTAAATTGTACAGTTTTATTAAGGCAATGATAAGTATTAAATGATGTTCCGAAATATAACAAGAAGTATTGTAAACAGACAAATTAAGGTATCCCATGAGTCGGTGTCTCTTGGCACAGTAAATTTAGCCACAAGAAAAAGGGGTCAATTTGACATTATTTCTCTGACAATCAGGTTTGCAGTTTAACCTTTATGTTCTATAATAAGGAAACAATCAAACATAGGTGGAGAAAGGGAAAGAAAACAATATCAGAAGACAAATTATTAAACAGCTACTTGTCCTGCTCCATAGGGAGCACCCAGCGGTTGTATTGGCATTTGGGGGGCAAAAAAGCCATGATACATTTTCAATTGAGGGGTGGACATGCTGATGAGAGATCATCTCTCTCTCATAGGTGGGGTTGATCAGAGCTGCATAGTTAATAAATTAATGATTCCCTTTTTCTAAAACTATAACGGCTATAAAGAGATGGGGAGCTGTAAGGCGGCACTGATATTTAATGTTGGAATAGGACAATTGGACTATAGTCCTATTGCTAGTGAATCAACTTAACTTAGCTGGAAATAGTTATACAAAAAATTGTGGTAATTTTAAAGTAAAGCTAAAATATAAGTTGAGTCTGAATTCTAGTACCATTTGGTGATCTGACTGCCCAGTCTTTATTATGGATGTAATGGGAAGGTTTTCCATTTAACAGTTCTGTCAGGAGGGAAGACTTCATTAAGTATAAAAGCTGATCCAGACTGTACCAAGGGGTGAGGATCCCTGTGTATGCTGGTGTTCCATCAAGATAGCGTTGTAAACCCTTGTCTCTTACCCACTCGCTCCTAACAGCCCCCTAACGAAGCATAATTTCCACATTAACCAGAGAGATGCCTACCTGCAAAAGAAAACTCCCAGTGCAACGCCAGCTACCTTTTTCCATCCACAGCCTAGTGTGCTAGTTTGCTGACAGACTGAAGTCCCAACTGTCCAGTCGAATCCATAGCCAGCAGGTACGGCACCTCTACAAAGAGAGACATGCAGGACTTAAAAGTGTTCCCGATGTGATTCAAGGCTGATCTTGAAGCTGATATCAAATGTCACTAGCAGACATCAGACAGGAAAACGCTAGACTAGATGGCAGAGTGCAGGAAGTGGAACAGGGAACGAAGACACCCAAAACCTACAAAACCAAGTTACTGATCTCCAGGACTCATTGGAAGTTTTAGAAAACTGTCACGCCGTAATAAACTTTACCAAGAGCTATCCCTACAACGCTACGCAAGATACAGTGGTACACAAGATAAATCACTTAAAGGGCATATCCACCCCCAAAACTTTAATCCCCCCCACTACTGGCCCCATCATGCTGCCGCTTAGCCAATCACAGAGGCGACTGCCAGTCCCGTCCCTCTGCTTGCATTTTCTCGCAAGCAGAGGGCCGGCAGCGCGGCGGGGTAAGAGGGGAGGTAAGTAAAGTTTGGGGAACTTTCTAAGAGTAAAAATAGAGCGGTTGGGGCTGGGGGGACAGGGGGAATCATATATTAAAAAATGGTTTTCAGGGTGGACATACCCTTTAACTGTGGTCTCCAATTCTTCCAAACTAGTAAGGATTATGTAAAAAGCCTTCCATCACACCTTCAAAATAAAACCTAAATCACATCTCTAGATAAAATTTGTGAGAAGTTATTGCTGCAAAAGTTCAGCAATGTAACTTCCTGGTTTAACTCTTCCTGTTTTTAGCTATGTGTCCAGCTTGTAGTCATGTGACCAACATTTGCCTGCATTAATAGGCTCCCCTTCTCAACTGTCAATTTTTTTCCTCGGGTACTTCCTGATTTCCCCAGCAATAAGTCTTTACTGAGCATGCTTCTCCCCCAGGGGAAAAGGGCCAGCAGAGGTCAGGTGATGTCATGATGTCACTCAACCTACTGGAAGCAGGAAGTTTGAACATTTACCCCATATCATTTCTCACAGGCTCCAGCCAGAGATGTGATTGTTGGCTCAGTGTAAAGGAAATACTGCAGGCATTCATTCAACCCTAACTTTTTTTGAGGCCACAGTTGCCCTTTAAACTTGTAAAAGATCGCCTCCGGAGATCAAATATGAAATATAGGTGGGACTTTCCCTTTATATTGATAGTTCAACATAACAGCCAATAAGCCACAATACATGATCCCCAGGATAGTGAGGCCGTTCTTCATTATCTTTGCTTAACTCCGCTCCCTCTGCTGCTCTTCCGCACAAAAGCAGCAGAAGGGGTGGGACGGCTGCCGCGTCAATGATTGGCTGAGTCTCAGTCAATTACAGATGTGGCTGCTGGTCAGGGCCCTTCTGCTGATCCATGCACAGAAGCAGCATAAGAGGCAGTGAATAAGGGAATGAAGGCTGATAAGTGCATTTAGGGGCTGTTTTAGGTGTTTTAAACATAACATTTTGGGGGGGGTAGAAAAAAATGTAATTTTTTTTCTGCTATAGACTGAATTATGTATGTAGATATATTTTATAGAATCTAGAGGTTTATACTATAACGTCATTCATGGGTAAATAAAAATAAAATCTTACTAGATTTCAAATGCGGTTATGTGAGAAAAGGGGTAGCCTACCCACTTGGGAAGGTGTAGATACACCATGCCCCTAGAGTCTCTGAAGATTTACCCTAGTGTCCCAATATTCGGCTCACTGGGTGACTCAAACACTTTATTGCACTAGATGGGGTTACTTCTGCACTCTGGTATGGTAGGGAATGTCTACTTGAGTAGTGTGGCTGCACTGCAAGTTGTGAATTATTTATTAAATCTTTATATCTTGATTGCGCTTGGGGGTATGGGTAGGTGAAGGGTTAAAACAAATATTAAAAAATAAATAGGTTAAGATCAAGATCTCTGTAAAAAATCTGTTTAAAATGACACTTCCATATATTAAAATTCTTAATTGGCTTGTGCCTATCCACCAGGGCTAGGGGTAATGCAGACTTTACTCTGTGCTGTTTCATGTGATCTATGATGTAACCACTTAATATATATTAATATTACCAATAGAACATGTCAGAGGACACGCTGGATATCCCTTAAGACTTGAAGAAAAGAAGTTAAGTCTTTAAGTTCGGAAAGGGTTTTTCACTGAGAGAATGGTAGAACTATCGAACCGTCTTCCATTGTAAGATGTTATGGCAGATTCATTGGATAGTATCAAAAGAAAGCTGGAAGAATTTCTGAAAGCAAGGAATTTTGCAGGTTACTGGTATTGATACATAAAGTAGAGTTGAAATTTTTACTTGAAGTCAGAAGGGATTTCCCCTTCATAATTGTGGTGGGGTTTTTTTCCCCCCTTCCTCTGCATCAACAGTTAGGCATGAATTGTGGGTATTGCTGAGTAGGTTGGACTGGATGGACGTATGTCTTTATTTAAAGGGTAATTTGGGTCTAATAATGACTTTAGGTAAATTGGCAGGAATTGCTTTCCTGTGTATTTTTGCAGTTTGCATTCATTATTTTTTTAGATATTTACATTTTTATGTGTGATATGGTAGCAGCATCACCAGATTCCCTGCAATTCCTGCTTCCTGCTCTGAAACCATGTAAAAATCCCTCGTCCCTTTGTCTCCTTTTCCTTGTGGGCCCCCATGGCCCCTCTCCTAGCAGTCCCCTTGAAACCCCCTCTGGCCTTCCCACGCCTCCTCAACTCGATCTCTAACTGGTTTCTTCTGTTTTCTCCTGCACTGAGCATGGTGCCAACCGCAGATTAGAATGACTAATTAGTATTGTGACCACAGATTCATAACCTCCCACCCCCTAACTTTCTGATCAGTGGTTTCCTGATATCATGGACTTTGCCAGCTGGTAGCATATCCGTTGTATACAGTTAGATCAACTGGCCTTTTTCTTTTTTTAAACTCGTTTTATTTTTGAGAAAATATAATGGTACAGCATATAACAAGTACATTGTGGGTATAGTTGATGAGTAGAGTATCTGTTACATCTTATATTTATGCTGTAGTTTGTATAATAAACTATTAACTTTTGTATAACATTCGTTTAGCAATTGCATTTTTTGAACTGTTATATTAGCAGTTTTAGTATAAAATATAGATTGTTTAGGGAAGAGGGGGGGGGGGAGAGGAGGGGGGGGGGGGGGGGGTGCCCGGCTTCTGCTTCATTTATTAGATTTTAGAGGGAGTTAGCTGAGTTTGTTTAGGACATGGGTCCAGTTGTTAGAGGGGAGTCTAGCCATGGGGTCCAGATCCTTTTGAATTTTGTTTTGCAGTTTCTATGTTTGTAGATTAAGTTGTGATATGGGAGACTATTGTTGATTAGCGCTTTCCAGGATTCTGTGTTAGGGGGTTCCGGGGCCATCCATTTGAGGGCTATAGTTTTCCGAGCCCAAAATAGAGTTTCTTTCAAAAACGTTAGATGAGAGGTATTCTCAACTTCGATGGTGTTTATTCCCAGTAAACATAGTTTGGGGTCCATGGGAGTAGGTTTGCTAGCAGTTGTGTGGCTTCATGCCAAAAGGATTTTATTAGCGGGCAGTCCCATATCAGGTGCCAGAAATCTGCTGACTGTTGATTGCATTTGGGGCATCTGTCTGAGGAGGTAGGGGAGATGCGGTTAAGTCTTTTGGGTGTTAGGTAGGCTTGATGGGTAATGTATAGCTGAATCAGTTTATTGTTGGCGGAGGGGGAGGCTTGTATATGTGCCGTGCCTATCTCGTCCAAGTCTACCTCGTTTATGCTAGGAATTGTTTACTTCCAGGTTTGCAGGATTAGTTCTCTTTGCTGGGATGAGTTTACTGCGATCAATCTGGTATTACCAATGAAAACAGGTAGGGGGAAAGAGGGCATCCCTGTCTGGTCCCCCGGCTTAACAGTAATGGGTCTGATCTTGAGCCATTTACCACCACAGTGGCTTTGGGGCTAGAATATAACAGTTGGATCCATTGAATATATCTGGGGCCAAATCCAAATCGCCTCATACAGGCCAGAGGAAGTTCCACTCTACAGAGTTGAACGCTTTGGTTGCGTCGAGGGATAGGATCGCTCTGTATCCTGTATTATCATGTTGGATTTGAGTATGGATTTGAGTGCGGCGGATATTTGTTGAGATGCTTTTGCCTGGCATGAAGCCGGTTTGATCTTGTTGTATAATATCGGATATTCCTTTCTGTAGCCGGTTGGCCAATAATTTTGCTAGTAGTTTGTAGTCGCTGTTGAGAAGCGATAACGGTCTGTATGCGGCTTGGTCTGTAGGGTCCTTGTCTGGTTTTAGGATTAGAATGATAGTTGCATCGGACATGGAGGAGGGTAGTTTCTGCTCGTTGAATGCGGCTTGGTAGGTGTAGAGTAACTGTTTTAGGATAATTTTGTAAATTTTTTTTATAAAATTCAATGGGAAGGCCATCTGGGCCTGAGGCTTTGCCGGATTTCATGCTGGCAAGTGATTTGGTTATTTCTTCAATTGTGAGGTCTGCATCCAGTTGTTGTATTTGGGTGGGGTTCAGTTGTGGAAATTGTAGATCTTGTAGGAACTCTGTGTTTGTCTGGATAGAGTGTTGGGATTGTGACTTTTATATAGGGTTTGGAAGTAGTCAGCGAATGATTCTAGGATGTCGGAAGTTCTGGTAAAAGTTACCTTTTGGGGGTCTTGAATTTTAAGGATTGTTAATTGTTTTTGATTGGTTTGTACCAAATGGGCTAAAAGTTTCGCCGACTGATTGCCTTGTTCATAGAATTTTTGTTTTTGGAAGAAGAGCTTCTTGTTAGCTTTTTCTTTGAGTACTAGTTTATATTGTCTTTGTAGTTGTTGCCAGTTACCCTGATTTGTTTCGGATGGGTCATTGCAGAAGGTCAGTTCTGCTTTTTGTAGTTCATGAGCAAGGGAGTCTTCCACTAGTCTAGAGTGTTTTTAAGGTAGCTGATTGTGTTGTTTAGTATTCCCCTGGAGTATGCCTTAAATACGTCCCAGATGATGTCTTGTGGGGTATGTTTGTGGTTTAAATTGAAGTATATCTGTAGTTCTTCTTCTATCTTCTATTTGTGAGATCCAGAAGGGGTGTATTTTAAGCAGTTTGGGGAGAGGTGGACCTTGCTGTCAGGGACAGCAGCATTGGAGAATGGTCCGAAATCCCTCTTGCTAGGCATTCAACTTGGGGTACCAGATTTTGTATTTAGGAAGAAGTAGTCTATTCGGGAAAGGACATTGTGGGAGTGAGAGAAACAAGAGTAAGCTGTGGTTGTGGGATTTCGGTGTCTCCATATATCGATCCATGCGGTCTCCGTCATTAGGCGGGCCAGTGCTAAGGGTTCGTCTGCTTTTTTTTGGATTAGGGAGGGTGGGTGTTTGTCTTTTTGTGGGCACATTAATAGATTGAAATCGCCCATGCAGATAACTGCGGCTGAGGGGAAGTTAAGGGCGAAGGATATTAGTTTTTGAAGTAGGTGGAGGGATGCTGGAGGTGGGTTGTATATACCTAGTATAACGTATAGTGTCCCCTCTATTTCCATTGCTATGCATATGTATCGGCCTCCGTCGTCTTTCTGGAGTTTTATAATTTTGATGTGCTTATTAGGATGGAGACCCCCTAGAGTATACAGAGTGTGTGCTGTGGGCCGCCCATGTAGTCCAGGGTTTGTGTAACCATCGTTGTGTAGAGTTTAGTAGGTGGGTTTCTTGGAGGCAGGTAATGTCGGGTTTAATTTTGAGGATAGCGTCAAAGATCTGTATCCTTTTGGCCGGGCTGTTCATGCCCCTGACGTTCCAGGTGAGTATTTTAAGTTAGGGGCTGTACATTGGGGTCGTGAGGGAGCATCTTTAGATTTGGTCTTCATCTCAGGCATCTTTGGTCAGTCTGGGGCAGGGCCAGGCACCGGGGTGGGGGGGGAAGGAAGGCGGGGTTACGAAGGCATAAACAGTGCATTACACAATTACATATAGATATATATAACAAACAACGATTGTTTAACATAAACAACTTAACTATGATATCAAATATCATTGAACATTTCTTTTGGCATATCATATCTTTCCTACAGAGCAGCACTGGTAGGTGCTTTTTGACCTGATAGTTGCTGGTTCACTTTTATATTCATATGTATCATTCTGTTAGGGGGTGGGGCGATTAAAAAAAACAAAAAAAACCAACACCTCTCAAGTAGTGTATGTTATATATACATTGTCGTGGGTTTAAGATTATCAGGTCTCTTGTTGTTGGAATATTTGGAGCATTGCGTTTGCTTTTTACCTTCTAACTATGTGTATGGTGACTTATTGTTAACTCCATTGTTTAATATCTATTACAGTAATACAGTATTTATTATCGATGGATTATTATTACCATCGCAGACAGATTTTGCTTTAACCGGGGGGGGGGGCGTATATACAGTATTGACATAATTATGTACTTTTATAGTTACTACCAGGTGTTGGAGTCCTGTTGTGGAGGTTTAAAGTTCCTTGGAGTTTATCTGTTACGGTAGATTGGGTATTGGTGTTGTTGTAGTCCGTTCTGTGATAGATATCAATGTCCCATCTTGTGAAGTGGTGTGGTCCTGAGGTAGTACTTTCCAACATTCATGGAGATTGAGAGTAAGAGTAGGGGTTCAGGTGGTGGGGGGGTGTATATGGGAAGACAAGTAAATTTGGCCGGGGGGGGGGGAAAGGCGGGATGTAGGTGTTGAGGTTGCTTAGGGTCTGGGAGATCCTTGTGGTTTGGCTCCCCATTGGCCGTCTCTCCATCCAATTTCTGCATTCCTCTGGTGAATCGAAGAAGTGGGAATGGTTGTCTGCTTCTACCCTTAGTTTGGCCGGAAACATCATTGAGTATTTGAGTATTTTTAGTTGTCGTAGTTGTGCTTTAACGTCTCGAAAGTTGGAGTGTTTCTTTTGGAGATCCGCTGAGAAGTCCGGGAACAGCATTACCGGGGATCCCTCGTATATTAGTTGGTCTCTTTGTCTATTTGCTCTCAGGATTCAGTCTCTGTCTCTGGCACTTAGTATACGTGCTATTAGAGGTCTGAGTCTGGAGCCTGGCGGCGGGGCTTGCGATGGGACCCGATGGGCACGTTCCACCGAGAATGCAGTCGAGAGGCCTGCATTTGGGAAGGTTTGTGAAAGACAGTTTTCTATAAATCCCTCCGCGCTGCCCCCCTCTGCTCTCTCAGGCAGACCTACAATTCGAATGTTATTGCGCCTCATACGGTTCTCGAGGTCGTCTGCTTTACGTTGGAAGGTTTGTACTTGTTGGTGTAGATGGTTAACCTCTGGGGTGAGGGTGTTGGCATTGTCTTCTATGGCTGAGATCCATCCCTCCGCGTTTGTTACCTTTTGCTTTAGGGATTGAAGATCGTGTCGCAGGATGCTGGCGTCCACTTTTACTTCCTCCATTATAACTGTTAGGGAGGATTTTGTTTCCTGTATGGCGGCAAGAAGGTGAGTTTGGAGGATAGATAGCTCCGGGATTGTTTCCTCTGCAGATGGGTTTGGGTCCGGTGCGGCCTGTGGGTTTTCCATTGCCACGTGAGCGGGATCTTTTGTTGCCGTGTCGCGTCATCCAGTTCCCGGTCGCGTCCTCTGTGTTTAGGAGTTGGATGGGGTTGCAGAATGGTCAGGATATTCACCTTTGTGTGTATAGTGAACGGAGCTCCGGTGGTTTGCGTCCTACACCATGCTCTATCAGGCCACCAGATCAACTGGACTTTTAGTCCAGTTTAGTTCTTGAAGACGTTTCGCTAGTCATCCGACTGGCTTTCTCAATTCAGAATGACTTGTACAAGAATCTGAATTCTGAATTGAGAAAGCCAGTCGGATGACTAGCGAAATGTCTTCAAGAACTAAACTTTAAGTCCAATTTATCTAACTGAATACAACAGATATACCATGACCTGGATGAATGAGAACCTTCACAAGCTAGCTGGTAGCAGTTTTGTATATTAGTCTGTTACATAGGCTGACGGACTTTATGACATAGTAATACTCTCAAAAATGAACGAATAGTCAAAGGTAGCATTAAGAGTTACCATGTAATCAGTAAAATGTGCAGTATTAAGAGGAATTGATGCATCCAATGTATAGTCCTTCACTTGAGTGAAGGATGGTTCAGTTGTAAGGATTTATAAACTTCTGCCAATTTATAGAATTTTTTTTCAAGGAGCCGTAAAAATGGTAATGCCATAAAGTACAAAACGATGTAATTATGTATAATGGTTCATATTTTCTGTCATTGTGTTGGTATGTGAAAAATGCAAGATTTTATGTAGTTTGTTTAGATTTCCATTCCTACAGCCCCTTTATGCCTTTCTCTGTTTTCTTGCCATGTCAAAGAAACCTTTACTTTTTTCTTAAGCATTACTTTTTTTAAAGGGTTGCATACATTATATACACAAGTAATTCATTATTATATTAATCTTGAAATAAACACTTGCATTATGAAGTAATAACATTACTCATGAAGCTTTGTAAACTTTCTGCCCATGTTTTTCATTTTTCTTTGGATTTGTTTAATACTTTCCATCTTTTACAACAAGATGCATTGTTTTTCCTAATTGCAAACATATTTTTTTAGTAAGTGTACTAATTTACTGTGGGAGTAGGAGTTCCTATAAAACCATCAAATTTACTGGCCAGGTGTGTGTTCACACAATGCCAAGGAAGAAATTGGGACAGCCGCAATAATTTTAGAGAAGTCATTGTTGCTGCCTATCAATTTGGATAGGGTTATAGGTCCATTTCCATACAGTCCAACCTTCTACAGTAAGAAAAATTAATCACATGTGGAAAACATTCAAGATGATTGCCAGTCTTCTTATGAGTAGTCTTTCCTGCAATTCCACCCCAGGATCAGACAATTTAATGCTCCGAGGAAATTGCAAAAATCCCAGTGGCTACATCTCCGACTCTGCTGGTATCAATTGGCATGTTAAATGCTAATGTTCAGTAAAATTAAAATAAGACTGAATGAGTGAGTCTTTCTTAGAAGGGTTGCCAGGAGAAAGAACATGGCAGCATGGCTGTGCTTGGAATGTTGCATCTAAACAAACCAAAATATTTTAGGAACAATATCCTTTAAACAGACAATACCAAAATAGGGATATTCGGACACAATACACAGTGTCATGTGCAGTACTGAGGAACAGCAGGGTGCCACTCCTCCACTCTTGTGGCACTCAAGAGTGGAGGATAATCATACCATATATAATGTACACACTATATACAAATAATGCCATGCAAAGGTTTTAGGCATGTGAATAAATGTGCTGTAAATTGAAGGCTGGTACACATGTATGATTGAAACATGTTACAGACACACACGCCCCTCTTTTTTCCCCCCTCCCCACTGCTTTTCCTCACCAGTATCAGAAAATAATTAAAACTAATATAACCCAATAACTCAGGGTTAATATATCCTAAAGAATACGACCAATCAAGTAACAAATATATATTTAATAAAAGCCTCAAATAAGCTAGACATGCTTTATTGAAGATAATACAAAATACTCTATATTTAACTATCTTAAAATCGCTCAGTCTTGTTTTGTAATTAAAATGTTATTAATATGGTTAACTATTATATTCCATACCTATTTTCTGTTTATATAATTATTGGATAAATGTTATGGAACATATGTGAAATGCTAAAATACAAAATGTTATTTCTGAAATAAATAAATACAAATAAAAATGATTTTAAAAAAACCATGTACATATGTGACCATAAGGCCTTATAATACAAACATAATACCAACTCATAGCCTCTTTTTTTTTTTTTTTAGACAAAAACTTTTAATGGATATTATAAACAACTTGTAAAATGTGTCATAAGAAATATGAAAGGGAGACCATTTCATTAAGGCCACTCGGGGACACAGTATCCAACCTGTGAATCCAACAGAGTTCATGTTGTAACAGTTTTTTTGTCTCTTAAGGGTTTCGTAATGGTTAGTGGAACATGGTCAATAGCCATCCATTTAAACATTGAGAGTTTGTGGCCTGTACTCTTAAAGTGACTGGCCACCGTATCTATTCACCACATCTCTCATAGGGCCTTCTTTACCGATGGCTGCCTTGATTGCTGCCTTGTGGTTAATCATTCGTTCTGAAAAGCTTGCTATGATTATCTTAATTAGCCAATAAAGGTATCACCTTTATACCACTTTTTATTATTATTAACAGGAATTATTTGCAAAGCTAAATCGGTACCTACCTGTGAACGGTCTTCTCTGTCTTCTCTTCGTGCATACAATCAAGGCTGTGACTTGCTGACATCACAACCAATGAATGACTGAACTTATCATTAAATGTCTGATTATAAAAACATGTAATAAACTGGGGAAAAAGCAGTTGGGGTTGCGGGCATATAACCGACAAGTCAGTCAACAGTTGTCGGGTGGACATGCACTTTAAGACTGACTGTGTGACTGGGGTGGAAGGCAGCCTTGCCTGTTTAATGGTTTCTTGTTTATCTTTTTGAGGTTCCCTGTACATTATCACAGAACTACTATGGGGTCTGTCATCCCCACTAGTAAAAGGGCTTTTTAGGAGCCTTTGTGTGTCTAGACTTCCTGAACTCTGCAAAGGACTTTTTGGCCCTGTATCTGCCCTTTACTTGTATAAACTCCAATCCAAACAGAAAACAAGAGTCTAGAAAATTCATATGATTTAGAAGCCAGTTTAGCCATACCGGCTGAAATTAACCAACAAGCTTTCCTAATGTTAGAGATATAATTAAATGTCTGCCCCATAATTAGGGCAGCTCTGTTAGTTACTTTTACTAAAGCCATATTTGACGATAACAATGAGAAGTCAGAGTGGTCTGAGGCAATATCACCCTCATGTTCTGTCTTTGATAGCATGAACAGGCGGGGTCAGCAGCATTGGTGATTGTAAGTAAACTGAATACTCCTTAGTGCAGGCATAGGCAACCAGTAGATCTCCAGATGTTTTAGAAACTACAATTTCCAGCATTCCCTGCCTGCAGAGTGCTTGTAGAGGAATGCTGGAAGTTGTCATTTTCAAATATCTGGAAATCAACTGGTTGCCTATGTCTGCCTTTGGGTTTGGTCCATGGAATTAGCAGAGCGATAGGATTCCTTAGATATGACTGCAATGCAGGGTTGAATTCTGGGGCTTTTAAGTGCCTGGATATCTGTAATGATTAAGGATCAAGTCATCCTTCTTGACTAGCATGAATCTAAATGCCAGCTAGGCTAAATTGAATACTTCAGTAGATTCTGCAGACCTGGAGATACTTTCAGATTCCCAGTCTACCGGGGAATGGGGTACAGGTGCATCAACCGATGCTTTGTGTGGTGATGCAAACGCCCTTCTCCCTTTATAATGTTTGCTCTAACAAGCCTGAGGGAGACCTAAGGAGGATTAGAGTATGCAAGGACTGAAACATACTACCTTGTTTCAGCTTAAAAGAAGATTTTGTGTTCTTTTTCTTTTGCCACTTATCTATTTGTTTGGCTAGCGTAAGACTGACTTAGAGGACTCCGAGGAAAGTTTTTGAGGAAAAGATTTTGTTCTTTATAAAACTGTCTCTTCTTCTCAGTTGCCAGAACTGTTACCGCCAAGTCTCAAAAGATTTTGGACCTTGCGAGACTCAGGCACTCAGGCAAGAACTGGTTCCTAAAGACAGCAGATTCTTCAAAAAACCTGTGAGTATTAGTGGTCAACTCCTGATTCATCTCTCTGAGATTGCTGGGAGTCTTGCACACAGTGTACACTGTACACTTCACATGCTCTCTAGTGCAAAAGGAAGCTGCAGCCGGTCCTACCCCATAAAAGCTGACAGCAAACCATATTACAGCACATATTACAGAGACCTGCCTCTGTTAGTTACTGAACATGTTACAGCAGATTCAAGATTAAAGGCACAGAACAGAGATTTAAAACGGTTTATTAAATAATCTTTTCCCCACACACATTTATTTGCTTTTCATACAAAAAAAACAACAAACCTTTACTTTGCAGTTTTTTCTATTTAGCCCTGAGGGTAAAAAAAAGTCTGTGGGTTTGAACCTATGACCTCAAGGTCTGTGCATTTCTAAAAGTGTTTTCGCTGCTAAGATTTCAAAGCTAATGCAAAGAAAACAAGTGCATTTTGAAACATTATTTTCAGCTAGGAATAGAATGGAAACTTGTTCACCATAGTTGTTTTTTTTTTTACCATAAAGCCAGAGAGACATGTCTTGGTCTTCTCCCCTTTCTGCAATCCAGAGCTTGAGAAAGTGTAACGGCTGTCTGTAGCAGAAAGGTTATGTAAACATCAGTCTCTCTCTCTCTCTCTCTGCCCATTCCAGCACTCAAGGAAGAGTAGGGAGTGCAGTAAGTTAGAAACTGCTGCACATGAGCTCTCTGTCTTTCTCTGTCCTGTGGCTGCCACACAGCGTTGCCAGGCGTCTTTATTTGGATGGGATTTTCCCGACTGCAGGGACAAATTCCAGAGTCCCTGGAAGCCCCATTACGCCCACTCCCCACCCAGTTACCCCCTAGCCCTGCCTTAGTCCCTCTGTGACGTTACAACCCCCTCCAGGCAGGCTAAATATGGCAATCCTGCTGCCACAGCATGCTAATGAAGTAAGGAATGTCAAATCACTCAGTTTAATCTACTGCTATCTCTATCTGCCAGTGGTGTACCCAAAAATAAAATTAAATTGGTTTTATGTTTGTGCTTTAAAGTTCAGCTCTGCTTGAGTCACTGTTTTGGATCTCAAACTCTTGTCTGATATTGCAGGGATTAATGGTCACTGTTTCAGATTTCAAACTCCTGTGCAGTAATGTGGGGTTAATGGGTAACTTATACAGTAATCAATTATATTTACTAATAAAATACATGAAAGGGTAGGGATGCATTTATCCTAAACATACCTGAACTCACCTAGCAAAGAAAGCATGTGGAAGTAGACAAAATAGGGGAAAAGGATTCCACCTGTATGAAGCTGTGGTAAATTGGTTTGGGTGCCTAAGCCCCAAACCAGTCGCTAACATCCAATCCCCACTCGCAAAAATGCAGTTTAAAAGAGTATACTCATTCCTGGTATTCCATGACCCGGGTGCAGCAGCCCCAGGCCCTTCACCTTGGCACCAAAATTTTAGATAAACTAAACTTAATTGAACGGAGCACTCCCACTGGTCTCAATAAATCGGGAAATTATGTAATCACACTGTTCAGTATTAATAAGTTTAAAACATTACTTTGTAATGCATACACAAGCGCAACACCAGACGTATTTTGTGCTACATCGTGCTATTAGTTAGGGCATATCTACTGTATCTGTCTGGGTCTATTTGTTTGAGTTGCTTTTTTCTAGTAAAACCTCAGTATTCAGGTTAAATTATTATCTTGGCACTATATATTAAATAAGTGGATTTTGAGTTGCAATTTGGGCACTTACAGGGTTATTTGCCCCAACCAATCAGATGTTAGCTTTCAAATGTTAAATAATATCTTATTGGTTGGGGCAATTTTTAACAATAAGAACTTTTATTGAATCTTTGGTCTCTTAAAAGTTTTGCCATGACTGCTCTAGGGTCTGAAAACATCAGGGGCACCCTTAAAATGTATAGGTGTTCTGGGGAGGAAAACTTTCACATTCAGGTAAAAAAAAAAGTGTAGTTCTCCTTTAAGAAAAAGACCATTTTATCTGGCTGTTTAGTAATATTAACATATGGTATTTTAAAAGAATGCAATTGCATAACCTTGGTATAGCATGCCAACTGTTTTACATGATTCACCTGTCCTTATTTCAAACCCAGATCTGTTCACTAATAAAGTTTTTTTAGAGCCTTACTTAATTTGAATAGGAATGTGTCAACAGTCAATTTGTCTGAACTATTAATCTTGCTTTCTTCTTTAGTCAGTTATTTTTGCTTTATTCTGCTTAACATCATCTGAGGATTTAGATTTCTGATATGTTTTTCTAAAAACAAGGCACAAAGGGCAGCCCACTAAATTCCATCCCTTGGCTGCAGATCCTGCCTAATTAACTCAATCCCCAAGTGTGGATAGTGGTGAATTCTAAGAATTTTAATGAAAAGGAGAACTATAGTGGTAATATCAATTTTTTTTATTTTTTTTACATAATTTAGCAGCCTATGATATATTTTATATTGATATATCTTCAAAATATCTTGAATACCATACCATGATACATCCCTTTTAATGTTGTGCAATTTGTTTGCTTACACTGTGTACGGTCTGTGGGCCCAAGTAATATAGGTCTGCCACTTAACCCAACTTTAACATGCAGCCTCTAAGCAACAAGACGCTAGCTGGTGTACAGTATGAGAGAGGTAGGGAATGAAACTAGATCTGACCGTCTCCCAGCTTAATAGCAAGGAACTTGCAAATTAAGCCCTGGACTCTCATTGAAGCTTAAAGGAATAGTTCACTTGAAAAGTGAACTATTCCTTTAACGTAGTGATTGAAGATTAGGAGGTTAAGGAGCTATGCCTTACCTTCCGTTCTTCAATCAATATCTCAGGAGCCCAAAATGTAGTGCAATGTAATGCAACAATCCCTACCCAATCTGCCTGGGTACATTTTTGTACAATTGTGCAATTTAATGTTGTACAATTTGTTTTCATACATGACAATTTATGTTAAAGTGGATTTGTCTAACATCGGCAAGGTATACGGAAGATAATGCCAGGAGATGCCATCTGTATGGGGCCACACTGACCTATCCCCATACTGTTTATGGGAGGTCAGCAGGGTGCATTAGTTAACTGGCAATAAGGATTTTACAACTATCCCTCAATCCTTATCTTATAGGATGTAAATGTCTACAGATGAGAGAAATTTTGTGCTCACTTTTGATATGAAGAAGGAGCATATTATACAGGATAATAACCTAGCAGTTTTAAATGTTTTGCAGCTAGAATGACGAATACTCTATTCTTAAAAATGCACCCAAAATCATTTCAAAATGAAATTCATTACAGAACCATTAGTAGTGCTTAGAATTTACAGGCCTCCCCCACCCCTTGTGACTGTCTGAACAGTACTTTCATTTCAAGGCCTCTGGGATCATAATGCCCTGTACATTTGTGTCCACACACAAGAACAAACAACCTTCAAAACAGTTTTTTAAGAAAAATGCATTGGCTGTTTAAGGATTCTGCTTGTAGGAAAATCCTGGCAAAATAAACCCATATGAAATGTATCTGGTTACCCTGGGATAGTAAATGATATTCTGATAGAAAGACAAACGAGCATTATGCTGTTGATAATATCCGTCTGTTGTTGCCTTCAAAGGGCTAGTATAGTATTTCCCACTTAAATTTATAAATAAAAAGTATCCAGATAAATAAGTCCCTGGGGAGAATAACATTATGTTCTGTCATACCAAATGCTTATTGAAAAATTTCCAGAAAACTGAGACCTAATGCATATAAATTTGTTAAAACAACAATAAGACTCGTACATACCAAAATTTCATATATAATTTGGGTTTTGGGCTGGATCCTTCTGTACTTGTTTTACCATAATACTGTCTGGAGGAAGGCAGGAAGGAAGCACTAACAGGGTTGTTCAATAAAAGTTCTTATTTTTAAAAATGGTACTAATTTTGCCCAGATGTTAGCTTTCAAATGTTAAAGGGGAACTGTGGTCCAAAAATGACTTTAGATAAATTAATAGGAATTGCTCTCCTGAGAATTTTTGCAATTAATTTTCATTGTTTATTTTGCATTGTTTTGAAGATATTTACATTTTTGTGTGTGATATGGCAGCAGCATCACCAGGTCCCCTGCACTTCCTGCTTCCTGCTCTGAAACCATGTCAGTTAATCTGCCCTGTGTCTCCTCTTCCCTTTGCAGCCCCCCTGGTCCCTCCCAATCATGGACCCATGGTCCCTCCAGTTGGAGGCCCCCCTTTGCCCATTCTCTTACAGCCCCATGTGGCCCACACAACCACAGGTTGTGCAGGTGCATAAGCCCTGCCCACTCGTGGGTGCCGTGGGCCACCCCCCCTACAGAAAACTGTGGAAACAGCCTTTTCAGGCAGAGTGAGAACTCTGCCTGAAAAGGCTGTTTTCACATAGTGGGAAAAAAAGTCTGTAGATTCCCTTACCTACTGTCAGGACTTCACACAGCAGAGAGGAGGAGGGACTTCCTGTCTCCCTCACACACTGAGGGAGTCTGAGGCTGTGCTTGCCAGTGGCACTGTGCAGGAGAAACCTTAGGAATGTCTCATGTCCCTCCCACCCATTAACTTTTTGATCATTAAAGGGTATGTCCACCTGTAAAACTAACTTTTAATATGCTGTTCCCCTATGTCCCCCAGCCCCAACCGCATAAATTTTTTTTTCAGAAACCCCCCAAACTCTTACTTACCTCCCCTCGTTCCCTCCGCCGCACTGCCGGCCCCTCTGCTTGCGAGAATGCAAGCAGAGGGCGGGACCGGCAGTCGGCGTCTGTGATTGGCTGAGCGGCAGCCAATCACGGACGCGGCTGCCGGTCATTCAGTGCAGCGGAGGAAAGAGGAGAGGTAAGTAGAGTTTGGGGATTTTTGAAAAAAATATGCAGTTGGGGCTGGGGGACATGAGGGAGCAGCATATTAAGGGATTTGTGCTAGGGGGAGGGATAGTAGAACGGGAGGGAGGGAGAGGGAGGGGAGGGAGGGGGAGAAGGGCTGCAAGTACGCATGGCAAATATCTACCGGAGGCAAGATAGCAGGCAGAGCCCTGCTATCCTCCTGGTGGTTAGTTTTGGGACTTTGGGGGGGGTCTACAGGAGAACCCTATGGAGCTGGGATGTGAGGTAAGGATTAAACTACACTATATGGTGGGGCCAGTAGTTGGGGGATTATAGTTTTGGGCTGTGGAGCACGTAGAGAGGTGGTTGATGGCTTGTTTTAAAGGCAGGAAACTGGCCTCATTTAAACAGTTTCCCTTTAAATAATATCTGATTGTTTGGGGCAAAATTAGAACCATTTTTTAACGAAAATAACTTTTATTGAATATCCCTGTATGTGCCCTATTTCATGCTAAATCCATGTTTATCGCTGTTGCAGCGGTTGGGGGGAGGTATAAATTAATCTTGTGGCAACTGCGTAAAAACAAAGGGAAAAATGCAGTAAAGGATGCTATCACCCCAAATGACAAAAACAAAACAAAACACGCTACCCAATGTAATATCAGGTTAGCCTTGGTTTTCAGTCCTTACGTGGTGGTAGCACTGTTACTGAAACTTTTCAGAAACAGTGCTGTGTGTCCAATACAATAATTGCAAGTTTTGCACTACTTGGTATTATGCACATTTGTGTAATAATGCATATGCCTGAAGCTGTTTACCTGTTTACACTACAATGCAGTAACTGTCACACATTGATTGCTGCATTGTAGGAGCACCCAATGGTGCTCTTGGGGCAGTACCGTAATTGCTGAGTCTGATTCTCTTGTATTTAGCCCCAGACTATAACTGTACTAAAGTCATAGGGGTTATAGCATCTTATTTATTTTTTGTTGTTTATAATATTTTGCCTACCACCATCAATTAATTTTCTAGGGAGTGCTTTACAAATATATGGGAAATGTAAGATTGTTACTCAACTATTCAAGGCCAGGTCATTCCAGTGGCAAGAGAAACATAAAAGTGAAAAATGTATAACAAGTACTTTCTGGACTTTTACTTTGAACATATGTTGAGCCGTTCATGCTCCATTACAAAGCAGAAACACTGAATCACAGCCTAGTATTGAGCTCAAGAGAAAACATTAAAGCGAAATTATATTAAATGCAGATTAGGCTATGGGAATGTTTGCACTGGGCATGCCTAGAAGCTCTGAGTGTTGGTGATACTCACTATGGGCACTGTCTTATGTGTGCTGGTGATATATTTAGACACAAACAATCATATTTGTTAATGATGCAGACAGACACAGAGATGAATAGTAGCGTTGAAAAGCTTTTAAATTATGGAAGGCAACAAGCAAAAATTGTTTTGGTGTGTATGATGACCCTTCAAGTTCTAGTTATTCTAGTATGGCTAATGTGCACTTTTCTGTTTTAGGTCACACTGGACGTCTTATGAAGACTTTAATTGCGACCAGCATGCTCTTTTTCTGTGCCCATGTCACCTTCCAAGCTTGCTTGCACACGGTGCCTAAACTAAATGATATGCTGGGATACAACTGTAAGTCTAGTCAACCAAGAAACTAGTTAACCAAAAACATAAATAAAGAAATATCCAATGTTATGTTAGTGTGATGTTTAATTTTCACTTCAGTTTGATTTACCTTTTTATTGCAGCACCAAGACCGTTTGTGTTACTACCAAGGTGAAATTTTTGATGAAAGAATACTTTTATTGAACCAGTACCTGACATTTAGGTCACTATTAGGAGGGGGTTAGTATTAGCCTTAGGTTCTCCTTTTAATTGTTACCAAAGTCAGCATGCAAGACAATCTTTATATATTTGATATACAGAAAATTATAAACCCTGTAAACTAAATGAGTATGTTATACATAAAGCCTGCTGCAAATGAAAACAACAACAGGAAGTAACTGTTGTAAGTAGTATGTATGACTGTTAGAGAGGTCATCATTTGCATTTCCTATGTAGATTTTATAGCATCAGCAAGATTTGTAGGAATTTAGGAATGTTGAATGCTGTAGGCAAAATCCAGTTTGTGATAACCCTAAATTACAAAAAAGAAACTTAAAAGGTATGTAGAAATACTTTAATCTATAAATTAATACATTAAAAAAGGGGTCAGATTAACAAAGAAATGGTCCAGTGATAGTTGGGAATAATTATAGTTTCCAATGGGCAATTAAAAAAAACACATTGCCCAGTGTTCATAATTTAAGGGCTTCCGATTAGTTTATAATTAGAAGTGGCTATAACTACCGCCGTCCAATGAAATGGCCCGCTTCTTACTGATGTTCAATACTGCGATTTATTGTCTCTCATGTGAAGTTTTAAACACAGTGAAAACTAAGAATATAAATAAAATAACATTTGTATCATACTTTTTACATTACAATCCTTATCAGTCTTTTCAAAAAAACATATTGCATATATATACAAGTTTGAACAAAACATAGAATCGCATCTATATATTTATAAAACTTTATATATTGCTATTCTAGCACACAAATGCAGTTAATAACCAGTAAATAACATTTAGTACCGTGTTTGCCTCTAAACAGCTGTAGATTACTGTTTACTAACAGTCACCTCATGTTCACTGGAAGCAGGAATCTTCCAGAAGATCGCTTTGAACCCATCTAATTGGTTCAGACTTGACATGTGATACATACACTGGGATATGTATTTTACACTGGGATACAATGGGATATGTATTTTAGGGGCACATAAACTAACAGCTCTGCACAGTCTCAGATTACCTTGTGACTTTCAATACAATAATGTAACTTTATTAACATTGTAAAGGTATTCACACTTAAATAGCTAAATAGTTCTAATCTCTAATAAGTACATATGAGCGACAGCTAGAGTGGCCACTATTACTATTATTGTATGGGAGGTAGAGATATTCCTGTAGTACTGATTGTTTGTGACAGGAAAAATGAGATGTAGGAATAGGTGTCCCTGTATCCCATACAATTATAATATTAATGGGCACTTTTTATTTTTAAAGGACAACTCCACCATCATAAGAACATCTTTTAGAAAGAATGGCCTCTTTAAAATATGTTGATATATCCTACTTTGTCTTTTGAATTCATTATTGTATGCCTGCTGTGCTTCCGGGTCCCTTACGGAAACTGAGCAATTTAGTGACCTGTATTGAGCCTGAGCATGGGGGAGCAGACCCTCCCCCTGGCGAACTACATGTAGAAACTCTCCATTCTATAAAAGTAAAGCTTATTTCTCTGTCACTGCATGGCTAATTGATTCAGCACTAAGTTCAGGAAAAGGAATAAGCATTGTCTATTTCTCTGTGCTGTTTCTGTGCAGATAACACCCAAACCTGCAGTTAGCTGCTGTCTGTGTTACTTAAGTCCCAATGTAGCACTGTACCTAAAGAAATCAATTACAAATCCCCCCCCCCCCCACACACACACACCTTCAAACTCCTTCAGCTAAAAGAAAATCTTACTTGATTCAAGCAGTTATTACAGCTCCCAGTGCTGCCTACCTTCCTATAGCAAAGCAGTTTTACTTTCACTTTCACTATAACACAAAATCACTGGGTGAATGCTATTGGCTGTAGTGGGGCACAGAACATCTCAACTGCACATGCTCCACACTTAAGCTGTGCCTCAGTTTTGGGAGGTGATGGGTACATAGAGAGGAGACATGCATGAGGAGGAGCTAAACATGACATGAGATCATCTAGTGACAGGGAGCACTAAGGGATTAAGTTCCTGATAGCACTAAAAATATAGAAAAGGATAAAGGCAAGTAATTTTTTTTCGGTTTAGTATCCCTTTAAGACTGAGGCATCAGCTTCTCATTAGATTACAATGTATAATTACATGAAGCATATTTAAACACTAACTGGAGTAAAATATATCACAGTGCCCAGTCAATAGCAATGGTACGAAAGTGTCCATGTACAAATACATGGTTAGTATATCTGTTGTATTCAATTACATCAACTGGACTAAGTTGATCTAATTCTAATTCAAGTCAAGTTGATCTAATTGAATGCAACAGCACATGATTAGTAGTGACCAGTTGATGTTCTTTGTAAGATGCACATATACTAGTGATGTGGCCTACAGTAGCTGTGATCTCACCCTGCCTCTGCCTGCCATCACATCTTATGCCACAGTAAGATAAAACTATTACCAGTTACTGTGAGCAACTTGCATGTACCAGACACTGTGGGCAACTTGTATGTACCAGTCACAGTTGACATTGTGGGCAACTTGTATGTACCAGTCTCTATGGGCAACTTGTATGTACCAGTCGCTGTTTGGAGTCACTCTGTTTGGCACCCTCCATATGGCATATATGTGTCAGCCCTCCAGTTACCCAGACGCAGGTAAATCATTCCTCCAGCTCCCCAGTCACTGCTAGGTCAGCCCTCCAGTTTACTGGCCACTGCTAGGTCAGCCCTTCAGTTCACCAGCGACTGTAAGTTCATCCTTCCAGTTCACCAGCCACTGATAAGTCAAACCTAGCTGATGAACTGGAGGGCTGACCTAATAGTAAGAGCTGTTTAGCTTTGGTTTAATCTTATATGGGACATAATGTAGTTTTAAATGGTCTGAAGCAGTAGAATTAGAGTACCAACATAATTGGCTCAAAGTGACAACAATAAGTGTGTACTTAAAAACTTTGCATACTTCAATAAGTCTGATTGTATTTTCCTGTTTTCTTTATTTTGCAGGCAGCAGCTGGGAGTTTTGGTCTCGCCACATTGGTTTTACCAGGTACATTTTTTTTAGAACAGCAAAATATGCACATTTTAAACCTTTGTGAAATCAACCCCTCCTGGGGACTTCCTGTAATTACATTTTGAGGGAGAACTAAACTTAATTTTTTTTAATGTGAAAGCTTTTCTCCCCATAACACTACAGTTTCTGACAAAAGTCTTGTCGCCTGTGTATTTTGCAGTAACTCCTGCTATTAACCTGATTTTTAATTGATCAATTGGTGTTAGAAATAGCTCATATGAAAAGCTAAAGCCCTCCCAAATAATATTAAATGTACTGGTAAAAAATCGTTGCAAGACAAAAGTGTCGTCGCCTATACAGAAAATTATCTACTTTACAGCCAATCCAAAAATATGTCAGCAAATTAAGTAGTGGTTCTGTGAGATCCAAATTTAATATCTTGTATGACTTCTATTAGGACAGCATCCATGCGGTTTGGCAAGGATTCATACAATTTATTGATGAAATCATCAAGAATAGCCATGTCTCCCAGAGTTCATCAATATTCTTTGGTTTCGTCTTCCATGCTTCCTCTTTCATCCTACCCCACATATGCTCAATGATGTTCATGTCAGGTGACTGGGCTGGCCAATCCTGGAGCATCTTGATCTTTGCCTTTAGGAACTTTGATGTGGAGATGGAAGTACGCAATGGAGCACCATCCTGCTGCAGAATTTAGCCTTTTTTATGGTTGGGAATATATGAGGTAGCTAAGATTTCTTGGTATTTTACTTTATTGATGTTACCTTCCCACCTTGCAGATCCCTCGCAAACCCATACACTGGATGTAACCCCAGACCATGATTTTGCCCCCACCAAACTTCACTGTTATCTGGGTAAATCTCAGGGTTCCAGTAGGTCTCCTGCAAACAGAAGATTCATCTGAAAGTCCACCTTTTGCCACTTTTCCAGCGTCCATCCTTTTAGCAGGCTTTGGAACTTGGCAAATGCCACACGGTTTTTCAATTGTCTTTTGTTTAGTGGTTGCTTATGGGCACTGATTCGAACATGGAGGCCATTTGGAGACAGAATCCGACAAACTGTTCTGGTTGACACAGGGATTTCAGGTGACCAGGTCTCCTGGGGCTCTGCTGCAGTTGAAAATGGGCTTGCCTTGGATTTTCAATCCATCAAACGGTCCTCTCGAGCAGTTGTCTTGCGGGGTCTGCCTGACCTGGGCTTGTCAAAAAATTCTCCAGTCTCTTTAAATCTTTTCTCTATCCTATGAACTTGACGCTGAGAGCAATGGATTTGGTCTTCAGCTTCTTGATAATCAACACTTTAGTCTCAGGGTGAATTTTAGGCATGTTTGCAGAGGTCTATTTGCAATTGATGTGAAGGTCTAATGTACTGGGGTTCTTTTTATACACACCTGACACCTAATTGATCCATTATTAGTCACAGGTGAAGCCCATATGACAAGGCGACAACACTTCTTTGCAAAAATTGACTCAATGGGCTTTACCAAGCTGTGAATATTAGACTACTTTTTGTTAGTTTCGTTTTGCATTGAAACATTATTACAAAAGCTGTTTGGAGTAAAATGAACCATTTCTTGAAACAAAACAAGCATTAGAATTATTGTTAAGCGGCTCTATAGCAGGTCTATTTGTACACAAGCGACAAGACTTTTGTCAGAAACTGTATACATTGTTAGATACTTCTTAGTAAGTTGCATTTACTTACATGTAAGAAGTATATATTGTAACTAAGAAGGCTTTCATGTTGTTGACATTAGAACTCACACCCCCTGACCCCACTATTCACTGTCTCTATGCACATATTTTCTATACAGATGTCTCCACACAAATATAGAAGTTCCTTTTGCTTGTTATCTTACAATTTATTTTCCAGCCAGCGTGCATTATTGACAGCCAGGAACAATAGCTAGAAACAGAAGCAAAAAACATCAGTAAAATCATTTGACTATTTTGTAAAGATATAGTTTCTAAATGTACCTGTTTTCTTTGTGGTAGCTCAATATACAAAGACTATGGTTTTAGAAACACACAGCCCAAGACATTACAGGTTCAAAACCCCAGACTTTTATTTTTTTAGCGGCAGGTTCTTCTGAAGTGTGAAGCTTTCCTGAGGATTTTTGCAACTTACTTTGATTATTTATTTTACATATTTTTGAAGATATTTACATTTATATGTGTGATATGGTTGCAGCATCACCAGGTCCCCTGCACTTCCTGCTTCCTGCACTGAAACCATGTGACAGTCCCTCTTCCGTGTTTCCACCTCCTCGTGAGCCCCCATGGCCCCTCCCCTTGCAGCTCCTTGGGCCTTTCCCTTGCAGTCTCCTGTGGCCCCTCCCACTCATGTGCTCTGTGGCCTCTCACACTCATGGCTCTGGGGCCCCTCCCACTCATGGCTTTTGGGCCCCTCCCACTTGTGGGCCCCACAGCCCCTCCCACTTGTGGGCTCCTTCCCACTCGGGGCCACAGGACCTGCGAGTGTGCAGAGTCAGTCTGTGAGTGGGAGGGGCCACAGGGGGCTGCAAGGGGAGGGGACTCAGGGCCCATAATTGGGAAGGGCCAGCAAGTGGGAGGCATTAAAAAAAGCAGTGCTGTGGGCTCCCCACCCCCCTCCTACCCTTCAGTCATGCACTGAGCATGTGCCAACCACAGATTAGAGGAGGAAATAGTGTTTCTGACCGCAGATTCAGAACCTCCCATCCCTTAACTTTCGGATCACTGATTTCTTCATATTTTGGGCTGTGCAGCACGTAGAGAGGTGGTTGAGGGCTCGTTTTAAAGGTATGAACCTGGCCTTTCATTTAAAGGGTATGTCCACCCCATAAACGTATTTTTGATATGCTGCTCCCCCATGTCTGGTAGCCCCAACCGCATGGTTAGTATTTTTCAAAAGCCCCCCAAACTCTTACTTACCTCCCCTCGTTCCTCCGCCGCACTGCCGGCCCTCTGCTTGCGAGAATGCAAGCAGAGGGGCGGGACCGGCAGTCGCGTCTGTGATTGGCTGAGCGGCAGCCAATCACCACGGACGCGGCTGCCGGTCATTCAGTGCAGCGGAGGAAAGCGGAGAGGTAAGTAAGTGTTTGGGGAGCTTTTGGAAAAAAAAAATATGCGGTTGGGGCTGGGAGACATGGGGGAGCAGCATATTAAGGGGGATTGACGCTAGGGGGAGGGATAGTGGAACGGGAGGGAGAGGGAGGGGAGGGAGGGGGAGAGGGCTGCAGTGCGCATGGCAAATATCTACCGAGGCAGATAGCAGGCAGACCCTGCTATCCTCCTGGTGGTTAGTTTTGGGACTTTGGGGGGTTTACAGGAGAACCCTATGGAGCTGGGATGTGAGGTAAGGATAAACTACACTACATGGTGGGGCCAGTAGTTGGGGGGATTATAGTTTTGGGGGTGGACATGCCCTTTAAAATAAACTTGTTTGGAGACCACATTCCCCTTTAACACATATGATTGCTTACCTTTTTCCATCCAATACTCATCCTACTTAGATCTTAGGTTTGCATTATTAGAAGTCCCTTTCTTAACAAAAGGACACCCTTCCCTTTATCAAGGTTCAGCAAGAGGACCACAAAGTTTTAATTGCTATAAGTAAGTCCACAAAAAACAAAGTTTGCAGTTTGTTTGTTTTTCGTAATTAATTTGTAATTAAGTGAATTGTGTGTCTGTATAACAACACTTCCAGCCACTGTGTATTTAACTCAGATTACTTGGGCCTTGTGCGCGCAGTCCAATATTTCAAATCAAACGACCAGTTGCCATGATAATCTAGTCAATAGGGTACTGCAGCCAGCATTTCGTCATGACCAATTGTACCGTCTATTGAAGACCACATTATTTGGCTGATATAAACCAGCCCTGATAGTTTTGGATGAATGTGCTACCGAGATTGAACCACTATGCCGAAAGTTACAGTTGTACTGGTCATTGGGCCACAAAATATTTTACCATGTGTACACAACTTATACATGAAATATGTAGCCATTGGGTATAAATTTCCTTCATGTTCTCTCCTTAGATTGAACTTATCGGATATCCCCAATACTGTGCGATTGGTGTCCCCTGATTTTGGCATATTTATCATATCAGCAGTTTGCTTGGGCTTTTGTAATAGATTGGTTTCAAAGAGGAGACAACATGGGTCCACAACACATATTGAGCAGGTTGGAACAACGTTTAATGATTATTTTAATGTTTGTATGTAATATATCACTATTTTATCATGTGTAATGTCGCCACCAAGCATTTCCTGTTACACCTTGCTTTATTCCTTACATTGATTTATAACATCCTTGCTTTCTTTTTTAAAAGTTTGCACCTTTACAGTTAGGTCCATAAATATTTGGACAGCTTTTACCTAATTTTGTTTCTCTATAATACCTCAGTAACTTTTATATGAAAAAACTCAGTGGGATGAACAAAATGGATTGCATAAAAATGTGAGGCATCTAAAGCATTTTTCTTAACACAATCCCTTAATTTCAGGGGCTCAAAAGTAATTGGACAATTGACTCAAAGGCTATTTCATGGGCTGGTGTGGACAAGTCCGTCAGTATGTCATTTAAGCAAATATAATGCCTAAAATTGATTTGAGGAGGGGTGCTTGCATATGGAAGATTTTGCTATGAACAGATAAACATGTGGAGCTCTCGGTGCAGGTGAAAGAACCATCCATAGGCTGCAAAAACAGCAAAATAAATCCAAGAAATATTAGGAGCGGCACATCCTGAGAAATAAAGCAAGTACTGGGGAACTCAGCAATGCAAAAAGACCTGGGCATTCACAGAAGACAACAGTAGTGGATGATCACAGATTCATTTCCATGGTAAAGAGAAAACCCTTCACAACAGCCCACCAAGTGAACAACACTCTCCAGGGGGAAGGCCTATCGATATCCAAGTCTACTATAAATAGAATACTGCCTGAAAGTAAATACACTGCAATGTGCAAGCCACTCATAAGCCTCAAGAATAGAAAGGCTAAATTGGACTTTGCATAAGTATCTAAAAAAGCCAGCACAAAATTAAAAAATACTTTGGACAGATGAAACCAAGATCAACCTCTATCAGAATGATGGCAAGAAAAAATTTGGAGTAGGCATGCAACAGTTGCTTATCCAAAGCATGCCACATCATCTGTAAAACACGGTGGAGGCAGTGTGATGGCTTAAGCATGCATGGCTGGTAGTGGCACTGGGAGTGTTTATTGATGATATCAAAGGACAAAAGCATTAAGATTAATTCTGAGGTGTTCAGGCACATACTGTCTGATCAAATCCAGCTAAATTGATTGGGCGGCATTTCATGATACAGATGGACAATGAAGGCCAAAGCAACCCAAAGAGTTTACTAAAGCAAAAAAGTGGAAATACTTGAATAGCCATGTCATTCACCTGATTTTAACCAACAGGCATTTCACTTGCTGAAGGCTAAACTTCTCACAGAACGAACAGCAACCAAAAACCGCTGCAGTAAAGGCCTGGCAGAGCATTAAAAGGTATGTACGCTGTAAAAATAAACTTTAGCTTACTGGATAGCTTAGGCTTTAAAACTAGCTCAAGATGCCATTTCAGAAGAGAAGGAAGCCAGCAACATTCAAAGGTAGGATATGGGAGGGAATAGAACAAAAAAATTAGACATCTTTAGTTTAAAAGCCACAGCTATCCGGTCAGCTAAAGTTTTTTTTTTTACAGTGTACATATCTTTTGAAAAGGCTTGGGGGCGTGGCTTGCAGGCCCAGGGAGCAGTCGCATGGACTGAGAGCTCCTGGAAGCTGCCGTGTAAAACTCCACTTAAGACCCACTTACAGGGCTGGAAAACTTTCCAAAAGCGAGTCTGATAAACCTAGAATGGGGAGAAACAAAACTGGAATGAAAAAAACAAATTCTAAAACACTTACCCAGTATTTCTCGGATAAGAAGGGGAAGCCTCCGGAAATCCAGGATGGCGGCGCCCATGGTGGAGCCGCGTGTGCGCCAGATTCTCCAGCCGATCCACTTCAGGAACCTGAAATGACAGATAAACATAAAAGAAAAAGATTGGACACTGTACAATCAACAAATAAACACATGGATTTAATACAAAGGCTGGAAATGGCAAGAAGTGAGGAGGATTGCTCGATTTCATCAGATGAATCTATGATCAGCAAAAGTAAGCAAATTTCCTCTCCTACATATGATATTATAATACATGAAGATCAGGAAATAGATCTCACAAACAAAGATAATATCTCACCAACAAATTTGTACATGAAAATCAAAAGTGACTCCATTCCACAAAATGAAAGTGAAACTAAAACAAATAACCTCTTACAGCATTTTCCAGCCACAGAAAAACCCATATCTGAAGCAGTAATGAAGGAGTTACTTACCGTATATACTCGAGTATAAACCGACCCGAGTATAAACCGAGGTACCCAATTTCACCTAAAAATCTAATAAAAGTTGTTGACTCGAGTATAAACCGAGGGTAGAACTTGGCATTCACATATGTTCGTGGAAACTCAACTCCCAGCTAATAAAGCATGCTGGGGTTGTAGTTTCCAAACATCTTGAATGCCACCCTCACTTGGCATTCAAGATGTTTGGAAACTACAACTCCCAGCATGCTTTATTAGCTGGGAGTTGTAGTTTCCAAACATCTTAAATGCCAAGTGAGGGTGGCATTCAAGATGTTTGGAAACTACAACTCCCAGCATGCTTTATTAGCTGGGAGTTGTATTTGCAAACATCTTGAATGCCACCCTCACTTGGCATTCAAGATGTTTGGAAACTACAACTCCCAGCTAATAAAGCATGCTGGGAGTTGTAGTTTCCAAAACATCTTGAATGCCACCCTCAAACCCAGTTAAGTTTGTACCTGTGGGCTCTCTTCATCCAGGATCTGTGGGCTCTCCTCCATCCAAGGGCTTCCTAGGACTGTGTGTGGTAAGTTCCTCTCCAGTTCCTCTCCAGCAGCAGCGTCCTCTCCATTCCTGGCAGCAGCGTCCTCTCCATTCCGGCAGCTGCACGATCAGTCCATGTACTGGCGCGCCGGCTGACGTCACTAATTGGCGCCAAGCATATGTATAAAAATTGCCTCAATACAAAAAAAAAGAGAATCACAAAAATGGATATTCTCAGAAAACTCACAGACTTAGATCAAACATAAGACACAACCAACAGAATCAATAAAAAACGAAATCCAAAATGTTAGAACCGAACTACATCAACTAAATCTTTATGAGTATGATAGACTTTTGAGAAGACTAAAATCCAACCACTACCTACAAGGAGACAAAGCAGGCAAGAATTTAGCTAATAGACTGCGATATCAAGCTGCTAAAACAAAAATAGCACACATAACATCAGACACTAAAGAAAAAAATATTAACCCACAGAAAATAGCTGATCAATTCAGCCTATATTACAAAAAACTTTATAACCTCCAAGAATTAACCCCCAAACCTATTGCAAAAGATATTGAAGAATTTCTCTCAAAATTAGAAATCCCAACACTTACAATTCAACAATCAGAAGAATTAAGTAAACCAATAACAGAGAGAGAGATATTTCAAGCAATCAAAATATTAAAACCAAATAAATCACATGTTCATTTGGAAGCTGCAGCTTTAAAAATACCATTTTTAATGCGTGTGCACGAAACTCACAAGCATTACTGTTTGAGGCTCAAGCAGGAGAAAGCAGAGGAAATCTCAGAGGGGTGAAGCTTAACTTTCAGCAAACCAGTAACAAGATGTCAGCAACTTTCAAGGCACAAAGTTAGGCTCTGGAGGGGCATAGGTAAAAAAAAAAAAATATGGCAACAGTATTTTTAAAGCTGCAGCTTCCAAATAAACATAACGTGATTTTACAGTGCACTTATCCTTTAACTAATGAATACAACAAACAATTCCAAACACTATTAATTCCATCCCTAAAAGCTACACTCAATAAAGCAATAGAAGCTAATATATTCCCTCAAGAAATGACCAAAGCTCTGGTTATCCCAATACATAAACAAGGGAAAGATCCAGCCCTAACCACAAATTATAGGCCAATCTCATTATTGAACACAGAGTTTTGATTTTAAGAGGTTTAAGAGGCTATATTTATCTTTAAAATGTTCCAGTTTCGTTAAGAACCGGTTGTTTTTGTCTGGATTTTATTTTTCCATTTGTGGTTTTATATTTTCCCTTCTTTGGTAGTTGTCATCCCATCCTTGTGGATCTCCTCTCCCTGCGTGCCTTTTTAATTCTTAAATTATTTTTTTTCTGGGATTCTCAGGTTCCATATCTTGAAGTTTTTATTGCCTCTCTAGTGAGGTAAGTTTGGTGAATTTTTCCCTTCTCTAACTTCTTTTTAGACTGACCTGGATCCCCACCCTGTATCCAATAGAGTTTTGGCTAGAATCTCTGTCAGCTGTTTTAAATGATGTTTCTTTTTTTTGCATTGTTTTGTGAGAGATCTGCAAAAATTGTAAAATTCTTAGTATTTTACCTGGTAAATCTCTTTTTGTATTTCTGCATTGTCTCAGAATAGTTTCTTTTGTTTGAAGAAATTAATCTCTCGTCTATCACACCCCATGGGGCATTATGGGGTTGCATTTTTAGATAAACAACCTGTGTTTTCTCTGTCCAATTGAGCTGCTCAATTGGAGAGCATCATGGTATGGATGATCTCTAGCAGTTCCTCGCCATATGTGTAGTGTCAGATTCTTATTTTGATTGTTTTTCTGGTATCCTCTTTTTGAAAGTTTTTTCCCTTCTAGAACGGTCTTTGCCACCGGTCTGCAACTTTTTTATACTAAAGTAGATACTGAACAATCGTTGGTAGACGCATCTGCTAGCTCATAAATGAATTTGGTACTGTTTCCAATTTTTAATTCAATGTTGTGAGGTTTCTTTGAGTTATTTCGTAATGTCCTTTTTTACAGAATTACATTTCAGATATATCTCTACTTTAAAGCATTGTGTTGGTAAAAGTAACTCCTTCATTACTGCTTCAGATATGGGTTTTTCTGTGGCTGGAAAATGCTGTAAGAGGTTATTTGTTTTTAGTTTCACTTTCATTTGTGGAATGGAGTCACTTTTGATTTCATGTACAAATTTGTTGGTGAGATTTATCTTTGTTTGTGAGATCTATTCCTGATCTTCATGTATTATATATCATATGTAGGAGAGGAAATTTGCTTCTTTTGCGTCATAGATTCATCTGATGAAATGAGCATCCTCGTCTGCCATTCCTCCTCTTGCCACTTATTAATCCATGTGTTTATTTGTTTTGTACAGTGTCCAATCTTTTTCTTTTATGTTATCTGTCATTTCAGGTTCTGAAGTGGATCGGCTGGAGAATCTGCGCGCACACGCGGCTCCCCATGGGCCGCCATCCTGGATTTCCGGAGGCTTCCCCTTCTTATCCGAGAAATACTGGGTAAGGTGTTTGAATTGTTTTTTCATTCCAGTTTGTTTCTCCCCATTCTAGGTTTATCAGACTCGCTTTTGGAAAGTTTTCCAGCCCGTAAGTGGGTCTTAAGTGGAGTTTTACACGGCAGCTTCCAGGAGCTCTCAGTCCATGCGACTGCTCCCTGGGCCTGCAAGCCACGCCCCCTCATATTGCATAATTTCTAACAAAGAATTTTACACGAATAGAAGGAGAGGGTCTATTTTTGCGAGTAGACAAGAATGCACTTCACTGCTGTCAACATCATGAATAAATCTCTTTCTATGGCTGGTAAAGATGGAAAACCTACTACGACACTCTTTTTACTGTTAAAAGCATTTGATCTGTATTAAACTTAACTCAAAACTGCAAACAGCCTTAAAGAGACACCGTCAGTCCTTACCTGTTGTTTATAGAAAAGTAATTGATAATTTTCAAAACATAAGTTTTAGATTAAGCGTGTCTGCCCCTACTCGCAAACGTTGTGCAGAACCATGTGCTGGACAAACTACTCCAAATAAGAAGTCTTTAAGACAACATTTTATATTTGAAAATCCATTATTTTCCCCGCCTGCGGAAACCCCCATTATATATGTTGTTTCCAATTATCACCTGTGGAAGGCATAAATTTTTTTAGTGTAAGTTATGTTTTCTCAAGAGTTTCATGTAATATATCCGACATCATACCAATTTCTCGTTGACTAAATGTTTTAACTCATCAGTGATTCCACCCATTTTTCCAATTAAAATACCTGTATTACGAAGGTAATACTTTACTTTGCCCTGGTTTTGCTTCCACTGGTAGCAAACAGGCCCACTAATGATACATTCTTTTAAATTATCTATGACACTGTACAAGAGTGTGGAGCAGGTACATGGTTTTAAAGGGCATCTATAGTGGGAAATATACTTTTTTTCTTTCTTTCCATGTGTTCTATAATTCCCCACAACCCCAGAGTGTCTTTACTTTTTTTTGATTCCCTCTCTGTTCCGAGATCACAGTTAGAAGAATAGTGATTGCATTCCTCTACTCCTACTTGGACTGTCAATCAAATCCCTGTGACGTGATCCCCCCTCCCTGCTCTGTAATAAACATAGAGATAAGAGCATTAGAGGGGGAGAGAGGTAGCTTGATGGAGATATAAGGCTGCACTTGACCCCCCTTCTTAATAGCTTTACTGATTGATGATGGGTCACAAAGTGAGAGATCGTAAATTGTACTGTTCTCCTTTTTCTCTAGTGCTTCTATGCTGTGCTGTTTTTTTTAGGATGTGACTTTTAACTCCTACTGACACATGATAAGCTTGTCGGTTAGCCGGAGTTGAGACATGAGGGGGGTAACAGAGGGGAGGGGGAAGGGGGGAGTGCTAGACGAGATCTGACACCATGGTTAAACAAAGTCCTGACAAGATAGGATTAAGCGCACAGAGTACATGAGATTTAACTTTGCAAGGGCAATGTTTTTTTTCACTATAGATGCACTTTAATAAGCCTCTGTTTGTATGGCCCGAGAAATTTTTTCTTGGTCAGTTTTCAGAATCTTTTTTTAGCTATGATATGCTTCACTATATGAAAATGCTATGTACCCTCTGCTAACTTACAGATTAAGCTCCAGATCCGGAGAAAACAAAAATTGTGAACCTCTTGAGACAATTAACAACCTTGGATACCTTTTTATATTTTACCAAACTAACTTTGAAAATGGGTATTAAGATCGATGCACCTTATTGGCAACAGACACAATAGGTACCAGCTCTAACACACAAACATACGAATTCAAAAGTCGCATAAAAAGAGGGTTTTAATTCTGTCGGTATGCCTTGGATCAGATATATACCTTTGTGAAGTTTCTGATAAACTATAGGAGTTACAAGAGCAACTAATGTTAACAGAACACTACAAAGTAAGGCTATATGTACTTTCAAAGAAGGCATTGCTAAATGTGTCAGAATGATCTAAAGCGTTAAACCTTCCCTTTTAGTAAGTTTGTAATACCCTAGTATGAACCATCCTACAGGCTTTACCACAACTACAAACTTTGGTCCTGCTTTGAGTGCTACCTATCCTAAAATGGGTATCTCCACTGGTAAACCAACTTTTGGAATTCAGTTTTATTGCAAGAATGGGAGGTAAAGTAGCTGTTGTCTTACCCTCCGGTTCTTCCATAAAACCCTTCAGGAGCCAGAAGCGAGGTCAGCAACTTACTCTTGGTCTCCAATCACTCTCTTCAATCCTCACTCCCTGATGTTGAAATTATCAATCCGAAACAAATCCTTCTCTCACACTTGGACAGTAAAAGACCTTTAGTTCTAGTAAATAGTTTTAACATGTTATTTTCAAATTTTCCTCAACATTTTAAAATATCTGCTGCTGTGGAGTGGGTTGTCCAGTCACATGGTTCAGCTAAAAAACACAATATTGGTACCTTTTGCTGAAAAGTATAATAATTTCAATTCTTTGTTTGGCAGAATAGCTGCATTCATAGGAACTGTACCTTTCTGACATGTCAATGGGCTAGATATGCTCCACAAGCGCCGCGGGCTGGCTACATACTCCCAAGTGCCCGGGGCCGGCTTGCTAGATACTCCAGCAAGCGGCCGGGCTGGTCTACGATGCAACATTCCCGCTAGCAATGGGGGTTGACATATGTGAAAGCAGTTTTCATTATTAAAATGTGCGTCACGGGTGGCCTGCCAGATGCAAGTGCCATGGCTTGCCAGAAGCAGTGGTCAGGGCTTGCCGATCAAGGGTCCGGGCTTGCCAAAGCCAAGGTCCCCCTCCAATGGGTGTTGAAGCATACGTAGAAAGAGCAGTTTTTTCAATTATTAAAAATGTGGCTGACTAACCTGGATGGTTGATTACGGGCAGCAGGTAGCTGCTCTCAGCAAGAACTGGTTAGACTAGTAACTTAATACACAATCCGGCAAAATGCAAACAAAGAATTCTGTTTTAGATCACTTAAGACGACGGTGTCAGCACACTTTGGGACAAAAGGCAGTGGCAGCACCTGGACAAAAGCAGTGGGCAATGGAAACCCCAGAGATTATTGTTTTAGGTTTTTAAACTTTTTGAACATAAGCTTACCAAAGTGTCGGCAGCTGTACAAAAGGCAGTGGCATCAGCTGGACAAAAGGCAGAGGCGGCAGCTGTAGAATTAGTGGAAAATTATTGTATAATGGAACCCCAGAATATGTTAGTGTTTTTTTCTTTTTTGAACAATAAGCTTAAACCAAGGTGGCGGCACCTGACAAAGTGTAATGTGGTGGCACCTGGACAAAAGGCAGTGGCAGCACCTGTCCACAAGGCCAGTGTCGGCACCTAACAAAAGGCAGTGGCGGCAACCTAGTAACATAAAGGCAGTGGTGGCTCTGCTAGAATAGTTACAAAGATCTTGTATAATGGAACCCAGCAGAATATGTTTAGGTTTTTTTCTTTGTTGAACATAAGCTAACAAGGTGGCGGCACCTGGGACAAAGGTAGTGGTGGCCACCTGGACAAAGGCCGTGGCAAGCACCTGGACAAAGGCAGATGGCGGCACCTAGATCACAAAGGGCAGTGGCGGCACCTAAGCAAAAGCGGGTGGCAGCTGTAGCATTAGTTTCAAAGATATTTGTATAATGGAACCCCAGAGACTAATGTTTAGGTGTTTTCTTTTTGAACATAAGCTTACCAAGGTGGCAACACCTGGACAAAAGGCAAGTGGCAGCACCTGACACAAGGCATGGTGGACATGGACAAAAGGCTAATGGCAGCCCCTGGACAAAAGTCAGTGGCGAAGGCACCTTGCACGGCAGTGGTGGCACCCCTGGACAAAGGCATGGACATTATTAAAAAATATTGTATAATGAAACACCAGAGATTATGTTTGGTTTTTTTCTTTTTGAACATAAAATTACCAAGTGTGGGCGGCCATATACAAAGAGGCCGTGGTGGCAACCATGGACAAAAGGCACTGGCGGCACCTAGACAAAGCTTACCAGGCAGCGCACCCTGGCCAAGACAGCGCACCTACAGAATAACTTTTAAATACTAGAAATAATGGAACCAAGATTAGGTATAATATATATTATGATAGATATAATTATATTAATTTTTATTTTATTTTTTAAACTGGAGCTTACAAACATATTTGTGTACAAGTCATTCTGAATGACTGATAAGCCAGTCGGATGACCTAGCTAAATGTCTTTTCAGAACTGAACTTTAATTCCAGTTGATCTAACGGAATACCAACAGATCGACCATGACCTGGGTAAATATTGAGTAATTAACCCAAGTGGCTTAGCTAAGACTTATGGGCCCTGATGCAAAATTTGGAAACGGTCCCCCAACCCCACCCGCAAAACCAATAATCATTCCCATAAAAAGAACCAAATTCATCAATTAAACATTTTTAAGGCATTTCAAAACCTTATAAAACAAACTGTGCCAAGCCATTTTTAAACCATGTCAGTTTTTTGTCAACACACTGGTAAAAAAACTTGGCACCATAAAGAGACATTAGTAAAAAATGCCTTAGTACAACTGGCAACTGGTAACAATGCTTTGGTCATAGCAGATAGATAAAGAATGGTTTGAAAATGATACTAGTAAACGGGTTGGGGCACACGATCACACAGACACTGATAAAATGCTTGGCACACAGACAATGGGAAAAAAATGCTTAGTACACTGGACTACTGGTAAAAGGGTTTAGCAACAACGACCTGTAAAATTGCTAGACCATTGATAAATTGGTTGACCATTGTACTGTGAAATACTGTAAGTTGGGAACAGACATTCGTAAATGCTTCAAAACTGAACTATTACATGGATGGCAACAGACCTTGGTTTAAACATTTTGGAACATTGGCGTGATAAATGGGCAATTGATGCACAATGGGGGGGTCTCGTGGAATTCAGGAGACCACCCCAGAATGAGGGAGACTCCGGTCAATCCGGGAGAGGTGGGATCCTGCGGCTGTAATGGTTTGGCCATTTGCATGCTTGATCTCAAAACAAAGCCAACTTTTACATCTCCCAGCATTCCCCTACCAACACTCGCTTACAGAGCATACTGGTATTATAATTTCCCCAAACAATAGTAATCAATCCCTGGCCTACAATTGTACTGTGGTTCTGTTGACTTTAACACTAATGCCACTCTGTACAACTAAAAATAAAGTTCACACCCACAAAAAACAAACCAAAAAAAAACCAAAAAAAGAAACCTAGCTGCCTGACTCAAAGTTTGACTCAACAACTACAGCACACAAAACCCTAGTGATCACCGGTGCACCTTGAAAACTCCCAATTGTCCCTAGATTAACCCCCCCCTACAATTTACACTCTGCTGACAGGGAATTCTGTGAGTTATATTTTCCTAAACTCTATCCCTGGCTGTCATAGACTTGTAGTGTGCGGGATTCTATTTACTATTACAGTACTAATAAAAGAACATTAATTAACTAAATCAAATAATTAAATTAATTAATTCAAAGTAGTGTGGTTGAGTGTGTCACTACACTGGCACACTGCTCAACAAGTCATCAATCCTCCCCCCCCTCCTACTCCCAACCACCCGTCCAGCTAATCTCCCTCAGATCAGTCCGAAGTCCGAAAGGCAGTGTTAAGTCTTCAGAAAGGAACCTAATGGGAGGCCTCCCTGGGCATGAGTCTAAGTACCTGTTTGTTTCCTCCGTCCAGAGCCTCTGATGGTGAGGATGTTCACCATCAGATACCAGGTCACGGCCCCCGAAAGATAATCACAAGACCCATCCCTCAATGTTGCGACAGCCACGAAAAGGAGGAATCCAAGATAACACATTAAGGGCTAGGCCACACTGCTGCGTTTTTTTTGCGTTGCGCTTGCGTTTGCGATTGCTCTTAAGCGATTTTTTTCAACATGATTAAACGCGGCAACGCAAAAAAACCGCGCATTTTTTCGAAGTGCAATTCATTGCGTTTTGGCGTTCTGCATTTTTAATCGCAATCGCATGCGTTTTCCTATATTATTGAAGAAATCGCAATCGCAACCAACGAAAATCGCACATGAACATCGCATGCTATTGCGTTTGCGTTTGCGTTTTCGTTTCAGTGTGCCTAGCCCCTAAGGGTCGGCGACTGCGGCAAGCCAAAACAAGTCCGAGACAGGCAGACCATCAGAGCGGCAGCAGGCCTAGCAAAGGTCAAGCAATCTTGATTGGCAACAGGTAAGTCAGTCAGGAGGCAGCAAGAATAGTCACAGATAGGCAAAGTCAAAGGCAGGTGGCAAGCTGGCAAGGTTGGGCAATCCACGGTATTTGCCCTCCAGAGTTTTAATAATGAAACCTGGAATGGGAGAACCCCCCTTCTCTCACAATGTCTGGGATCATTATAATATACAGGTCATGTTTTATATGTTTTATATATTATATTTGTTAACTGTTTTTATAATCTATAGAGTTGCACTGTTTAAATATGGTACCTTGAATGCTGAATGTAAGGAAAAAATAGAAGAGAATAATGTGGCAGAGGAGTCCCTGACTGACAGCCAAAATCCAAAGCAAAATTTAGAACCCTCTAAAAATGGTTTTAACAACTGTAACGTATAATGTAAGAGGGTTGAATTACCCACAAAAGCACAAAAGAGATTCTCACTAAATAAAGAACTTAACGAAATAAAAGCAGATGTAGTGTGTCTCCAGGAGACACATCTGCTGCACCAAAACAGCATACTGCTGGGAAAAAAAAATACCCTAATATATTCCAGGCTACTTTTTCAAAAAAAGTGACGGTCTTGATCAGGGACTCTGTGGCATTCCAACTGAAAGATAAAGTTATAGATGATAATGGAAGATATGTGATACTGTCTTGTAAGATAAATAATTTAATGTATACAATTGTGAATTTATATGCACCAAACCAGAATCAACTCAGATTTATTAAAAGAACTATCAATAAGGCTAGAGAATTTAAGAACAATACAATACTTGTATTTGGAGATTTTAATCTAATTCTAGATCATGAGAGAGACTCCAAAAATATAAAAACCAAGGGTAATAAGGAATTTAGAGAATGGTTAAAAAAAGTTGTTCCTTCTAGAACGGTCTTCCAGGTCTGCAACTTTATTTAACAAGAAGAGAATCACAGAAAATGGATATTCTCCGAAAACTCACAGACTTAGAATCAAAACATAAGACACAACCAACAGAATCAATAAAAAACGAAATCCAAAAAGTTAGAACCGAACTACATCAATTGAATCTTTATGAGTATGATAGACTTTTGAGAAGACTAAAATCCAACCACTACCTACAAGGGACAAAGCAGGCAAGAATTTAGCTAATAGACTGAGATATCAAACTGCTAAAACAAAAATAGCACACATAACATCAGACACTAAAGAAAAAATTATTAACCCACAGAAAATAGCTGATCAGTTCAGCCTATATTACAAAAAACTTTATAACCTCCAAGAATCAACCCCCAAACCTATTACAAAAGATATTGAAGAATTTCTCTCAAAATTAGAGATCCCAACACTTACAATTCAACAATCAGAAGAATTAAGTAAACCAATAACTGAGAGAGAGATATTTCAAGCAATCAAAACATTAAAACCAAATAAATCACCAGGATCCGATGGATTAACTAATGAATATTACAAACAATTCAAAACGCTCTGGTTATCCCAATACATAAACAAGGGAAAGATCCAGCCCTAACCACAAATTATAGGCCAATCTCATTATTGAGATTGAGATTTAAAAATCTACTCCAAAATTCTAGCTACCAGACTCAATAAATATTTACCTTTACTCATTCACTCCAATCAAGTAGGATTTGTACTAGGCAGAGAATCTATAGAAAATACGAGAAAAATAATTAATCTAATATATAAATGTAATAAAAAAAATATATCAGCCTTGTTTATCACGCTTGACACAGAAAAAGCGTTTGATAGAATAAACTGGAAATACATGCAAATGGTACTGGAAAAATTTAAATTTCCAACTATATTTAATAACGCAATATTAGCACTATAAAAATCCATCAGCTCAAGTATTAATATCCCAAATGCTTTCTAGTTCATTTAATATAACCAATGGTACTAGACAGGGCTGCCCTTTGTCACCTTTGATTTTTGCTCTACTTATGGAACCTTTGGTACAGGCAATAAGACAAGACAACAATATCCACGGTATAAAATACAACAATTCAACCCATAAAATAGCCCTATTTGCAGATGACATCATACTTACAATAAGAAACCCAATCCAATCACTACCACATATCCAAAAATACATAGAAACATTCAACAAACTATCCTACTACAAAATAAATGACACAAAGTCACAAGTATACCAGTAAATATATCCATAACCCTCAAATTATTTCTAGTAAATACCAATACAACTGGAAAATAAAAGAAACTACATATTTAGGAATAAAAATGACAGAGAACAACTCCACTTTATATCAAAATAATTATTTACCTCTCCTCAATAAAACCCAGAAACAATTAACAGACTGGAAACATGCCTCCTTAACTTTAACAGGCAAAATAAATATTATTAAGATGATGATTTTACCACAATTTTTATATATATTCAGAGCAGTGCCAATACCAGTCCCACCAACATATTTCATTCAAGCCCAAAATATAATAACAAAATTTATTTGGAATAATAAAATCCCTAGAATTAATAGAAAAACATTAGCTAAAACAAAAGAAACAGGAGGCTTGACATTACCTATATTGAAAGACTATTATCAAGCTGTGATAATGAACCAATCAAGAATATGGTGGCAGCAAAGTTCCAGAGCTCAGGAGTGGTACAATATAGAACAGGAAGAGGTAAAACTAACACCTTAAAACAAGTACTAGGAGCGATTTTGTTAGGATATTAACCTGGAAGGAAAGCGTTATGGTCTCCTACAGTACAAGCTACTATATTAACATGGGAAAACCTCTCCAAAGAAACACAGCTATTTACAGATTATTGTGGTGATATTGATATTTCCAGTATTGAACTGTGTACTCCAAACCTAAAACTCTTATGGGATAAATATAATCTAATTTCATTATATCAATTATTCGAGAAAGGCCAATACATACCATTCCCAAAATTAAAAGAAAAATATAACATGTCTACAACAGAATATTACAAACTCTAATAAGTACATATAGCGACAGCTAGGTGGCCAACTATTACTATTATTGTATGGGAGGTAGAGATATACCTTAGTACTGATTGTTTGTGACAGGAAAATGAGATGTAGGAATAGGTGTCCCTTTATCCCACAATTATAATATTATGGGCACTTTTTATTTTTAAAGGACAACTCCACCATCATAAGAACATCTTTTAGAAAGATGGCCTCTTTAAATATGTTGATATTCCTACTTTGTCTTTTGAATTCATATTGTATGCCTGCTGTGCTTCCGGGTCCCTATACGAAACTGAGCAATTTAGTGACCTGTATTGAGCCTGAGCATGGGGGAGCACCCCTCCCCCTGGCGAACTACATGTAAACTCTCCATTCTTAAAAGTAAAGCTATTTCTGTCACTGCATGGCTAATTGATTCAGCACTAAGTTCAGGAAAAGGAATAAGCATTGTCTATTTCTCTGTTTCTTTTCTGTGCAGATACACCCAAACCTGCAGTTAGCTGCTTGCTGTGTTTACTTAAGTCCCATGTAGCACTGTACCTAAAGAAATCAATTACAAATCCCCCCCCCCCCACCCCCCCCCCACACACACACCTTCAAACTCCTTCAGCTAAAAGAAATCTTACTTGATTCAAGCATTTATTACAGCTCCCAGTGCTGCCTACCTTCCTATAGCAAAGCAGTTTTACTTTCACTTTCACTAAAACACAAAATCACTGGGTGAATGCTATTGGCTGTAGTGGGCACCAGAACATCTCAACTGCACATGCTCCACACTTAAGCTGTGCCTCAGTTTTTGGGAGGTGATGGGTACTGATAGGAGACATGCATTAGGAGGAGCTAAACATGACATGAGATCATCTAGTGACAGGGAGCACTAAGGGATTAAGTTCCTGATAGCCACAAAAATATAGAAAAGGATAAGGCAAGTAATTTTTTTCGGTTTATATATCCCTTTAAGACTGGCATCAGCTTCTCATTAGATTACAATGTATAATTACATGAAGCATATTTAAACACTAACTGGAGTAAAATATCAACGTGCCCAGTCAATAGCAATGGTACGAAAGTGTCCATGTACAAATACATGGTTGTATATCGTTGTATTCAATTACATCAACTGGACTAAGTTGATCTAATTCTAATTCAAGTCAAGTTGATCTATTGAATGCAACAGCACTGATTAGTAGTGACCGTTGATGTTTCTTTGTAAGATGCACATATACTATGATGTGGCACAGTAGCGTGATCTCACCCTGCCTTCGCCTGCCATCACATCTTATGCCACAGTAAGTATAAACTATTACCAGTTACGTGAGCAACTTGCATGTACCAGACACTGTGGAAACTTGTATGTACCAGTCACAGTTGACATTGTGGGCAACTTGTATGTACCAGTCTCTATGGGCAACTTGTATGTACCAGTCGCTGTTTGGAGTCACTCTGTTTGGCACCCTCCATATGGCATATATGTGTCAGCCCTCCAGTTCCCCAGACGCAGGTATCATTCCTCCAGCTCCCCAGCCACTGCTAGGTCAGCCCTCCAGTTTTACTGGCCACTGCTAGGTCAGCCCTTCAGTTCACCAGCGACTGTAAGTTCATCCTTCCAGTTCACCAGCCACTGATAAGTCAAACCTAGCTGATGAACTGGAGGCTGACCTAATAGTAAGAGCTGTTTAGCTTTGGTTTAATCTTATATGGGACATAATGTAGTTTTAAATGGTCTGAAGCAGTAGAATTGAGTACCACATAATTGGCTCAAGTGACAACATAAGTGTGTACTTAAAAACTTTGCAACTTCAATAAGTCTGATTGTATTTTCCTGTTTTCTTTATTTGCAGGCAGCAGCTGGGAGTTTTGGGTCTCGCCACATTGGTTTTACCAGGTACATTTTTTTTAGAACAGCAAAATATGCACATTTTAACCTTTGTGAAATCAACCCCTCCTGGGGACTTCCTGATTTACATTTTGAGGGAGAACTAAACATATTTTTTTAATGTGAAAGCTTTTCTCCCCATAACCTACAGTTTCTGACAAAAGTCTTGTCGCCTGTGTATTTTGCAGTAACTCCTGCTATTAACCTGATTTTTAATTGATCAATTGGGTTAGAAATAGCTCATATGAAAGCAAAGCCCTCCCAAATAATATTAAATGTACTGGTAAAAAATCGTGGCAAGACAAAAGTGTCGTCGCCTATACAGAAATTATCTACTTTACACCAATCCAATCCAAAATATGTCAGCAAATTAAGTAGTGTTCTGTGAGATCCAAATTTATATCTTGTATGACTTCTATTAGGACAGCATCCATGCGGTTTGGCAAGGATTCATACAATTTATTGATGAAATCATCAAGAATAGCCATGTCTCCCAGAGTTCATCAATATTCTTTGGTTTCGTCTTCCATGCTTCCTCTTTCATCCTACCCCACATATGCTCAATGATGTTCATGTCAGGTGACTGGGCTGGCCAATCCTGGAGCATCTTGATCTTTGCCTTTAGGAACTTTGATGTGGAGATGGAAGTACGCAATGGACACCATCCTGCTGCAGAATTTAGCCTTTTTTATGGTTGGGAATATTGAGTACTAAGATTTTGGTATTTTACTTTATTGATGTTACCTTCCCACCTTGCAGATCCCTCGCAAACCCATACACTGGATGTAACCCCAGACCATGATTTTGCCCCCACCAAACTTCACTGTTATCTGGGAAATCTCAGGGTTCCAGTAGGTCTCCTGCAAACAGAAGATTCTCTGAAAGCCACCTTTTGCCACTTTCCAGCGTCCATCCTTTTAGCAGGCTTTGGAACTTGGCAAATGCCACACGGTTTTTTCAATTGTCTTTTGTTTAGTGGTTGCTTATGGGCACTGATTCGAACATGAGGGCCATTTGGAGACAGAATCCGACAAACTGTCTGGTTGACACAGGGATTTCAGGTGACCAGGTCTCCTGGGGCTCTCTGCAGTTGAAATGGGCTTGCCTTGGATTTTCAATCCATCAAACGGTCCTCTCGAGCAGTTTGTCTTGCGGGGTCTGCCTGACCTGGGCTTGTCAAAAATTCTCCAGTCCTTTAATTCTTTTCTCTATCCTATGAACTTGACGCTGAGAGCAATGGATTTGGTCTTCAGCTTCTTGATACAACACTTTAGTCTCAGGGTGAATTTTAGGCATGTTTGCAAGGTCTATTTGCAATTATGTGAAGGTCTAATGTACTGGGGTTCTTTTTATACACACCTGACACCTAATTGACCATTATTAGTCACAGGTGGCCCATATGACAGGCGACAACACTTCTTTGCAAAAATGTGACTCAATGGGCTTTACCAAGCTGTGAATATTAGACTCTTTTGTTAGTTTCGTTTTGCATTGAAACATTATTACAAAAGCTGTTTGGAGTAAAATGAACCATTTCTTGAAACAAAATCTGCATTAGAATTATTGTTAAGCGGCTCTATAGCAGGTCTATTTGTAACAAGCGACAAGACTTTTTGTCAGAAACTGTATACATTGTTAGATACTTCTTAGTAAGTTGCATTTACTTACATGTAAGAAGTATATTTTGTAACTAAGAAGGCTTTCATGTTGTTGACATTAGAACTCACACCCCCTGACCCCACTATTCACTGTCTCTATGCACATATTTTCTATACAAATGTCTCCACCAAATATAGAAGTTCCTTTGGCTTGTTATCTTACAATTTATTTTCCAGCCAGCGTGCATTATTGACAGCCGAACAATAGCTAGAAACAGAAGCAAAAACATCAGTAAAATCATTTGACTATTTTGTAAAGATATAGTTTCTAAATGTACCTGTTTTCTTTGTGGTAGCTCAATATACAAGACTATGGTTTTAGAAACACACAGCCCAAGACATTACAGGTTCAAAACCCCAGACTTTTATTTTTTTAGCGGCAGGTTCTTCTGAAGTGTGAAGCTTTCCTGAGGATTTTTGCAACTTACTTTGATTATTTATTTTACATATTTTTGAAGATATTTACATTTATATGTTGTGATATGGTTGCAGCACATCACCAGGTCCCCTGCACTTCCTGCTTCCTGCACTGAAACCATGTGACAGTCCCTCTTCCGTGTTCCCACCTCCTCGTGAGCCCCCATGGCCCCTCCCTTGCAGCTCCTTGGGCCTTTCCCTTGCGTCCCTGTGGCCCCTCCCACTCATGTTCTCTGTGGCCTCTCACACTCATGGCTCTGGGGCCCCTCCCACTCATGCTTTTGGGCCCCTCCCACTTGTGGGCCCCACACCCCTCCCACTTGTGGGCTCCTTCCCACTCGGGCCACAGGACCTGCAGTGTGCAGAGTCAGTTCTGTGAGTGGGAGGGCCCACAGGGGCTGCAAGGGAGGGGACTCAGGCCCATAATTGGGAGGGCCAGCAAGTGGGAGGCATTAAAAAAAGCAGTGCTGTGGGCTCCCCCCCCCCTCCTACCCTTCAGTCATGCACTGAGCATGTGCCAACCACAGATTAGAGGAGGAATATGTTTCTGACCGCAGATTCAAACCTCCCATCCCTTACTTTCGGATCACTGATTTCTTCATATTTTGGGCTGTGCAGCACGTAGAGATGTGTTGAGGGCTCGTTTTAAAGGTATGAACCTGGCCTTTCATTTAAAGGGTAGGTCCACCCCCTAAACTTATTTTTGATATGCTGCTCCCCCATGTCTGGTAGCCCCAACCGCATGGTTAGTATTTTTCAAAAGCCCCCCAAACTCTTACTTACCTCCCCTCGTTCCTCCGCCGCACTGCCGGCCCTCTGCTTGCGAGAATGCAAGCAGAGGGGCGGGAACGGCAGTCGCGTCTGTGATTGGCTGAGCGGCAGCCAATCACCACGGACGCGGCTGCCGGTCATTCAGTGCAGCGGAGGAAGCGGAGAGTAAGTAAGTGTTTGGGGAGCTTTTGGAAAAAAAAAATATGCGGTTGGGCTGGGAGACATGGGGGAGCAGCATATTAAGGGGGATTGACCAGGGGGAGGGATAGTGGACGGGAGGGAGAGGGAGGGGAGGGAGGGGAGAAGGGCTGCAGTGCGCATGCAATATCTACCTACCGGAGGCAAGATAGCAGCAGAGCCCTGCTATCCTCCTGGTGGTTAGTTTTGGACTTTGGGGGGGTTTACAGGAGAACCCTATGAGCTGGGATGTGAGGTAAGGATTAAACTACACTACATGTGGGGGGGGCCAGTAGTTGGGGGGATTATGTTTGGGGGTGGACATGCCCTTTAAATAACTGTTTGGAGACCACATTTCCCCTTTACCACATATGAGGCTTACCTTTTTCCATCCAATACTCATCCTACTTAGATCTTAGGTTTGCATTATTAGAAGTCCCTTTCTTAACAAAGAACACCCTTCCCTTTATCAAGGTTCACAGAGGACCACAAAGTTTTAATTGATAAGTAGTCCACAAAAACACAAAGTTTTGCAGTTTGTTTGTTTTTCGTAATTATTTGTAATTAAGTAATTGTGTGTCTGTAAAACAACATCTCCAGCCACTGTGTATTTAACTCAATTACTTGGGCCTTGTGCGCGCAGTCCAATATTTCAAATCAAACGACCAGTTGCCATGATAATCTAGTCAATAGGGTACTGCAGCCAGCATTTCGTCATGACCAATTGTACCGTCTATTGAAGACCACATTATTTGGCTGATATAAACCAGCCCTATAGTTTTGGATGAATGTGCTACCGAGATTGAACCACTATGCCGAAAGTTACAGTTGTACTGGTCATTGGGCCACAAAATATTTACCATTTGTACACAACTTATACATGAAATATGTACCATTGGGTATATAATTTCCTTCATGTTTCTCTCCTTTAATTGAACTTATCGGATATCCCCAATACTGTGCGATTGGTGTCCCCTGATTTTGGCATATTTATCATATCAGCAGTTTGCTTGGGCTTTTGTAATTAGATTGGTTTCAAAGAGGACAAAACATGGGTCCACAACACATATGAGCAGGTTGGACAACGTTTAATGATTATTTTAATGTTTGTATGTAATATATCACTATTTTTCATGTGTACTTTCTCCACCAAGCATTTCCTGTTACACCTTGCTTTATTCCTTACATTGATTTATCCATCCTTGCTTTCTTTTTTTTTAAAAGTTTGCACCTTTACAGTTAGGTCCATAAATATTTGGACAGCTTTTACCTAATTTTGTTTCTCTATAATCATCAGGTAACTTTTATGAAAAAACTCAGTGGGATGAACAAAAGGGATTGCATAAAAATGTGAGGCATCTAAAGCATTTTTCTTAACACAATCCCTTAATTTCAGGGCTCAAAAGTAATTGGAAATTGACTCAAAGGCTATTTCATGGGCTGGTGTGGACAAGTCCGGCAGTATGTCATTTAGCAAATATAATGCCTAAAATTGATTTGAGGAGGGGTGCTTGCATATGGAAGATTTTGCTATGAACAGATAAACATGTGGAGCTCTCGGTGCAGGTGAAGAACCATCCATAGGCGCAAACAGCAAAATAAATCCAAGAAATTTAGGAGCGGCACATCCTGAGAAATAAGCAAGTACTGGGAACTCAGCAATGCAAAAAGACCTGGGCATTCACAGAAGACAACAGTGTGGATGATCACAGATTCATTTCCATGGTAAAGAGAAAACCCTTCACAACACGCCACCAATGAACACACTCTCCAGGGGAAGGCCTATCGATATCCAAGTCTACTATAAATAGAATACTGCCGTGAAAGTAAATACACTGCAATGTGCAAGCCACTCATAAGCCTCAAGAATAGAAAGGCTAAATTGGACTTTCATAAGTATCTAAAAAAGCCAGCACAAAATTAAAATACTTTGGACAATGAAACCGATCAACCTCTATCAGAATGATGGGAAAAAATTTGGAGTAGGCATGCAACAGTTGCTTATCCAAAGCATGCCACATCATCTGTAAACACGTGGAGGCAGTGTGATGGCTTACCATGCATGGCTGGTAGTGGCACTGGAGTGTTTATTGATGAATCAAAGGACAAAAGCATTAAGATTAATTCTGAGGTGTTCAGGCACATACTGTCTGATCAAATCCAGCTAATTGATTGGGCGCATTTCATGATACAATGACAATGAAGGCCAAAGCAACCCAAAGAGTTTACTAAAGCAAAAAAGTGAATACTTGAAAGCCGTCATCACCTGATTTTAACCAACAGGCATTTCACTTGCTGAAGGCTAAACTTCTCACAGAACGAACAGCAACCAAAAACCGCTGCAGTAAAGGCCTGGCAGAGCATTAAAAGGTTGTACCTGTAAAAATAAACTTTAGCTTACTGGATAGCTTAGGCTTTAAAACTAGCTCAAGATGCCATTTCAGAAGAGAAGAAGACCAGCACATTCAAAGGTAGATATGGGAGGGAATAGAAAAAAAAAAGAATTTTAGTTTAAAAGCCACAGCTATCCGGTCAGCAAAGTTTTTTTTTTTTACAGTGTACATATCTTTTGAAAAGGCTTGGGGGGCTGGCTTGCAGGCCCAGGAGCAGCGCATGGACTGAGAGCTCCTGGAAGCTGCCGTGTAAAACTCCACTTAAGACCCACTTACAGGGCTGGAAAACTTTCCAAAGCGAGTCTGATAAACCTAGAATGGGGAGAAACAAAACTGGAATGAAAAAAACAAATTCTAAAACACTTACCCAGTATTTCTCGGATAAGAAGGGGAAGCCTCCGGAAATCCAGGATGGCGGCGCCCATGGTGGAGCCGCGTGTGCGCCAGATTCTCCAGCCGTCCACTTCAGGAACCTGAAATGACAGATAAACATAAAAGAAAAAGATTGGACACTGTACAATCAACAATAAAACACATGGATTTAATACAAAGGCTGGAAATGGCAAGAAGTGAGGAGGATTGCTCGTTTCATTCATCAGATGAATCTATGATCAGCAAAAGTAAGCAAATTTCCTCCCTACATATGATTTATAATACATGAAGATCAGGAATAGATCTCACAAACAAAGATAATATCTCACCAACAAATTTGTACATGAAAATCAAAGTGACTCCATTCCACAAATGAAAGTGAAACTAAAACAAATAACCTCTTACAGCATTTTCCAGCCACAGAAAAACCCATATCTGAAGCAGTAATGAAGGAGTACTTACCGTAATACATCGAGTAAAACCGACCCAGTATAAACCGAGGTACCCAATTTCACCTAAAAATCTAATAAAAGTTGTTGACTCGAGTATAAACCGAGGGTAGAACTTGGCATTCAAGATGTTTGGAAACTACAACTCCCAGCTAATAAACATGCTGGGAGTTGTAGTTTCCAAACATCTTGAATGCCACCCTCACTTGCATTCAAGATGTTTTGGAAACTACAACCTCCCAGCATGCTTATTAGCTGGGAGTTGTAGTTTCCAAACATCTTAAATGCCAAGTGAGGGTGGCATTCAAATGTTTGGAAACTACAACACTCCCACATGCTTTATTAGCTGGAGTGTTGTAGTTTGCAAACATCTGAATGCCACCCTCACTGGCATTCAAGATGTTTGGAAACTACAACTCCCAGCTAATAAAGCATGCTGGGAGTTGTAGTTCCAAAACATCTTGATGACACCCTCAAACCCAGTTAAGTTTGTACCTGGTGGCTCTCTCTCATCCAGGATCTGTGGGCTCTCCTCCATCCAAGGGCTTCCTAGGACTGTGTGTGGTAAGTTCCTCTCCAGTTCCTCTCCACAGCAGCGTCCTCCATCCGCAGCAGCGTCCTCTCCATTCCGGCAGCTGCACGATCAGTCCTTTACTGGCCCGCCGGCTGACGTCACTAATTGGCGCCAAGCATATGTATAAAAATTGCCTCAATACAAAAAAAAAAGAGAATCACAAAAAATGGATATTCTCAGAAAACTCACAGACTTAGAATCAAAACATAAGACACAACCAACAGAATCAATAAAAACGAAATCCAAAATGTTAGAACCGAACTACATACATCAATAAATCTTTATGAGTATGATAGACTTTTGAGAAGACTAAAATCCAACCACTACACCTACAAGGAGACAAAGCAGGCAAGAATTTAGCTAATAGACTGCGAATCAAGCTGCTAAAAAAAAAAATAGCACACATAACATCAGACACTAAAGAAAAAAATATTAACCCACAGAAAATAGCTGATCAATTCAGCCTATATTAAAAAAACTTTATACCTCCAGAATTAACCCCCAAACCTATTGCAAAAGATTGAAGAATTTCTCTCAAAATTAGAAATCCAACACTTACAATTCAACAATCAAGAATTAAGAAACCAATAACAGAGAGAGAGATATTTCAAGCAATCAAAAATTAAAACCAAATAAATCACATGTTCATTTGGAACTGCAGCTTTAAAAATACCATTTTTAAATTGCGTGTGCAACGAACCTCACACGCATTTACTGTTTTGAGGCTCAAGCAGGGAGAAAAGCAGAGGAAATCTCAGAGGGTGAAGCTTAACTTTCAGCAAACCAGTAACAAGATGTCAGCAACTTTCAAGGCACAAGTTAGGCTCTGGAGGGGCATAGGTAAAAAAAAAAAAATATGGCAACAGTATTTTTAAAGCTGCAGCTTCCAAATAAACATAACGTGATTTTACAGTGCACTTATCCTTTAACTAATGAATACAACAAACAATTCCAAACACTATTAATTCCATCCCTAAAAGCTACACTCAATAAAGCAATAAAGCTAATATATTCCCTCAAGAATACCAAAGCTCGTTTATCCCAACATAACAAGGGAAAGATCCAGCCCTAACCACAAATTATAGGCCAATCTCATTATTGAACACAGATTTAAAAATCTACTCCAAAATTCTAGCTACCAGACTCAATAAATACTTACCTTACTCATTCACTCCAATCAAGTAGGATTTGTACCAGGCAGAGAATCTATAGAAAATATGAGAAAAATAATTCATCTAATACATAAATGTAATAAAAAAAATATATCAGCCTTGTTTATCATGCTTGACGCAGAAAAAGCGTTTGATAGATTAAACTGGAAATATATGCAAATGGTACTGGAGAAATTTAAATTTCCAACTAATTTTAATAACGCAATATTACACTTTTAAAAATCCATCAGCTCAAGTATTAATATCCCAAATGCTTTCTAGTCCATTTAAATAACCATGGTACCAGACAGGGCTGCCCTTTGTCACCTTTGATTTTTGCTCTACTTAGGAACCATTGGCACAGGCAATAAGACAAGACAACAATATCCACGGTATCCAATACAAACATTCAACCCATAAAATAGCCCTATTTGCAGATGATATCATACTACAATAAGAAACCAAATCCAATCACACCACATATCCAAAAACACATAAAACATTCAACAAAATATCCTACTATAAAATAAACGACACAATTCACAAGTAATACCAGTAAATATATCCATAACCCTCAAAGTATTTCTTACTAGTAAATACCAATACACTGGAAAATAAAAGAAACTAATATTTAGGAATAAAATGACAGAGAACAACTCCACTTTATATCAAATAATTATTACCACTCCTCATAGAATCCAGAAACAATTAACGACTGAACATGCCTCCTTAACTTTAACAAGCAAAATAAATATTATTAAGATGATGGTTTTTCCACAATTTTTTATATAATTCAGAGCAGTGCCAATACCAGTCCCCCAACATATTTCATTCAGCCCAAAATATAATAAAATTTATTTGGAATAATAACCCCTAGAATTAATAGAAAAACATTAGCTACAACAAAAGAAACAAGAGGCTTGACATACCAATTGAAAGACTATTATCAAGCTGTAATAATGAACCAATCAAGATATGGTGGCAGCAAAGTTCAGAGCTCAGGAGTGGTACAATATAGAACAGGAAAGGTAAAACCTAACACCTTAAACAAGTACTAGGAGCGCTTTTGTTAGGATATAAACCTGGAAGGAAGCATTATGGTCCCTACAGTACAAGCTACTATTTAACATGGGAAAACTCTCCAAAGAAACACAGCAACCGTATATACTCGAGTATAAACCGAGTTTTTCAGGCTGAAAAATCAGCCTGAAGATCGGTTTATACTCGAATCACTAGCTTACCTGACATTCCGGCAGCCGCACAATCTTTCTGTTACTGGCGCGCCGGCCTGACGTCACTGCCCGGCGCCAAGCCCGGCGCCGGGGCGTGACGTCAGCGGGCGCGCCAGTGCACAGTTGCACAGAAAGATTGTGCGGCTGCCGGAATGCTCAGGATACCGCACCGTACCTGCCAGGAAGATGGAGGAGAGCCCACAGGGAGAAGAGACCGACCCCACAGGGAAAGACCACGAGAAGAGAACAGGTACAAACTGAACTGGGTGGAGGGGTGAGGGGGCATTCAAGATGTTTGGGAACTACAACTCCCAGCATGCTTTATTAGCTGGGAGTTGTATTTTCAAACATCTTGAATGCCAAGTGAGGGTGCATTAAGATGTTTGGAAACTACAACTCCCAGCTAATAAAGCATGCTGGGAGTTGTAGTTCCCAAACATCTTGAATGCCACCCTCACTTGGCATTCAAGATGTTTGGAAACTACAACTCCCAGCTAATAAAGCATGCTGGGAGTTGTAGTTCCCAAAACATCTTGAATGCCAAGTGAGGGTGGCATTCAAGATGTTTGGGAACTACAACTCCCAGCATGCTTTATTAGCTGGGAGTGTAGTTTCCAAACATCTTGAATGCCAAGTTTCTACCCTCGGTTTATACTCGAGTTAACAACTTTTATTAGATTTGCTGAAATTGGGTACCTCGGTTTATACTCGGGTCGGTTTATACTCGAGTATATACGGTATTTACAGATTATGTGGTGATATTGATATTTCCAGTATTGAACTGTGTATTCCAAACCTAAAACTCTTATGGGATAAATATAATCTAATTTCATTATATCAATTATTCGAGAAAGGCCAATACATACCATTCCCAAAATTAAAGAAAAATATAACATGTCTACAACAGAATACTACAACTTAATACAGATATTATCTTATCTGTCCAGAAATGTATATTTCAATATACAATTTTGAACCAACATATAGAATATCCATTGAAATACGTTGAAACCTAAAACAATTAAATATTTATATAGCTATTGATAAAAGATGTAATAGAATCTATGAGTTGGTCACAAAAATGGGAATCTGATCTAACCAATATTTACAAATGAACAATGGCAAGATGCATTTCATATACCTTTTCAGCTGTCTAATTGTGTATCGCATTGAAATTCAAGGAAATATATAACAGATATCACAGAACCCCAGAAACTTTAGCAAAATGGTTTCCCACATACTCACTTTGTGTTGAGATGCCAAAAGGACATAGGAACATTTCTACATATCTGGTGGTCCTGCCAAAAATACAAGAATTGTGATTCATATAAAGAATTTCTTGCAGATCTATTTCAACATCCCTTCCCATGAAACCGGAACTATCATTCCTATTAATCAACCTCAATTTATTTCCCATAGAACAAAGGACATATTTATCATACTATACACCATAACTCAAAATAAAATTGCCAAAAACTGGTTATAAACTAATGTTCCTAAACTACGGACATAATAACTACCTGACAACAAATATCAATATGAAAAAATGTTTTATATAGTGAATAATATTCCCTAAGTTTTATAAAATGGGAATACTGGTACATTGATAACAGATCCCAAAAAACCTTCATATTCGTTTATAGTATGTTTTTGTCGAAACAATATATTTTGTATTGTAAATTTAAGGTACCTTAAATTAAGTTACTGTTATATTTTGTTTTGTTTTGAATATAGTGTATGCAGAAGATAAAATATACTGTTAGATCATAATGTTTATTTTATGTTCATTTTTATATAATATAGGTCTGTAAAGTTGAGTTTCAATATGTATTGGTATTACATTTACAGAAAAATTTCAATAAAAATTATATCAAAAAAAAGAAACTTATGCAAATATTGAATTTATTACTCTTGTTTCTTAAGAAGAAATAAATTAATTTTTCCCTGAAAATCCGTGAGATCCTGGCCAAAAAAGGAAAGAAGGTTTGGAGTCTGAGTGCACCTTTATTCCAAGTTCATTGAATATTTAGAGATGTGGACTTCAAGCTTACAAGATTTTTCCTGTTTCAATGGATGTCCCTTTCTGACATTTCTGGGATGCGTTCAAGCGAGTTCTTACTGATAAAGGGGTTGAAATAGATGGTAAAGTGTTTTGATTAATTCTGTAATTTGAAGGAATTCTTGCAAACAAAACAGCAGATTATGATTTTTCGCACCTCTGCCACATGAGAAATGGACCCTTTATTTTAGCAGTGCACACAGAGACTTCTTTCAGAACTATTACTATAGCAGAGTTCTTCTTACTATACCTAGTAACATTCTTGCTATGAGAGAGTCTTTCACTCATTCAAAGTCAGTGGACCAGGAAAGAAACCACTTAACATCGGGTCTATTATAGGCCTGATCTTGTAAGTTTAACTTTAAACATTAGATGCAGACGGTTTTTAATTATCTTTCTAACAAGCCAGAATTGGTGAAAAAACTTGGGGGTTTAGAGAACATAACAAAAAACTGCTACACACAGATCTGAAAAAATGTTGATGAAAGTGAAAGTGTTGGGGCTTGTACTCTAGTAGTACAGACTGGTAAAGGGACTATAAAATGTGAGTTTTGTGTACATTAAATCTTGTTTATGAAGCACTAAAATGTTAAACATTTGCTTTTATTAATGGTATAAACCCTGTATTTAAATAGGGCCTGCAAAAATTAAGTCTATTGGTGTACTTTATTATTTAAAATGAAGATTCAGTCTTGAGTTGATATAGGCTTGTGTTTAACAAAATCGGCTATTTGTCATCTGTTAATGGTGAATTTAAGGCACATGCCTAATTATAGCTTTCCGGACATAGCCCCAAACATGTTCAATTTTTTTTTATATTTTGCCTCTAATTTCTGCCTACTTAAACTGGGTGCAATTTGTGGGGCGATTAAGGGGTTAGTGCCTTTTTAAAAAGTCTGCATCTTAAGTATAGAAATGTAATCTGTATACTGCAAGTTGGTTGTTGCATTTCAAATGTACTTCATTTAATTTCTACCTATTTAAACTGGGTGCAAGTGTTGGGGCTATTAAAAGGGTTAGTGCATTTTTAAAAGTTAGGCCCCTCCTCTCAATGAGTATTAAGAGTGACATTGTTAATAGTGCGTGTCACATAGCTGCTGTCAATGCGTGGCTGACATGTACAATGGCTGTTTTAAACACCTTACTCTGGCGTTTCCTATAACACCTCTTAGCCACTATCCAATCACACCCTTAACACCTGGCTGGATATGCTAATTGGGATTTTCAGGGTACATAATTGCCACAGATTCTTGTACAAGTCATTCTGAATTGAGAAAGCCAGTCGGACTGACTAGCGAAACGTCTTCAAGAACTACATTTCAAGTCCGTTGATCTAATTGAATACAACAGATTATAAGGGCTTCCTTGTTTTGATCTGTTGAAGCACTACAGAGCATGTGCATGTACTGCGTACATTTAGCTGGGTTTTACCCAGCTAAGGTGGATTATGGGAGCTGACCCCTAGTACTGACAGGTTAATTTAATTAATCACCCAGCAACCACAGCAAAGGGATACACAGCTTGTTGTATGTTTGTGAATATGCCCTGTCTATTTGAACAATGTTGCCTGGAGACTTTAGTTCTCCTTTAAAAAGGTATTGTCTATATGCAAATCAGCCTTAAGAAACTGAAGCTTTAAAAAATGCATGTACTATTTTACAAACACTTAAATGATTATTTGTTCAACATTAGTATGCAATTTGCATGGAATGGTTTCCTAGTGTATGTGCTACCACTATTACCCCTGCTAATCTCTGCTGTTTTTCATTCTTCTTCCTATGTTCTTTCTCTCCTGAGGTTCCAGGTCAGAAATGTTGTAATTAAGTGTAATAAGTTGGTGCTATGTGTTTTTATGTGTTGTTCTGCATGTGTACAACCAGTGAACGACCTCAGTGCCCTTATTTGCAGATTCTTGCCAGCATCAGCATTTTGTCTATATAAATACTGCAAAAGTAAATAAATTAACTATAAACTATACATTTTGTTGTTTTGGTAAATGTACCTCTGCAGGATAGCTATGGAACACAAAACTGCTTTTATCAATGGATACCAAGTATGCCTTCTAGAAGCTGTACAAACCCCCCCAAAAAAAACAATGTTCATTAGTTTATGAAATTAAAATTTGTTATCTGATGCTGTGTTGAAAGTTATTGTAAAACTTGTTTGTTTTAAATTAAAAAGACAGTTTCTTTCTTACCATGTCAACATTCTTACAGTCCTTGTAAAATTACTGTCCACTAAAAAATGACAGGTTTTGGAAGTTATTTTATTGTAAAAAAAAATCATTCTCAGATGTCCTTTTCTTTCAGATGTGACTTTCCTTTTTCATCGTAATTTCACACAATAAAATACTTTCAACTACTGGACCTGAACTCTATCAGTTCTTCAAGGAAAAAGCAGCCATGGTATCCTAATCGGTATGATATGGTTTAAAAATCACTTCATCCTCTGGAATGAACCATCCATTTACTGTAAAATACAATAGCTTTTTTCTAATAGTGAGTTTCTCACAGAGCAATGCATTTGGTTGTGTTTTAAGGGCCTGAATTACAGATTTGCTGCTGCCATCTAATAAGTTTAAATACAAAATTTTATTTATATGTAGTTTCAGATTAAAGTAAAGCATATAAAAGCAGTGTAGCTTGCATCTTGTATATATGTATACAGATATAACCCTGTCCCAAAATTAGCACAGCCACACATCCTACATGTAGTAAACAAATTGTAGAACGATACATTAACCTATTATTGCTGTTCAAAAATAAGCCTAAAGTGTTTGTGTCTTCATTCTGTTCCTGTTTTAAAAACTATTATTTGATTGGGTAACGGGAGCATGTTTATGGAGGTGTGGGGACTGTAATTTATAAGGCATTCTGTTTTACTAAAAAAAAAGGAAAATAGAAAAAACTTTAAAAAATTGTTGCTTTAAAAATATTAACCATTTTAATGTGAAGAATGACATGTTTTAGCCTTTAAGGGGCTCTCCACCCCTTGTAATAGCCGAAAACCTAGACCACATACCGTATATACTCGAGTATAAGTCGAACTCGAGTATAAGTCGAGGTACCCATGTTAGGGTAGGGGTAGAGTAGTAGAAGGGAGTGAAGTAGGGAGTAAGAACAGCTGGAGTGAAATGCACACACTAACCCAAACACACTACCCTGTCCAACACACTAACCCCAAAAACACTACTACCCTGTCCCTACTCCTTACTCTCCCCTCCAGCCCCCGGTCCAGCCCCAGGAATAAAACCATTTCCCTGCACCATCTTCTCACCCTGCCACTACACTACACTACTACAGTAACTACACTACTCCCTGCACCCATCTTCTCCCTGCCACTACACTACTCTATACAGTACACTACACTACTCCCTGCACCCATCTTCTCACCCTGCCACTACAACTCTCTAACTACATACACTACACTACTCCTGCACCCATCTTCTCACCCTGCACTACACTACAACACTACAGTACACTACCTACTCACTGCACCCATCTTCTCACCCTGCCCACTACACTACTCTACTCCCTGCACCCATCTTCCTCACCTGCCACTACACTACACTACTACAGTACACTACACTCTCCCTGCACCCATCTTCTCACCCTGCCATACACTACACCTTACTACTAAGCTGCAACCTTACCTTTGCAGGAGAGTCCGGGCCCCCCAGACATTCATGCTTGGATGGAGGAATCTGGCTGCCGCGTCCACTGATGGTCGACCATCAGTGGACGCGGCAGCTGGATTCCTCCATCAGTAAGTGACTGACTCGAGTATAAGTCGAGGTTCAGTTTTCAGGCTGTTTTCACAGCCTGAAAACCTCGATTTATACTCGAGTATATACGGTATGCCAAAAATGTAATCTTAAAGTTACTGACCAGCCCTTGTTACAGCGCCAGAGATCGAAGCATGTTTGACCATCCAACGCCAATCAGTAGAAATGACTGTTAGGAAAGCATTCCAAGGAAGTGGTGCATCCTGGGAAGAAGAAGGACTGTTAGAACCTGAAAGTCAGCTCACTAATGTTCACAGTAAGGAACAGCAAAGGGTATGAAATCAACTTATTTTTAAAAAGGGGGAGAATATGTAGAATAACTAAGAAGGCATTACACAAACTAACAATTTAACAATATTTGATATTTCCACTGAACTGCCCCTTTAATGATTTAATTACCCACATTTTATGCAAATTATTATAAAATTTGAATATAATCATCGTAGTGCAAAGTTACAGTATATTAACTGCATTGAAATGTTATCAGAATAGTATATCATGTATAACATAAAACAAATGTAAATTATACTGCTAAAAATATTTCCACTACCAACTGTTGAGGCAAATCTTAGGCACACCACCGTGTAAGAGCACACCCTTGTTCTACATGAAAACTGTTAAGCAGCCAATTTTTCTTGTGTCTGGTAGCTCCGGCCCGTGGTAGGGACCGGAACGTCTGACCTGAGCGGGTGGGCCAGCGGGGGATGTGGAGGTTGTAGTCCCGGGTCGCGGCCGCCTCCTACATTTCAGAAAAGGCTTCTCACGGATTTTAATAGGGAAAACAAAATCCAAAGTCTTAGAAAATATATCGGAAATTAATCTAAAAAATAAATGGAAAAAAAAAAATCCCCAAAGAAAATCCTGATTTTCTGGCTACCCTGTAAACAACACTTTAAATAAAGAGGCTGACAATGGAGACATGTTGAATTCTAGCTACAGTATAAAAAAAAAAATGAGTCTACATATTTTGTTCTTAAATGTGCAAAGTACTCCTATGAGTCACGCAATCTAGCAATTATCTACCGCAAATACTTAAATTGGTAAATGTATTCAAGATATTGCCTTAGTAAACATTCAACATTGTAGAAAACATTTCCATATTTATAGTATAATACAAACTGAGCACAACACAATGTACGGTTTGTAAGGGAAACAAACAAACGTTTTTTTAAAGATGGCTCCTATTAAGTAAATTAAAATATGAGTTGCTAGAGAAGAAATGGGTATAAAAGCTTCATTTTTCTTTATATTATACTGCAAAATCTCTAAGTATATAAAGGTATGAAAGACAACCTCTGTGCAAGTATACAAGCAGCAGCACTCCCCATAAAGTGAGAAACTAATCTTCATTGTGAAGCATTGACCCTCCTTTTGACTAGCTGTTAAGCATTTAACGAAAAAGCTCTAGACTGTATTGTATTTAAGTTAGTGATTTAGTAACAAAACAGCTAAAGTGTCTGATCAGGAATTCTCAACACTAGCTTGAAGACTTTAAGTGATTCACTCTGCTGCTGGGCACTGCAAAGCTTGTGCCATAAAAAAGTGCGTACATCTGTTACCACTCTGCGGTTCTAGTCAGTGTTTACACAGAGATTTCAGTGCTATTTGTAACTGTCTTTATAAATGATTTTATGAAATTAGTAGCTATGTGTAGTGATTTTTAAATGCCGATTTACTATTTAATGAGGCAGGTTACATTAAAGTGTTTGGACTACCAATGGTTGCTGTTATAACCCCATGCTAAAAACATCACCAAATGCATCAACATCAGCAAAAACCTTCAGAAAGGTTTCATTATTCTGATTTTTGGTAACTATTAAAGCCATGTGAGCAGTTACCATTGATTTTCCATCATTGCAGCTCCCCGGATATCCTCAAAATTGGCAAAGTAACAAGACTGCAAAGTTACCGTTTTTTTTTTTCGTTGCAGAGTTGCCTTCACTTATACAATTATCTTCCACATCTTATTCACCGCCATTTTATCTCATCTTTTACAGTTTGTGTAGATATAAAATAAATAATGCCCCCCCCCTGTGTTAGAGTTAGGGTGCCCTGCAATAATGCTATACCATACAGTTTCGAAACACATTTGTCTTGCTACGGGGAAGACAGGAAGTATTCCCTGTTATGGGAGATCTTTCCCTCCACAAAACACAGGGTTGTCCACTTAAAGTCCACTATTGTTATTTCCACATGTACAGAGGGGGAGGAATGTGGATTAGCAGTCTGGCAGCGCCATGGCTAAGGATTAAACCTGCCAGCCACCTCCAAAAGTGTTTTTTTTTTTTTTCCATGTTTGAGTTCTGGCTTTGACCACAAGTGCTGTCTTATAAACAAAAAACAGGTCTGCAGGAAAGTCGATGTGTCCCCTGTGTTACAACGCTATGGCTACTGTGAAGTAGTCTAATAAAAGAGTCCTCTGCCTTTTAACCAAAAAATTTGGAAAGAAAACAATGACACAGAAGTCTATATGACCAAATAACTTACAGGATTCAAACCTGCAAACCAATTCAACAACAAGATTGAACTGCATGAACACTTAACCTGTGTGCCATTAATGTGTGTTAATAACCGTCATAGCACTGAGTTATGGAGTCCATGTCGACACATCTGAAGAAGGGGATAGCCCCCGAAATGTTTTGTGACACTTGTCCTTAGTTTGAATTAATACAACCCACTAGATTTTGAAGATTTTCTATTACATGTGCCTTCAGGTATAGGTGGTTTCACACTATACTCCTGAGTTAATAAATGGGTACCAGACGGGACAATACCCGGATCCAGGTAATACCAGGATCCATCTCGTATGGATGCTGTATGTGGGATCCTATTACAGTTTATTTATTTTCTGGTGTCCCTTAATTATATATATAAACTCCTTGCCATGCGGCCATGAATATCACACTAGGATGCATAGTAGGATGCGATTCGCAAAAACAATGGTTATCTACATGCACTCTGAAAAGTGGATTGCAAGAAAGACCAATTGGACAACACTTCTGTGTGCTTTTTCTACTTAAAAACGCATATATGTAGCGATGGATTGTACATTAAAACGTGTTGGCCAATCTCAAAATTCCACTTAACTTGGACATTAAGGTAAAAAAACAAACAAAAAAATACATTAATAGTGAATTGGCCACTGAGGTTTTTGTACACTAAGGCTGGGGACACATCAGCTCATATTCACGATTTTGCTGCAGCGACCGACGGAACATTGGTCCCTACATAGAGAGGGAAAACATTCTCGCTGTGTATCCAGCATTACTAAACACTTATTCATCTCCCTATATTTGTCAGTGTTTTCTTAATCCCTAGCTTAATTTAGTGTGACATGTGAGCCAATGCAGCCAAGTAGCTGAGCTTGGCTTCAGATTCTTTTGTGATCTCACAATCAAAGCTTCCCCATCTGTCAGAATTGTTCCCCCAACAGTGTTTACAACCCTATTGTTTTTACTTCTATAGACCTCCCTGCTATGTTACCTATTTATCAGTACAGCCCGTGAAATTTCTTCTAGTAGGCTTACGCAATTAACTTCAGCAATACTACCCACCGTTTCAATGTGGTAAAAATCTCAGGTTTATTAATAAAAAGGATCTAAAATAGGCAAGTCACCATTCCGAAGTCCGGCATTTACAAAAAGGGAATAGTAACACCTCCTTTACAGTATAAGCCCCCAAAGTCAACGATGATCCACCTTAATAAGCACAGACATAATCTATGTAGGACTATCGATCACTGGCTACCATATGGTTGAAACTGTAGAACTGTACTGGGTGATTCAGGACTGGTGATGACAAAACAAAAAACAGAGTGACTAGTGTCTTAAGTGATATTTCATTTGCCATTGTGAGACTTTTTCTTGTACCTCGGTTTATACTCGGGTCGGTTTATACTCGAGTATATACGGTATTTACAGATTATTGTGGTGATATTGATATTTCCAGTATTGAACTGTGTATTCCAAACCTAAAACTCTTATGGGATAAATATAATCTAATTTCATTATATCAATTATTCGAGAACGGCCAATATATACCATTCCCAAAATTAAAAGAAAAATATAACATGTCTACAACAAAATACTACAAATATATACAGATATTATCTTATCTGTCCAGAAATGTATATTTCAATATACATTTTGAACCAGAACATATAGAATATCCATTGGAAATACTGTTGAAACCTAAAACAATTAAACTATTTAATATAGCTATTGATAAGAAAGATGTAATAGAATCTATGAGTTGGTCACAAAAATGGGAATCTGATCTTAACCAATTATTTACAAATGAACAATGGCAAGATGCATTATCAATATCTTTTCAGCTGTCTAAATGTGTATCGCATTGGGAAATCTCAAGGAAAATTACATACAGATATCACAGAACCCCAGAAACGTTAGCAAAATGGTTTCCCACATACTCAACTTTGTGTTGGAGATGCCAAAAGGACATAGGAACATTTCTACATATCTGGTGGTCCTGCGCAAAAATACAAGAATTGTGGATTCATATAAAGAAGTTCTTGGCAGATCTATTTCAACATCCCTTCCCAATGAAACCGGAACTATCATTACTATTAATCAACCTCAATTTATTTCCCATAGAACAAAGGACAATAATTTATCATACTATCACCATAACTCAAAATAAAATTGCCAAAAACTGGTTATTAACTAATGTTCCTAAACTACAGGACATAATCACTAACCTGACAACAAATATGCAATATGAAAAAATGTTTTATATAGTGAATAATAATTTCCCTAAGTTTTATAAAAACTGGGAATACTGGTACATTGATAACAGATCCCAAACAAACCTTCATATTCAGTCTTATAGATTGTTTTTGTCGAAACAATATATTTTGTATTTGTAAATTTAAGGTACCTTAAATTAAGTTACTGTTATATTCTGTTTTGTTTTGAAATATAGTGTATGCAGAAGATAAAATATACTGTGATAGATCATAATGTTTTATTTTATGTTCATTTTATATAAATATAAGGTCTGTAAAGTTGAGTTTCAATATGTATTGGATATTACATTTACAGAAAAAATTTCAATAAAAATTAATCAAAATAAAAAAAACCTTCAGGCTGCAATTGCCAGCAAAGGGTTTTTAACCAAGTATTAGAAATGAACATTTTATTTTGAGTTATTTAATTTTTCCGATTACTTTTGAGCCCCTGAATTTAAGGGAGTGTGTTAAAAAAGTACTTTAACTACCTCACATTTTTATGCAACTGTTTTGTTCACCCCACTGAATTAAAGCTGCACTTTCATTTAAAATGCATTGTGGTATTATACTGAACCAAATATTAATGGACCTAACTGTATTACCACCTTTTGGTGGTCAGTACCTTCCCTGCTTGTCTGGCTTCTCACTCTTACTTTGTTTTATTTTTTTAGTTATTCCTATGATGATGAGGAGCTTATTTTCTACACATAGGAAGTGTATGACTAAAGAATAAGTCCAAACACTAATAGGGAGATTCACCCTGAGCCGCAAGCTCTCTGTACCAGAGGGTGAATCTCACCCTTATGTAAGTATTTAATGCAAGCTATCTGCTGGCGTTAAATATTTACGTGCAGCCACTGGTAAATATGCTTACGATGGCTGCACAAGAGTGTCTTCCGGTTCTTGTGCAGCCGCTGCAAACCGAGGCTTAAAGTTGCGCTGACCAGACAGAAATTGGTTAGCGTGACTTTGAGAGCAGGAGAGGCCATACGATGTTTCAAACTGGCAGCTTGGAGAGGTCTACATGTGGAAGTCATGTGATTTTTGTTTTTGCTTCTTTCCTGTATAAACAATGGTGAATGATGCTAAACCAATAGATATTTAGATTCATATCAATGTTTTCTAAAGCAGCAAAAATGTATAAAACACTTTCTCTTGGTTATATTCCAGCTTTTTTCTTGGCAATTGGGGAGATGAGGGACTTCAGGAACCTGACCTGTAGCTTTGAAGTGCCAGCATGGGAATTGTGTGCCTAAAAAAAAGGGAGAGAGGGAAATTCAGTACTAAACTTTTTTTGCCCACTAAATATGTTTGCCCAATTTTGTCTTCAATAGGCTATACTTTCAGTCATGTTAAAATATTAGCATATTTGTTGATTAGTAGTCTGTCTGAAGGGAATGTGGGGCTTGGATCTATCCATAGTTATTACCAAGTTTGGGAATATTTTAGTGTCTGTCCACCTTTTTCTTTTTAGCCTGTGTATATACAGCCAAACTGATGTCAAAAAAAGATAAACATGCAAGATGAAAATACCAAAACCAAATCTTTTGTGCTTGTATATAAAAGACCGTCACTCTCTAAACACACAGACTCGTATGTCAGATTGCCAGAAAAGCCTGACTTAATGCACAGGTGGCATCCTATCACGTTACCATACAGGATTTTTATTTTTACAGATATATAGAAACAGTCTGCATGCCTAGGTGCTTGATTTTATACATCTGTGGCCATGAAATTGATTGGAACACCTGACTTCAATGATTTGGCAGGGAAACCTAATACTAATGGCAATATAGTGTATCATAAATTAAATTAAAGGGCATATACACCCCCAAAACTAAAATGTAACCCACTGCTGGCCCCACTGTGTAGTTTAGAAAAACTTACATCTCTGCCCCAAATAGTTCTCTTGCAGTGCTTGTCCAAAACTGCAGAGTAGGAGGTGTCTTCCTTTATGAAAGGTTTCTGCCTCCTCCTTGTCCTCTGAGAGGACAGTGGCAAGAGCAGTTAAGCCCCCCCCCCCCCCACTCCTGATCCCACCCTGGCTACCCAGCCTGGGTCTGGCCTCTCTTTGCTAGTTCCAGCAAGCAGGGAGCCGGATCAGTGCGCCGCTGGATTGAGGGGCTGTAAGTACAGTTTTTTTTAGAAATTTAATATAGCTGTTGGGAGTGGGAATGGATGCCCTACATTGCATTAAAAAATTATATAGTGGGTGGAGATACCCTTTAAACTAAATACTTCTCTGTTTTGGTGATTTGCACAGAGATGTAACTATAGCCCCCGTGATGTTGGGGCGCCCGGGGACTTATAGGGCCTGCTGATCAGCAGATCTGGTACCGCAATCATTTGTTTTTAAACAGCTGATCGCATTTACTTAAGTTATGGGGCCCATGATCAGCTGTTTAAAACTACCGCAGTTTTAAACCGCTGATCCTGTGCACCTTTAGGGCTAGTGTGTTTTTCCCTTGTTTACGCTCGCGATTGCATCCAAGGTTTTCGCCAACATGGAAATCGCGAGAACGAAAAAATTCACACGGTTTCAGATGCACACACATTTGCGTTTTGCGTGCACCATTATTTTACACAAAGGCATGCGTTTTTATAATAATAAATTACAAAAAATATTGTAACGCTCGCGATTGTGTGCGCCATTTATTGCGTTGTAGTGGGGCCTCAGCCTTACTGATATATGCCTGCCACTGGGAAGGGGTGTGTGACAGGGGCCTGGCAGGAAACTTGCAGGGTGCATGGGATTCTTCAATTTTTCGCTACTGGGTGTGCCCATACATGTCACCCCTCAGTTTTATTGAAGAACGGGAGGTAAAGGAGCTATGTCTTGCCTCCTGTTCTTCAATAAAACCTGCAGGAGCCAGGAACAAAGAAAAGAAACTTACCCGGTCTTGCTTTCTTCCACTGTTCTTCTGACAGGTCCCAAAAGATTTTGTACTGTATGTGCATGTGCATACAGTATGAACTCCGTCAGGACCTGTTAAAAGAACAGCGGTAGAGCGCGAGACTGGGTAAGTTCCCCTGTATACATGTGCATACAGTACGAACTTTGTCGGAACCTGTCAGAAGAACAGCAGAGGAGTGTGAGACCAGGTAAGTTTCCTTACCTTCTTTCCTTGCTCCTGCAGGTGTTATTGAACAAGAGGTATGACATAGCACATTACCTCCAGTTCTACAATAAAACAGAAAACCCCAAACTACTTTTTCCCAGTGGAGATAACCTTTAATTTAAAAAAATTTAAAAAAAATCTGTAGAGCTACAATGCTTCATTATGTCGACCGTAAAGCAAATTGGTTTGACACTTTTTTCAATATCTATAATAAAAGGTGCATGTCTGAAATAAGCAATATTTTGCAGAAATATTTTTTTCAATTCTACAGGTTTTGATACCTTTAAAACTATAGGTCCTCAATGCTGCTGATTTTGTAGGGTAGACTTGCATATTTTTAAGTCTAGTCTACATCAAAGTGCAATATGGTCCATTTATTTGTATTAAACCCATTTGCAATCAGCATGACAGTCATTAAACATGTCACTGGCAGTGCTGCACATGTTGCTTTCTAACTCAATTTTAAAATCACCTTCTCTGGTGCAGATGACATGTTTAAATTATGATTTTGATAATAGAAATGCAAGTGCATAGAAAAGTGCAATGCAAATGCACTAAGCATCTCACAGTTCCTTGCATCCCTATGTGGTTTCTTTTCTCAAAGTTTTTTTTTGTTGTTTTGGCAGGAAGATAGCACTGAGCCCACTGAAAGAAATGAAAGTGAAGATTGTGATACAGATAATGAGAAAGATGAAGTTGCCCAGCCTGTTTTACAGGACAAAATGCTGGCTGCACGACTTAAGGATGCAGCTCATAGACTTTTGGAGGTGGTGGGGAAATCTTTTGCTATCTTGCTCCTGGCTCTTGCAGGTACTATTAAAGTTAGCTAGTGGTGCCTATTATGAAATAGTATTAAATGAATTATGGACTGTTTTGGTAAGCATAAATCTGTTATTCACTCAAGGCAGCCAAATATTTGCGTAGACATAGTGATAGCATGTAGATGATATTTGGTTGTTTACAGAGCACAACTAACTATATTTCTCAATAAAATGTTTTTGGATTAATGAGAAAATGATAAAAGAATATCCAGTATATCTATCTATCTATCTATCTATCTATCTATATATCTATCACCAAATTAGGTGACTTTTTAGGCTTCTATCAAAATGTAATTTCCCCTGCTGTATGCCAATTACTATAATAGCTATTGTCTATAAATCAACTACCGGTACATCTGGTTTCACACTTTAACGATAAAGGGACAATTCTGATGGAAATGAACCTTCATCGTTATAGTGAGTAGCGGCGAAACAATATATGCTGACGAACATTCACTGTCTAGAATGGTTGTTGCCTTTGCCCCCCTGTAGTAAAATATAGGGAGTTGGCCGCGGCCGGAGGGAATGTGGCAGTCCTGAATGTTCCCCCAATATTTTATATAGGGATAATGCTTGGGACTGCATGTAGCCTGTTCTAAGAAAAGATGTGGATTGCCTGTGCCTGTTCTAAGAAAAGATCTGGAGTGCCAAGATTCAATATCACTGGGCTATTGTCTATGAGTTCTAATACAATTAGAAACTTGGAGGATCAATTGGCAACATTTTGGTAATGGGTCAAGTTTTGTAGACATTATAGTAGCTGTCGGTTGCATTTATTTAAATCCAGGGGGAATGTCATTTATCCATTTATATATCTCTACTGTCAATGGCAAATTATGTTATTTGATAAAAAAAAAATCCTTGATTGTTTATAATTTAGTAAGTTTTTTTTTTTTAATATAAATATTTGTTATTGAATTATGTCATGCTGTGACTTATGTTTGATTAGGTTTACCTCTTATTATCTATATTTACAGGTATCACTGTACCCTCTGCTTTCTCTGCCCCCTATTATGTGTTTTTTATTGGACTCTGCACATGGTGGGCGTGCCATTTTCCTATTAGCTACTTGGGCTTCAATACCATCTGTGTCATTGTTGGTTTCTTTGTTGGAGGTCATTTGATCTGTCTGTACACTTATCAGATGCCTTTTGCTCAACAAAACTTCCATCCTGAACAATTATGGGCAAGGTTTGTACAGTACACAATTGTACTTTGTCAAATGAAGACTTTGAATTATATTAACATAAAAATGTTATGGGTGTGTGTGTTATGTCTGTTTTTTTTAAGAGTGTGTAAATAAGAACAAAACACAATAATCTTTCTATAGACCAAAAGGTAGGGACAAAGTATTATTTTTCATGTTATGGTCCTTTCACATGTGTGATTGCGGGGGTCCAACCTGCCACACATGATGGTGTACAAACTCCTGTTTCAGTCGACTATCTGTTAATGTATGGGCACTCAACCAAATTAAATGGATGTTCGGTCAAGCATTTTTGATAAAGCTGGATCGATTCATTAATGATGCCAGACTGGGTGCCCATAAACTTAACGAAGCTCAGCCTAAACTTCCATTCGTACCACATCGTGCATCACAGGTAAGGCCCCGTGATCGCATTTGTGTATACAGGCTACATATATATGGGTAATTGTCGACCATCTCAAACTTGGCAAATTAAATGGCCAAATTTAATGCATGAAAACACTTATCACCATTTTATAAATATGATTGATACGTTTGGTTACCATGGCGATTAATAAAATGCAGTGCCAGTAATGACTTTTTGCCTTCGGTTATGGATGCTTTAAAAATTGCGATAACAAGGGTTAAATATTATAGAATATTATAAATATGCCCCTTATTGCAGCATGCTGAAAATTTCTCCAGAAGTGTTTCTGTTAACAATATTGAGAGTCAGATATGCATATATTGGGTTAGAATACAACTTTTACAAGTTTACAATGAGCACATTTTATTAATTTGTAGCCATGTCCATGCAATTAAACAGGTTCTCTTATTTGTAGGGTTGTGTACATTCAAACAAAAATGTAATCATGTGTCACCCATGACCCACTAAAATGGGTGGGCACTGAATTTAATGTGTTTGCCAGTTCTTGTCATGGGTGTGTCCTTTACATAATATTGCAATATGCATCCTGTTGACTAATATGAGAAGCTGTCATTACAACAGAAGTAAGACTAATTTTATGGTTCACAATGTAATGAACCTACCTAGAAACAATCTAGAGATCTTGCAGAGGTGCTAAAGGAGCAGCAATCACAATCAATCAATCAGTCAATCAATTTTCATTGATACCATTTGAACGTTATAAATATAGCTGTTCTGGTCCTTAATTTTATTCCTAGCTTATAAGCCTTTCTTTGACATATTTTTATTTACTATTAGTATTTACTGGGCAGCATAGGGGCTCAGAAGTTATGTAGTTCAGAACTACTCTAGCACACTGATGTTGGCTGTTTGCCAGACAATGGGTAGGTGCAATCCTCCAACCCTCTACTCCAAGGGCCACGGCAATCCAAACGAAAAACAAAAGTGGAAGAGCACACTTACAGGTACAGTTTAAACTTGTAATGTGAAAATAAAGCAATACAATGTTTTAGGGGCGCTATGACATTTCCTCAGGTAAGGGGCCTGAGGAAGGGAAATAGCAACCCCCGAAACGTCGTACCACGTTGTTTTCTCATTAAAAGCAGTGTTTTCCCCAGAACTGTTTTTCAGACGGTTGATATGAAAAAGTATCCAGTTGCGAAGGGGAAACTTGGAGTTGGGGAAAATTAAATGTGCACTATTTTTACTAGTTAATTATTATTAATTATATTCAATTAGTTTTAAGGTTTGACATGTCCTTTAAACTCATGCAGTATAACTACACTGTAGGAAATACAGCCTTCTTCATATTGTAATGGGAATAATGAACAGCCTTGCATCATGCTCATTATATAGGTCAGGGATGTCTAACTTCCATTGCACTAGATGTTTAAGACTATGAGCGTTCCTTGGTTCCCCAGTTTTAAAACATCTGAAGGCACAGATATAACATGGCAGCATAAGCACATGTGACACGCATACAGAGTGTGTTGCAGGTTTGCTGTGCCACCCTTTTGTGGCCTTGGGGATCTTGGAAAAGCTAGTTAACGTGCTAAAATAATCTCGCAAGTGTTAAAAAGGTGGTCTTTACTGACCTATTGGCACACCCATTAAACCTAGATTTAAATTTTTTATTAAATCGCAAGTGTTCTCTCAAGAATTCTTTTACAGACAGGTAGCATGTGTAAAACAAGTTTGTAAGCTCTTCGTGGCAGGGCCAGTTGTAAATAGATTAAATAAATGTAAAGCACTGTGGAATATGTAGCTCTATAGAAGAAAATAAATACATAAAAACAATGCATGCAAACAGCAGCCATGCATGTTTTATGTATACCACACTATGCAGCTCTTTCAGAACCTTTTTGCAGCTAGTAGCTAAAGTGTTGGCAGTACAGCATCTTCTCACCAGAGGTTGTCTCTTGGCAGGTTATTTGGTCTGCATGATATCATTAATCAAGCTAATGTTACAGACTGTAACTATGATTCCCTGAATCAAAGCCATGACTGGCCTGTGTATGTACATCCTGGCATTCTGTTACTACTTTACTACTGCGTAATATCCATGTTAAAACTACGGAGCACCAACAAAAAAAGGGTGAGCCAAAAGTAATTGTTGTGTGTTGTATAATTATGTTTACGGTTGCTTGTCATAATGAATATAATGAGATAAGGACACTGCATTTCCTGAAAAGAATATAACCATTTAAATAGTTACATCGATCAAGCACGACCTGTAAACACTGTTAGTAGTGTACCTGTATTCTTTTTGTTTATGTAACATTTTTAAGGTTTATTTTTCATTTTCTAAGATTAAATAGAAAAAAAATAAAGGAAGTATAGAAAGCAAATGGCACTGGTGTGTCTTGAAAAAAATGTTTTGTTAAAGGCATGGGTGAAGAGAAACAATATTCACAGTATACTGTATACACTAGAGTATAAACTGTCCCGAATATAAAACTAGGTACTTACTTTTAAATGAAAAAACGAAGAAAACTGCTTGACTCGAGTATAAACCGTGAATTGACTTTCTCCCATAGGCAGCCCCATAGCGGTCACAGACAAAGTTCCATACAGAGCCCCATAGAAAGTTCCATAGGCAGCCTCACAGAAAATCCCATACACAGCCTCATAGAAAGTCCCATACACAGCTCCATAGAAAGTCCCATACACAGCCCTATAGAAAGTCACAGCCCCACAGGAAGTCCCATATATAGTCCCATACACAGCCCTATAGAAAGTCCAATACACAGTCCCACAGAAAGTCCCATACATAGTCCCATACACAAATGTGCCCTGCATACCTTTCTGTGCAGCCTGTACACTTAAAGGGCATGTCCACCCCCTAAAACTAAAATTACATACTGGCCCCACTGTGTAGTTTAAAATAATCCTTACCTTGCATCTCTGGTCCTTATACAGTAGTTCTCCTGCTATGCTTTTTTAAAGTCCAGGAAAGTGAAAATAGATGCTGTCGGTGATTTATTCTGTGCCTGTTTCTTCCTCAACAAGGATTGTGACATGTGCAGGGGAGGCCTTCCCCCACCCCTCCACCATCTGGATTCATCCTCTGCAGCTGTGGCACTTTGCGTGAATCCATTTGGACATAAGGTAGGTGACCCCTGCCCGCCCACAACCGCTGAAATATTTCTTTTAAAAAATGCTTAAATCGCTACTTACAGAGCCTTCTCTCCCGTGGCATCTTCAATTACGTCAGCCTGCGTCTTAGCCAACAGACGCGGCTGCCAGTCCGGCCCCTGATTGCAACTTCCGCAAGCAGGGAGCCGGATCAGAGACTTGAGGGAGAGAAGGGGGGCTGTAAGTATTGATCTGATAATTTTTTTAAAGAAATATTCCGGCGGTTGGGGGTGGACAGGGGTCACCTACCTTAGAACAAAACTAGGATGGACATGCCCTTTAAAGATCATTTTTTCCCCCTATTCCCTTGCATTCTGAGCTGATCTGAGTGAGCAGGAAAACAATTGTCTAACCCACTGAAATCAAGAGGATTCTGTGTGTTACAGTTTTTGTTTTCCCAGGGCTGTGTTTTTGTACAGCAGCATTCAGATCAGCACAAACCCGAGTATAAACCGATGGGAGACTTTTAGGATGATTTTAAAGGTAAAACTCGAGTATATATGGTATTTGTATACAAAGGCTAGGTTTTATTGATCACTTAGTTATCTATTTAGCAGGGGGTGTGGGTCCTCCTGTTAGGAGACTTAGTGAACACCTATACCAGGGGTGCCCAACCCAGCCAACGCTGGGGGCCTCACTAGCGGCACTGAGCATGGTTAGCAGGCCGCTGAGGATAGCCCTGGCCCGCCCAGTTATGCCCCTGGAACACCCCCGCCCTACCCCTTTCCACGACCACTCCGTGCGGGCCACATAAAAATGCAGCCGGGCCTCGGGTTGGGCATCACTGACCTATACTGTCACCTATATCTATTTAGCTACTCTAAATAGTAAAACTGGCAGAGCACTATGGTGCTGATGCAATAAAGGCAATAAATAAACAATCTATCAAAGATGAGAGACAGAATCTGTAAGTTTCTGTCTTTCATCTTTGAAAGATGTGGCTACAGACAACTTTTCTCCCTATATAAAGGGAGTTATTTTGTAAGATGGAGTCAGGAGGTAGACATACAGGAATTCCCAAGGTTCTGACCAGGTGCCATCAATGGGCAAGGATGGTGAAAATGTATTCATTCAGACTACAGTAACTTAAGTTTGTGTCTATGAGTAAGGGTCATTTGACCCGAAACGCGTCTGACCTGTTAGTTTGACTCTTCATGAGATTTTATATGCACCAATAAAAGTAATTTTAAGATATTGCTGTTTTGGACTGGACTGGAGATTACTCGGATGTTGAGGTGAATGGTGCGCGACCTTTACTAACTTATGGAGAATTATAGTAACTTAAGACTTTGTGTTCAGTTTTCAGGATACAATCTTAGACGTCATCAGGAGGATATGGAGTTGGCTCGGATGCATGCAAATAAACAATCTATTATAGGAGAGGAAACAAAAGTATGAACCTCTTTATTTTTTCTATGCATATCCTCATCTGTATTTTTATTTGTAGTACTAAATAGATTTTTAAAATGGGGAAACAATTGTGCAGATTTCATTTTGTGACATTTTTTTTTACCACAAGTTCACCTATAAAAAGAATGAATGCTATTCTCTAAAGAGGCAAAAATGGCACAACATGTGTGCATAAATCCTAAAGCTCCTTAGAGAGAACGGTCTGTACAAATCTCTGTAGATAGGACTGGATGATGTTAGCTGTCAAGCTGTAAGAGCACTGTTATGACAATGTCTAAGTAATGCAGTAACACTTAAAAGAATAAAACATCAGTCTTTAGTGATTGCCTGGCATGCTGTTGTATTTTCAATTCACATTTTTGTTTATATTAGCAGATTGGTCCAACTTTCTTTTGTCTGTTTGAGACATTGTACAATTTGTTTCTTTGAAACTCCACTTTTTTTTTTTAGCCAATGCTATCAAGGACAAATACAGAAGAAGAAGAGAATTCCCAGGACTGCACTATTCCTCACATTCAAAACGCTACAGGTCAGCTTCATCATACAGGTTCCTGTCCATGCTGATCCACCCTAACTTGCTCCCTTATTTTTGTTGAATTTATTTTCTATCTGTTATTAAAAGGAAACTGTGGTCCAAAAATGACTTTAGGTAAATTGCTTTCCTAAGTATTTGCAATTTACTTTTTAAAAAAAGTAAACTTTTTTTTTTCACATAGTTTTGAGAATATTTAAATTTTTATATGTGATATAGCAGCACTAGATGCCCTGCACTTCCTGCTCTGAAACCAGTCCCTCTTCCCTTTTTCTCGTCCTTCTCTTGAGCCCCATGGCCCCTCCCATTCCTCTTTCTGTCACTGTAACTCGATCTCTTACTGGTTTCTGTTGCTTTCTCCTGTACTGAGCATGTGCCAACCACAGGTTAGAAGCATGAACTAATATTTGTGACCACAGATTCAGAACCTCCCACCCCCTAACTTTTTGAGCAGTGGTTTACACATATCTGTGCAGCACATAGAGAGGTAGTTGTTTGCTCATTTTAATGGTAGGAACCTGTCCTTTCATTTAAAATGAACTTGTTTGGAGACCACAGTTGCCCTTTAATTGTTGGTCAGCAGTCAACCAGGGGAGCTTGAGCATGCACCAACCACCAACCAGGATTTCGGCCAAAATTTACCATGTGTACAAAGCTTTAGTTATTGACCCACTCAGTTAGTGTTGGACATTTAAAATAGGATTGTGGTATGTCACATTTGCAAGTAGAAAGGGCTCTTTTAGGGCCACTTCTGTATCAGCCCAATCAGATTCCCATTTGCATGAACAGCTATTGTTTTAGGTGGCCTTGGAGCAACCTACCATAAATGTAAAATGTTATGCTAAGTACATTTTAAAGATGGGTTTGTTCTTTAATTTGGCACATTTTGGTTATGGTGTGTTTTATTCTGCAGAAGAAGAAACTGAAGTCCCCAGGCACCTATCACCTCTTACCCTGCTGATTCATTTCATTTTCAGCCAAAGCTATATCTGTGCCCTTATTGCTATGATGGTATGTCTTATATCACAACTTATGTTAGTTATGTGTTGTATGTAATTCTGAGCAAGAACTATTAAGTTATTATTCTCTTATTATTATGCATGGTCCCAATAGAGTGTTACCAAATGTACTACAATAAGTTGGTTGCTGTATTAAATTAACCTGTGGGTGCTATGGGTCAGTTTCCATAATCCACCTTTGTTTTGGTTTTAGTCTAGGTGGTCATAGCACACTTTACATGCTCTCTAGAGTACAGCACATCAATACAAGGAAACTGTAGCTTTGCCTCCTATAAGCTGGCAGACAATCATATTACATATTATATTGATCTGTCACAGATCATGTTACAGCAGATCTTGCCACTAAAGCTAGGTACACACAGGACATGTTTTTGAAAAAAGACAGAATCTGCAAGATTTTTTTTTTTCAAAGATCAGACTACACACAGTCACAGCATAGGGAGGACGTTTGGGACTGTGTGTTTTCCTCGACTGCGGCTGGCTCCCACTATAGGGAGACTACTGTTGCCAAGGGAAATTTTTTAGAACGTTCGGCAGCTGCGCACTCGTTTGGGAAAGCCGCCACTCACAGTGCCAAAAAAGCCCCAGTATTCGACGGTATTGGGGCTTTATTGGCACTGTGTGTACCTAGCTTTAGACAAAGAGCAAAGATTTAAAGTGAAACCATAATCTCCATACAAGTACCTTCTCTTTAAAAGAGCACACTCTTACCTTTAAATGACTTTAAATGGTCTAGCAGCAGTCTAACCACACTTATATATGGGTGGTGCTTCCTGCTTACACTGCAAACTGTGATATCACCAGCAAGCCCCCGGCTTGAGCATGTCCACTGCTGGGCAACATTTCTGACTGATTTGTGGGGTGGGGCTTATGACACATGCCTGCCACTAAGACAGTGCAGAGTATGAAGAGAGATTTTACAAGCATGTAACTTTGTATTGACAACAGTAAGAGACATCATGCTAGACTTGTTTGAAAGGTATGCTGGCATAATGTTACCTTATTGGTACTGTGTGTACCCTGCTTAAGTCTATCAGTTAAACTAAAGCTCTTGGCTGAAAAAGCAAATTGTGGCATGAGGGCTGAGCTTATGTAATAACCAGTTTAAAATTTAATTACTTTAGTTTCTCCAGACTATATATAGAGAAGGACAGGCTATAATGCAGAAACATTGTAATATAAAATGCATACAATTTGAATTGGAAGTGCTCTATTATCTTACTTTGTTAGTATGATTTTTTTTTACTACATGCTCTTCATATAAGGTGGATGTGCAATACCTCATATTGGGTTAAAGCCTGCCATGTCCCTTTAGATTGGTAAAAGGATGCGGATGATCTCCGAATACTTTTTCTTTTTTTTGTTTCACAATTCCGTTGGTCCTATATTTGCTCTGTATTTTATGGGATCCATCTGAACATTCCTTTACTCAAGTGCTTTACTAAAGTGCTTATGTTCTTTCTTTAAAGAAACTGCCATTTATGGAAATGAAAAGTATAAAGAAAGTAAAGTAGATTATTAATATTATAAACATGGCAGAATCATTAAAGACATGCTAGGGCACTGAAAATGTATTAATAATTATTTCTGCAGTGGGTAAAAGAAAAAGTGACAAAGTAATGCTGGTTATACACATTTGAGACATTTAATAAGTTTAACATTGATTATTGTTTCTATAAATGTCTGAAGCCATATTAATACCCCTAGTGGTTTTACCTTCCTGTGATGTTCCACATCTTGCCTATTCATTTTGTGATTGCAAGTCACGAAAAAGAACGGGTTTGAAGGTGGTTTCTCTGGTTCTCTGACGCTGCAGGGACATTGGCAGGTAAGTTTTCCCTTAAGCTTCTGAGGAAGTAATTATCGCCATGAAATGCTTCAAGCTGTTGCCTTGTTTGCTTTCTCTGTCTGTGAACTATGCTGTTTATATTGATGTTTACAATAAAATATGTTTTTATCTGTGAGAAGCCTTGTCCGGCCTTGCTTTTTCATATAGGAGCCTTAAGAAAGCTGAAAGGATTGTATGATCTGCACTGGATGTATCAGGCATTACTAGTCATAGTTATTGACCTACCTCCTGTAGAGCACATAAATGTATCTCTCAATGTCTGTGTTAATCAAAGCTTTCTTTCTATGATAATGTGACCATGATCAGAAGTACTGTTACTAGTTTGTAACCATTCTGCCTGCAGTTTTGTTTTATATGGTTATAGAGCTTATATAGTGACTTGCAAATATTGAAGTGAAAGAAAAGGATATTGCAACTTGCAATATCCTTTTCTTTCACTTCAATTTTACTAATGCCAGACAACCCGTCTCATCCCAGATTGTATTCACCACATAGTGTTGATAGTGCATGCTCAGTTATGCCATCTTGTTTGTGTTAAAAAGTCTGTTTGTTTACAGTGATTTATATACTTACGGTAATGCTTTTGGTAAATGTTTTCTGACATAGGATGTTGGTAAAACTGCAGTTTTGTTTTATGTATTTTATTTTGTGCTATGATATATATTTGATATGCATGTTTCTCTAGGTCTGGAGCATCACATATCACAGCTGGCTGACCTTTGTTCTTCTACTTTGGGCATGTCTAATCTGGATGGTTCGAAACAGGAAACAATTTGCAATGTTTTGTTCTCCTTTTATTCTGATATATGGTCTGGCTCTTTGTAGCCTGCAGTATGTCTGGAGTATGGACTTGATGGCAGAACTACCCACACAACTTGGCTTTATGAAGCTATCACAGTTGGGCCTAGTCCGGGCACCATACCCCTGTCTAAACATGGGCGTACTGGTAATTCATTTGTATTAACCTTTGCAAGTCTAGCTAATTTCACAGGTTAGCATTTTGCTGAAAATGTTTATTTTGTTGAACTAGAGATATTAGTGTCCTGCCTCCTCCCATACAGGGAGGTTTGATGGTATGACGTCCAAGATCTGTTTGTTGGTCTTTTTTTAAAAGTTTCATATTGAATGTAGGAAACCTGAAAGGTTAACTGGATCAAGTAAAATCACAGTGCATTTTACAAATGTATGTTAATAACTGCATGCAGTCAGGGTTTTTTTTTGTCCACCATAGTTGATATTTTCCTTGAAATAAAATAAAGCAGTCAATTTAAAGGGCATCTGTAGTGAAAAAAACACATTGCCCCTTTGCAAAGTTAAATTCATGTACTCTGTGCTGCCTTAATCCTATCTCTGTCAGTGACTTTGTTAAACCATGGTGTCAGATCTCTGTGCAGCACTCCCCCCTTCCCCCTCCCCTCTGTTACCTCCTCCATGTCTCAACTCCGGCTAACCGACAAGCTTATCATGTGCAGTAGGAGTTAAAAGTTCAACATCCTGAAAAACACACAAGAAGAAGGAGATCAGTACAGTTAACGATCTCTTACTTTGTGACCCATCATCAGTCAGTAAAAGCTATTAAGAAGGGGGGTCATGTGCAGCCTTATATCTACCATCAAAGCTACCTCTCTCCCCCTGCTAATGCTCTTATCTCTATGTTTATTACAGAGCAGGGAGGGGGGAATCACGTCACAGGGATTTGATTGACAGTCCAAGTAGGAGTAGAGGAATGCAATTACATATTCTTCTAACTGGTGTATCTCAGGACAGAGAGGGAATCTGAAAAAAGTGAAGACACTCTGGGGGTTGTGGGGAATTATAGAACACATGGAAAGAAAGAAAAAAAAGTTAATTTTCCCACTATAGATGCCCTTTAAAACATTGTTGTGAGTGTAGTTCAGGGCCTCAGATGTTATAGAAAAGAATAGCAAGGCAACCAGTAGGTCAGATGATTAAAACTACAACTACCAGTATTCCCTGGCAGCAGAGTGCTTGTAGGAGAATGCTGAGAGTTGCATTATCCAAAACAAAACAAGATCTATTGGCTGCTTATGTTTGGGACATAGTTTATCATCCAATTCAGGTCAGAAATTTATAATAACATGTAATATTATTAAAAAAAAAAATTTTGATATTGTGAAATACCCAATTTTCCAACACACTTTTCTTTTTTTTATCCCTTAGCTTCTTTACACTTTAACGTTTTGGCTTTTGCTGCACCAGTTTGTGACAGAAAAACTTCTAAAACGTAAGATGGTGATATCTGATCTGGTGGAAGTCACTGTGCCAGGCATTGGTGAGTAACCGTTATGTGTTTTGGAAAGAATTACAGTATGTGTTTTAAAATATTTATCACAACTCAATTCAAAGAATTTTCCATACATTGTGGTTGTTAGAAATAACCAACTTGGGATTTGAGGCTAGCTTACAATGTCAGATTGGGGGCAATAATTACCCTTAACTATCTGGTTAGTAACACATCTAATAAAATGCTAACAGGGAGATTCAATAAAAGTTCTTATCATTTAAAATAGTGCTAATTTTGCCCCAACCAATCAGATATTAGTTAGCATTTGTAAGCTTACATCTGATTGGTTGGGGCAAAGTTAGCACCATTTTAAACAATAAGAACTTTTATTGAATAACCCTGTAAATATATTATTTGGGGTTGGGGGTGTACATGCCCTTTAAAAAAGGTACACTATTGAAATGCATTGCTTAAGCTGGGTACACACCATACAATAATTTGGCCCGACCAACAGTGTTGTGGTCGGTCGGGACGAATTATTGTGTGGTTTGCTCCCTCAGCCTCGGAACATGTTTGGACATGTCTGAAAATCACGGCCGATCGCGCGGTCTTCTATGGACCGCATACTTGGTTGCAGCAAAATTTCAGCAGCGTCCACTATTACCGCAACAGACAGTCCTTCCTCCTGGCCCACTGGTCGGAAGTGCCGAATTGTCGGTCAGGCGGAAGAACCTCATGGTGTGTATACAGCTTTAAAGCTGTGCTGATATCAGAGTTACTATATTGGCATAGCTGTGTTAATAGTGTGCCTATTTAAAGGTGAATGTTGTACATATTTTAACTGGCACATACATATGAAACCTTCAGAGCAGCTAAATCTGGCTCCACGTTTTTGTAATTTTCCAATCTACTGTAGGAGTACTGGAAGTTCTCTTACTGACCTTCTTGCAGATCATGTTCAAATCACGCCCCCCCACGAGATTTGCTGCGGGGAGCACCTCAGAAGATAAAAGTCTTGTTTTAACTATTCACATCCTCCACTATCCACAGTCTCCACTATTTCACTGTACATGACTTTTAATCCTTTCAGTGCCAGCAGAATGTCAATTTTGTTTGCACTCAGTGCCAGCAGAACATTAAGGATTTTGCCCTCAATCGGTTTAGACTCATTTTACAGTAGGAAACCCCCCAATAAATCAGGAATATTATACATTGTTTTTTTCAGCACAAAGTGTACTTTAACACGGTAACAGAATTTTGTAACTTTTCTGGAAATTTTACTGGAATTATGGGTAAAATAATTAAAAGTTTGCAAATTCTCATTGATTTTCCCTATTTTTATTTATAATTATCTTAAAGTTATGCACAAAAATCTTACTGTTTCTAAAAGCTCTGATACTCCCGAGTACAACGATACCAGATATATGTAGGTACCCCACTTTTCCTGTACAGGAGACCCCCCCCAAACTAAAACTGCACCTTCAGGAATATTACACCAAATTGAAATGTATAACCACTTCTGACGGTTAACATAGAATATCTACCAAATTAACTAAAATATCCCCACAAGTGAGAGATTTTTAGAAACGACATACCCGCAGGATATTATAAGTGAGGAAAGTGTCCCTGTAAAATCAGAGACAAAATCAAATGCGAATTTCAGCTAAAGCTTAACCCCTCCTGAGTAAAACGGTATGCTGCATTCATGGGTGTACCCAGAGACATGGCTACCAACTAACCCAGAGCGTGACCAATGCCAAATGTCAGTAACAGCAAAAAAAAATAGCCAACTCTGTATTTGAACAGTCTGCAGTTTTTCCCACAAAACACCCCCTAACTCAGAAATACTCCCCACAAACTATATATTCCTGAAATCTACACACCTTTTAGCTATGTAACGCTGTAGTTCATTCATTCATACCATCAATGGTGTGGGCACAGTTTTTCGTAGAAGTTTTTAACAAAAAATGCCGTCAAAAGGTAGAAATCATGCCAAAACTTCGCGGAATGTAAAAAAAAGTTACCAAATATCAATCCTCCAAATGTCCTGAATCAAATGGTATGCCATATGCACGGTTACACATGCGCACGTGGAAGCGAAAAGTCATAAAGTGAGACAATGCATGATGGCTCAAAACAGCCAAAATATTTAGCCAACTCCAAATTTGAAGTCTGCAGTTTTTCCAACAAAACACCCCCTAACTTAGAAACCCCCCCCCCCTACAAACCACACGTGCGCACGTCAAATTGACTAGCCATAAAGTGAGCCATTTCACAGTGGCCCAATTACAACAACTTTACAAATTTGTCAGACTAAACACCCTTCTATATTTTGGAATCTACACACCTTCAGCTACGTAACAGTGCCATTCTTTTATGCATACCACTAATGGTGTGTCCTCAGCACTTATACCAGATTTTCTGGAAAAATACATTTCAAAGTTCAAAATCATGGCAAATTCCCATGTAATGTAAAAAAAAAATCTTTTACGTATCAATCTCCCAAACACCCTGAATCAAATGGTATGCCATATGCATGGTTTACACAGACGGACGTAGAAGCCACTACTCACAAAGTGAGCCAGTGCGCAGTGGCCCAAGAACAGCAACTTTCCAGATTTTTCAATCTAAACACCCCTCTCACTCAAAAATACCCCCTAAAACTATATTTTCTCTGAATCTACACACCTTCAGATAATCAATGGTGCCATTTTTTTTATTCATACCATCATTGGTGTGTGTGCAGATCTTCGTAGAATTTTGCACTTTTAGCAGATTTCCTGAAAAAAAAAGAAGAAAAAACAAGTTTCCAAGCTAAGAATCCTTCTAAACCCCCACCCAGTAATGAAAAAAAGTTACCAAATATCAATCTCCCACATGTCCTGAATCAAACGGACGCATGCACAAGTGCAATTACAAGAACAAAATCAAGTGCTCTGTAATTTGAACAGTCCTAAAACTTGGAAATACCCCCCACAAACTATATATTTATGTTATATATATATATACGTTATGGTGCCAAGCTTTCTTTAGTACATGAATTCCAAATGCAGTAATCCAAAGAACTCTGTGTTTTTAGGAGATTTTGTAAAAAATAAAATAAGATGATTCAAAGGTTGAAATCCTACCTAAACCCACTTGACAAGCAAAAAAACTCACTAAATGTCAATCTCCCACATGTCATGAATCAAACGGTATGCCATATGCATGGATGCACACAGAGATGTGGCCACCAACTAGCTCAAATGGGAACCATGCACAAGTGCAATTACAACAAAAAATCCAAGTGCTCTGTAATTTGGAGAGCTTCCCTTTTTCCAAGAAAACAGCCACAAAACGTGGAAATACTCCCCAAAAACTATATATTTTCAGAATCTACACACCTTCAGCTACGTTACGGTGCTAAGCTTTCATACATACATGAAGCATTCCAGACGCAGTAATCTAAAGAGCTCTATGTTTTTAGGAGATTTTGTGAAAAAATAAAATAAGATGGTTCAAAGTTTGAAATACTACCTAAACCCACTTGACAATTTAAAAAAAACACTAAATGGCCTTATGCCATATGAGTGGGTGCAATGCCATATGAGTGGGTGCAAACAGACACGGGGCCACCAACTAGCTCAAATGGGAAGCATGTACAAGTAAAGTTACAAGAAAAAAATCAAAAACCGCCACAACCCACCCCCATGCACACACACTCCCCCTTTTATTGGTATTTTAGTGAAAACTACTTGGTACAGAGAGTCGCTCAAGTTTTTGCACACTTTACTGATCCTTAAAATCCTATCCAATACCTCTGCAAAATTTCCTAATAAAATTAGATTAGTTTCCCTTGAAATTAGACAAATAATTATCTGCGTTTACTTTACCGATATCACCGGGGACATTGGGAAGCTTGGAGAAGACAAAGTTTTTTGCTAATTTATAGTTTTAAGGTTTTAAAAAAAAGTGTGTATCACTTTAAGAATTTTTTTTGTGCATTTTCCCTTTTTTTAAAATCATTCCCAAAGATGCTCATGAGATCATCTTAGGGAATGATAACAAACTTGGAATAGGGGCATAAATGCCCCTTTTCCAATTCGAAATCCGATCGGAAGAAACCGCTTCACGAAAATCGCAGTGCAGTACCTCCACTAGGCCACCCACAGAACACACATTGTAAGGGAAGACCCCGGTGAATGGGAAAGCCCTGTGACGTCACCGGGGTCTCCCTTACCGGCGATCAGAAAACCAATGAGGGACCGACAATAGAGAGGGGGAACCTGATAGGACTGCTTTCTCCTGATCCCCCCATCGGATTTTTATGAAATCGAGGGGGATAGGGGGGCGCTTGAATGCTGCCCCAATCGCCCCTAGCAGTGCAAACACACAGTGCCTGCTGCTATAGCTTAGTAGAAAACTGCAATCGCAACCGATTGCAGTTTCCTACTCTACTGGACCACCAGGCATCATGTGGGGGAACACTAAAGGGAAGCCCTGGACGTGCAGTGATGTCATGAGATTTCCCTTTCCGCTGCGCCTCTGCGATCAAGGAAGGGCAGGGAGGTGGGAGGGATTCCCTATATGGTCCAGCACTTTGAGGGTTAATTTCTTGTGATCCCCCCCATCGGTTCCGGACAAAACCGATGGGGGATCGAGAGGGCTAGGGGGGCTGCCCCCGATTGTCCCTAGCACATGCCTTTTTTTTTTTTTTTAAGAGACAGCCACATACGTACTGTGGCAGTTTGAGCCTTTTATCCACAGAACATGTATTTACGTTCTGTGGCACTGAAAGGGTTAAGGTGCATTTAGATTTTTTTTTCTTATATTTTTTCGTTTTGTTTCAGTCCTGTTGTTTATGTTGTTTTTAGCTTTGAAAATCCCTAAGCTTAAAATATTTTCTGATTTTTAGATAAAAATAAAGAAAAGAACTTGCTGAATCGTTTGGGGGAGCACATAAAGAACTTCTTTGACAAATACTGGATCTACATGTGTGGGGGCATGTTCATTGTTGTCAGCTTGGCTGGGAGGCTGGTAGTTTATAAGATTGTGTACATGCTCCTGTTCCTTTTATGTTTGGTTTTGTTTCAGGTGAGTTCATAATCACAGGGTTTTGTTTTAACACCCCCCCCACACACACACAGGAATTACATTTGGGATAAAAGAGAGGAAATGGGGGGGGGGTTATAGCTGTTGGGAAGGTGCCATTAAAAAAAGTTAGGCTGAGACTTACACTGTCTCGTTGCAAATGCACAGAGCTTTTTGCGTAAACTAATAATTTGCTTGTTATGAGAATTATGATCTGGGTAGGTGGAGAAATGTGACTGGTCTGGGAAAATAAATGATCTTTTTAGCAGTGGAAGAGGAATTAATAAGGGAGAATCAGTTTTTCTATGTGTAAAAACATGTCTAAGCCTTGCATTTAACAAAGTGTCTGGGCTACAAATGACAGTGTAACAACAGTGTTTATACAACACATATACACTGATGCCTTTATAAACAAATATAGGCAGAACAAGGCTATAATTGTGCATGGAAGACTGTCCAGTTATCTGTGTCACCTGAAACCTTTATTAGGCAAATATAGCATGTAAAACATTTTAGACAAGCATATTATGTTTCAGAAAAGGCCATTGCTAAAAAAAGTAAACCATAACCCAAATTTATTTTTAAATATATTAAAAGTAAACAAAGTCAGGGGGATTGTATAACTTCCAACTTTTCCAGTCACAGCTTGGAAATATTCTTGGCCATTGACCACCCACCCTCATATGAATTTGGAAATTGTACACCACGTAATGCCATATAGTTCATAATGGAGATACATATGTGAATGCATCACCTATACCACTATGGACTTCCTACATTCTACATGATCTTTAAACCCTTAGGTGTTAAAGTATTAAAAGTCTAAATACATAGCTGTTCTAACCTTAAAGCATTTTTCCTATCTCCTCCCCTACCTATCTGTGGAGTATGATCTAATACTTTAAACAAACTACACTTAAAATAACTATCATAATCTTTAACATAATGTTGATACAAATAAGCTACCATCCCTCCTTCATTAATTATTATACTTCTCTCCTATACTCTCCTTATAACTAGGGATGGCCGGTTTGCAGATCCGAACCCGGATCCGCCGCGGATTTATCCCGTTTGTGAACGGCGGATTTTTCCGTATTTTCCGCCTTCCGATTTGCGGATTTTTCGTATTTTCAAAAAATTTCCGAAAATACAAGGATTTCTCTTATTTCCATACATACGTATTTTCGAAAATACATATTTTCGAAAATACATATTTTCGAAAATACATGAAAACTCGTAATTTCGAAAATTCCCGAAAATACGTGAAAACTCGTAATTTCGAAAATTTTCGAAAATACGAAAAATCTCATAACTTCGAGGGTATTTTTAATTTTAATGGGTCCGCTCGCGGATTTTCAATTTTTTTCGAAAATTCGCGGATCCTCGAGCGTACCGGATTTTGCGAAGTTCGGACATCTCTACTTATAACTTGCGACAAGGGAATCTGATACTATAAACCATCCATGAACATTTACAGGTAAAGTACCAACTTGCATCCTTTTGTGTCCATACATATACACAATTCCATATAGTTCTTTAAAGTGCATTAATGGCCTGTATGGAAATAGAACTGGCTAACCATTTCTTTAACATAAACACAAAAATTACTGTTTTGCAATATGTTCTTTGCAGTCTTTTAGCATTGTTTCTTATTTTCATGGTCTAATGATCGATCTTGAACCTTGAATCAGATACTCTCACAGGTAAAAGGATAAAGATTCTATCAAAAATCAAATCTAAATCTAAAGATTAAAAACTTGGGGAGCTTCTGGGCACAGCTTTGTGTAACAAGGCTACAGTGTGGCTGAAAAGCTCCATTGTACCATATGTTATAGGTAAAAGTAGCCATACAATGGCTAGTAATAAGCAAACCCTTTTAGCACTGATAGTATAACTGAGATTTGTTTCTAATTCTGGCACGAAAAGGACCAGTCCCACATGCCACTAACTACGGCTGTCAGACACAGGATTTATCTTTTAAGACTGGGTACACACGGAGGAATTTGTCTCGACTGTTTTTTCGGCCCGACTGATTGATACACGGAAATATCGGTTGATTGAGCCGAACAATGTTCTTGTGTACCCAGCCATAGATGTTAAATTTTGGTGCCCCTTTTTTGGCCCCTGTACTATATTATGGGTTGATGTGTCAACCTTAACTGAACAACATTAAAGAGAATATAAAGAGGTAGATTGTTAAATAGCGTTTGCAATTAGTTTCAAATTAACGGCATATTCTAATATAATGTGCTGTAAATTTGCATCAAAATCGCATGTATATGACCACCTTATGGGAAGGAGCTTTATTTCTTGCCTTAATTTAGCATAACAATTAATATATTTAGTAGAAGGGTAATTTTTAAACTTTGGTGTGATTAAACAATAATAATATGGCTCTTATTTAAAATATATAATATTTGGAGTAGGCAGTATAGTACAGATTTTGCTGAAATAACTTTACCACAGCAGATGTGTGAAATTTTCTCAGATTATTAGACAATAAATTGACTTCCAAGTTGTATTCATTCTTGTAAGTGTGTTTTGCTGCATTTTCACTTCTTTAAGCATCGCTTAATTAATCAAACATATTTTTGTCCTATAAAAACCTTTTGACTCTTGATAGAATTTTTTTTTTTTGTAGGTATATTATGCCTTGTGGAGGAAACTACTAACATTTTTCTGGTGGTTGGTAGTGGCATATACAATGTTGGTCCTTATCGCTATCTACACATTCCAATTTGAAGAGTTTCCAATGTACTGGAAAAACCTGACTTCTCTGACAGATGAGCAGTGTGTTTCTTTTTAGCCCTTTGGTTAAATATTGTTCAGTATTAATTTGTCATGTAGTCTTTACTTTCCCTTTCCTTTGATCTGTCATTGCTGTTTTTATCTTTGATCTGTTCTAATTTTATTGTGTTGTAACCTACCTGAAGCACTGTCTAGATTACTCACAGTTTGTTAATGTTCTGTGATTTATTTTACCCACATCTGTTAAGTTCTGCCATTTTCCAATTTGTTTTGTTCTATAGGTTGAGTGACCTCGGGCTGGAAAAGTTTAGTGTGTCAGAGCTTTTTACCAGTATTTTTATCCCCGGCTTCTTCCTCCTGGCTTGCATCCTACAGCTGCACTATTTCCATCATCCTTTTTTGCATGTTACAGATTTAGTAGAGGCTTCATCCCAAGGAGTTTCTCTGAGCCAGGAGAGGTATGTGCAACCTTTATTATGGTATTAGGGAGAACATAATGCTTTTACAGGCAATATATATATATATATATATATAAGTAGGGAAGTATACATCCACACAGAGTGCAACTAGTAACCAAATCTAATAAATACATACAATAAATAGAAGCCAATGTAAATTGTTTACATTTTACTTTACCATTGTATTGCAACAAGCCAGCCCTTCTCTCTGGACCTTCATCTCATAAAAGGCAGGTACTGATAAAAGACAAAGTTTGAAAATTAAATCTCCTAAGAAGGTAAAAAGTTACTAAGGTAAAAAAGGTTAAAAGTTAGGACCCCACAAACACCTATATGCCACAACCCTATGTTCCTCCCTGGAACAAACTATTCTAACTTCCTTATCTGGACTAAATCAGACTCTCCTACCATCCAAGACTGCCTAGATACAGTAATGGACATCTGAAACCTTAAGCCCAAATGATGGAATCCAACATACTCAGCCTCTCTCAATACCTCCGCTACACTCAACTTACTCATTTTATACATTACCTACAAAAAAAAAACATCCTGGTCAAATGAGCTGACACCTTTTAACAAGCTATACAGATCAAGTACCACTCCTTCTCACATAATTTTAAAGATCTACTCTATACTTTCGGCACAACAAACCAAGGAATTACCTTCATTCACAAAAAAATGGGAAATGGAAAATTCACACAGAAACAATGGCAATCCTGCTTTATACTATCACACAAACTTTCAATGGCCTGTAATGCACAGGAGAAGAATTATAAAATTCTGACCCTTTGGTACAGATGTCCAGACATCCTTCATAAACTATTCCCCACCATCTCAGACAGATGCTGGAGATGTGGAAAAGATAAAGGAACTATGACACATATTTGGTACAGCTTACGCCACAAGCCATTCTACTTTTAATACTACCAGGATCTCCAGAATACCACAAGAAGAATATACTTAGACACTTTTTAACAGCAGGAAGAATGGTTTTACCACGCTATTGGAAAACAACCACATGCCCATCCAATAAATCATGGATAACAGAACTTAAAGGGCAACTGTGGTCTCAAAACAAGTTAGGGTTAAATGAAAGCCTGCAGTATTTCTTTTAAAATGAGCTGACAATCACTTTTCTGGCTTGAGCCTGTGAGACATTACATTGGGGTGAATGGTCAAACTTCCTGCTTCCAGTAGGTTGATCACCTTACCTCTGCCCTGCCTGTCCGCCCCGTTGGAGAAGCATGCTCAGTTAAGACTTAATGCTGGGGAAATCAGGAAGTACCTGAGGGAAAAATTTACAGTTGAGAAGGGGAGGCCATTAATGCAGGCAGAGGCTGGTCACATGGCTAAAAACAGAAAGTGTTAAAGCAAGAAGTAATATCGCTGAACCTTTCCAGCAATAACTTTCCAGCAATAATCACAAATTTTATCTAGAGATGTGATTTGGGTTTTATTTTAAAGGTGTGATGGAAGGCTTTTTATATAATTCTTACTAGTTTGGATGAATTGGAGACCACAGTTACCCATTAATATATAAAACGAATGGAAGAACTAACACCATCCAAAAAAACCAAAACTTGGAACTTCGCAACTATCTGGAACGTATGGATAATCTTCATGGAAACGGATACTTATAAAAAAAAAAAAAAAAAAACCTTACCCCTAATTCTACGCCTTCCCAACATCCCCTCTTATCACTTACATATAAGAATGTTATCTACAATTTCATGCATACAATAAGAAGAGTCTGTAAAATTTCTACTTTTTATGAAAAACAATAAAAAAGGAATTTGCACACAAAAAAAGTTAGGACCCAGCAGAATAAAGCAAACCTTGAAGTGGTTGCTGGGCTTTAAATAATTTGACCAAGTTATTAAATTAATTGCTTTAATTTATCCAAAAAGGGTTTTAAGTCGCAATAAAATGGTAAATTCAAATTTTAGCAATTTAATTGGATGTGCACTAGGCTTCTATTTTTTGTATGTAATGCTTTTATTTTATAGGAACACTGAAACATTTTTAATTGTGAATAAATACATTTTAAGAAACTTAATCTTTCTCATATTTTTTTATTATAGTATGCAGCCAAAAGTGAAGGAAAAAGAAACTGTGGGAGCTTGCAGTGATGAAGAAATGGAAGAAGAACTGATTAATGAAGGTAAGCAGGATTTAGGTCAATATAATTATTCCAAAAAAACCTTTTGTATCGGTAGTATTTATCATTTATAGTTTCATTTCCCATTTGCCAAAATTGGGCACAGCAGAAATGTATTCACTTTGCATGGTTTTAAATGAGCCATGTGATTAAGAGAGGCGAAATATCGTCAGTGCCGCCTTCATTTTCACTGATTAGCAGTCTTTTTGATGGGAATCACTTATTTAAAAAGAATAGAGATGAGAGGAGCACACTACTTGAAAAAAAAAAAAATTATTGTGCAAACAACATACAAAGTTTCAGGAGGCCCCTGCCCCCTTCCTCATTCCTGAAGCAAAGAAGTGGAGACAGGTTGAATGAAGTAAGTACAAAAGTGTGTTACCTGAAGGAAAGGCAGCAAGGGCATAATAAATGAAAGGACAAAACAAAATGGTGCTCAGTAGAACTGATGTGTTCTATTTCCAATAAATCAGATTATTTTATCTTTCTTCACATTTGGTGTTCTAGGTTTTTTTTAATACCTGTGAGGGAAGATCATTATCATTGTTTTTCATGTGACTATAAGTCCCTAGTGATTATGCACAATTAGGGCTATGTTTTTGAGCATGTCCACTACTTATAAAACAGTATTACTCTCTCATTCATATAGAAAAATGTCAGCATGGTGGTTGAGTATATAGCTCATTGATTCATGGACATCAATATGTCTTTGCGTGGTAGGGAACTTAGATTAGATGTTTACATCAGTACCATCCCCCAAAAGCTTACAATCTAATTGTAAAGCTCTAAATACACATGAAAATAATATCATGTAGGAATGAATGTTCTCTGTCAGCTATACCATGTATTTAGAGTAAAATAAAATGGAATGGTAAGAATATTTATATTTTTTTTTAGCACAAACTTGTGTTCTTACAGCTTCCCTAAGTAAGTGGGATCTGGTGACTCAGCGCCTTTCTGTCCTGTCCTGTAAGTTCTCTGAGATTCTGCACCGACTGCAGGTTTTCCTCTGGAGACTTTTGGAACTCCATGTGCTGAAATTGGTGGCCATCTATAGCGTATGGGTGGCCTTGCAGGAGGTAGGAGATTTTAATATTTACATGTTATTACATTGGTTTACTAAACAACTAAATTGGGTCTCCAAAAGTAAAAACACAAGTTGTTTTTATTTTTCTCGTTTGAAATGCTAAAATCCATAGGTTATCTACAATTAGCATAATATGTTAAACCAACAATACGTAAGGCTACACAGGTTGGTTTTCTAAATGTACCTATTACCTTTAAGATGGATGTTATGGTTTCCATGTATTAGCTTAAAGGAGAACTAAACCCAATTTTTTATACTACAGAATCTGAAATCAACCCCCCTAAAAACTCCAATAAGCTATAAACTACCACTTCAGTAAATTGTATTAAATGTAAACCTGTTAAGAACTGGATGAAGTATCTGTGTATGTGCAGTGTCAGACCACACACCTCCGACCTCAGTCACATGCTTCCTTGCTTTATCTGTTGTGTAAAAGGATTGGCTAGAGATTATTAATAGGTGTGACCAACTGTAACAAGTTTCTGCCACAGATTATGACTGAGCCTTTGCAGAACATAATGGTCTTTGACCAAACTGTCTGATACTAGAATGTTGAGAAGTAAAGCACAAACCATATGTTATGCAGGTACATTTCCCAGTGCCCGTAGCAAAATGAGAGGTACGACACAGATTATTGGTTTTATATCAAGGTGTTCTACCTTCTGGATCAGTGTTGTTCTGTGGCTCTAGTTGTCTTTTAAAACACTCTTTTTTTTTTTTACTGTAGATAAACTTGTGATTGCTTGTTATTCTGTTCTGATTCTTAAGAAGAGCACATTTTCTACAGAAAATAGTAGGCACTTGGCCATTGAGCATATTATTAATTTGAAATTTAATTTCTCACTGAGAAAGATGGCCAGCATTTAGCTCACTTTTCACTCCCAGGAGTGAGGACCTAATGTTTTTGTTCCTGACTCTGGGTACATTTAAGGGTGTAGAAGCCGATGGAGTGTTATTGGCCTGTATTATTTTTGTAATTTCTCTGTGATAACACTCCTACACCAATTTGCATCTCTGGGTAATCCACATTTTTTTATCCAACGATGGATGCTGTTGCAGATTACAAACTTCTTTACTTACTTCCTTGAATGCAGGTCCAGTCAATGATAAGGACCTGCATCCTTACGTAAGGAAGTAAGTGTATTTTTAACATTTAATGTATGTTTTAATTGGATTTTAAACTATTTAAGAACTTTTAAAACAACTTGGTCTTTTTATATCTTTTTTATCATTTTATATGAGCGCAACCAATTCAGACTAAAGAAATTTGTAATTTTAGTGGTAATATTGGATGGCTATGCCAACAAATACTAAGGGACAGTTCAGTGGAAATTATCAATATTTGTGAAACTGTTAGTTTGTGTAATGCCTTCTTAGTTATTCTACATATTCTCTCCCATTTTGAAAACTCAGTTGATTTCACACCATTTGCTGTTCCCTGCTGTTGACATTAGTGAGCTGACATTTTAGGTTCTAACAGTCCTTCTTCTTCCCAGAATGCACCACATCCTTGGAATGTTCCTAACAGTAATTTCTACTGATTGTTTGTTGGATGGGTCAAAGATGCTCAGATCTCTACTGAGCAACTGAATCAACCCAGGCGCTGGGTCATGGGCAAGACCATAACAGTCTCTACTAGGGGTTCTGCAAACAGGAAGTCAGTATTTTAGTTGCAGTTATTTATACACAGACACAATGCTGAATGGGCAGATTAAGGTCATTGGGATGAAAAAATACTGCTCCTTTTTTCTGAAAAGCATATGTATTTGCACTGAACTTCCCCTTTAAAGTGGCATATCTTTTGGTTCCAATGGAATGTGCTTGTGAACTTGGGATCATTCAAAAATACATTATAGGTAGTGATTGTTGTGTGGCCGTACGGCACTTTACATTTTCTGTAAAGTACTGTAGATCAGATGCTGAAGTAATCGGCACGGAAATCAGTTGTTTTTAGCTGTTTTCGGCAAACCTTTCAGAACCAAATGTAGTTGCCATTTGTTTTACTTGTTTTGAATGCTACTACTTCTGATATTGGTAGACAAGTTTATTTACATGCAGATAACTTCACTTACTGCACAAGAAAAAAATGACAATAGGCCCAAAGAGGGGAACCTATAAATGCATAGGCAAGATTTTGCACCTCTAATTAAATAAGCCTCAAGGTATCTTTTATACTATATTTAAATCAAGAAATTACCATTACCAAAAAAAAAAGTCTCTCATTTCTCACTCATTTATACAGGTTTCTGTGATGAATTTCCTCTTTGTCGTTTTGTGGGCTTTTGCTGTAACCTTCTCCCGTTTCCAGCACATGGCTTCCTGTTTGTGTACTATCTGGACCTCTGTTATTATTGTTTGTAAAATGCTTTACCAGCTCACTGTTGTTAACCCCCTGGAGTACTCAAGTAACTGCACACAGGTAACTGGCATGGTATCTCTCGCTTCCGTAATAAAAAATATTTTTCATTACATTTCATCTGAGTTCCACATAGATAGCATGCTGGGAGTAACTTATTTATCAGGCCTAGCAGTGTGTATTTCATTTTGCACAGATTTATACATTTGTGGCTTCTTACTTTTCTTACTTAATTTCATAAGCTTTACATTGTTAGAGGTATAATAAGCATTTTAATATTAGGCAGTGAAATTAGCAGTCTTAATTAGTCAATTGCAGTTGTTTTTATTGTTTTTATAGACCACTAGTTCAATTTGGACATTTATCTATATATTTAATATATGTGTTCTTTTTGTGCTTCCAGCCCTGTAAAAGTAAAGTGCGTCTAACAATGCTTATCACAAATGTATAAACGAGCAGTATGCTTATTAGTTGTATCTGGGTATAATTTTTATTTAAATGACTTTATTTATTCTTGTGTGTTAAGTCATGATTACTTTCTTAGGTAATCTCTTTATATTTTTAAAAATATAAATATACTGCAAAACCAGAGGTCTGCAGTACACTGATGATGGCTCAATAAAGCTGGAACCGGTCTGTAGTCTTTTTTAAGATATAGCTTTCCTAAGAGCTTCCATGGAAACATGGTAAATTCCCAGAAGTTTTTGTTCTTTATTTGCATATTTTTAATAAAGGGACCCCTTTGTGCAGTTCTGGAAAACTTGAGTCTTTGGCATTTTTCTCATTTATGTATGTGGATACCTATAAAGTATGCAGTAGTTTAGAAGATAAAACAACCAGTGTCATGAGAATTTTCCATTCTTCCTGTATTTATGCAAATGTTTATTTTTTATTGAAGTGATCCTCTCCTAATATTTTCCAATTCTTTTTTAGCCTCTTCCCAATACCACAAACCTTTTAGAGGAGGAGATTTTAAATTCTACACTGTACAGAGCCCCTGTAGACCCAGCCAATTGGTTTGGAATCCGCAAAGGTTATCCATATTGGGGGTATATTCAGGTAATAATCTTTTAATTTATCTGTAAATTGTAATGCTCCTTAGGGCAAAATCCTGATTTTAAGAACAATACATTTTGTCTATTCAAAATATCAGAAATATTGGTTAAAATGTATGTTTAATTTACTGTCAGTTTTTGTTCTGTATATTGAACCTTTGCCATTCCATCTCCTTTAGCCTCAATATAGCTCACTTTTCTCTTGTCCAAATATATATTATTCTTTCTGATTGAACCAGCCCAAGACAGAAGGCTTCCTTATTAACAACACTGTACCTACAGCAGAAAATAATCCTCCCACAATTCCTTAAAGAATCCATGATTTTCACATAACACTTTTTGTTAGTCCTGATTAGGGGAATGGGGTTTGTGGCTTCGGTTGGGGGGAACTGATCCAGTGGAAGTATTTCGGATTTTGACCAGTTAATGGATAGGCCGGAATACTCTCCAAATTCTTTTATGAGCTGTAGAGCGGACTCTATCGATTCGTTTTGGTCTGCCAAGTACAGTAACATATCGTCTGCATAAAGACTGATGGTTTCGGTAAAGTTCTTTATTGTTAGGCCCTTGACAGCGTGGTGGGAACGGAGTTTGATTGCCAGTGGCTCAATGGCCAGTGCGTACAACAAGGGTGAGAGGGGGCAACCCTGTCGGGTGCCTCTCGATAGGGGGAATGTTTCTGTGGTCCAGCCATTGGCAGAGATTTTAGCGCTGGGGGAGGAATATAGGATTCGAAGCCATTTGATGAAGTTGGGACCGAAGCCGAAACCCCTAAGTGTGGCCCACAAGCACATAACACTTTTTGACATCCTACTAATACTTAGTGTGAATCTTCAGAGGGAGCTCATAAACTTTTCAAAGCTGGGCTGCTTGGTATACCTGGCCATTTCACTGGTTCTAGACTCAGCTGGTCTCCAGATGGGTCCAAATTGAACAAGAGACCATATTACTTCTTTCTTGATCACTATATACCTTATACACTGCACCATACCTGGTCTGTCAGACATATTGTGTCAGTACCTAGTTTAATTAAAACATATCTTAACAGGCATATCTTAACTGGTCAATTGTTAGTTACCTGCCCCCAACCCCAACTGATATATTTTGCACTTTAATACCGGCATTACTAACCAGATATTTAAGCATAATTATTGTCCCCATTCTGGCAGAGTAAGCTGGCCCTTTCATCTATGCAGTCAATCAAGGCTGTGAAAACTGACATTACAACCAATGATTGACTGCTGTTTCACCTGCTGCCTCCTCGGCACATGCTCAAGCTTATAAAAAGCTCATTGAGCAGAGGGATGAGGCAGATACCTTTGCCAATAAGGAATATCTGGTTACAAATGCATTAAATAAACTGACTTGTCAAATGTAATTTGCCAGCATTTAATTAATAAGTTGCCAGTGACACAGTAAAGGGGTATGGGCCCTTCCACTGTAGAACCAACACTCCTAATGTAACTAACCATAAATGCCAGGAGTAGTATTCTTGCATAAAATTAAATAATAAAAACTATAAAAAAAATTTGTGGGAAAAAGTTTGTAGAAATACAGCTGTAAACATATATCTAGTAGATTTTTCTGTTGTGGAGCAATAACAGAGTAACAGTATACAGTACATGCACAATCACATTTTAAAGTAGCAAGCATTACAGACAATAAATTTAGTAATCCTTAATTTACCACTGCATAATCCTTATTTATGTTCCTCCTTTTAAAGTGAATCTCTGTGCACACATGTGATTGCGGTCCTGACCTGCGCCTGGCTGTTTTGGCATATGGACTTTGGGTTGGGGGATGCCCAACTGAATGGCCATAAAGCCCAATTTAGTGCCCATACACTGACAGATATTTGACTGAAATGACAACTCATCTGCCAGTTGTGCATCGCAGGTCAGGCCTGCAATTTTACATTCCATGATTGTACGTGTGTTAGGAGCTTAAGTTAGTGTCAATAATAATGCAAAATAAAAGCAGTATTCAACATAAAGACAATGTTCTCTTTTTGTGTGCTAAAATCCAATCTGCTTATTTGCTTTTTTTTCCAGAACCATCTTCAGATTCTTCTGCTTCTTGTATTTGAGGCTATTGTTTATCGACACCAGGAATATTATCGTAAGCGTTACCAGCTGGATGAACCACACACCCAGTCTGTGTTCCCTGAAGTGCGCAGAGATCACCTAGACCAAGGCCTCCTTAGTTGTATCAAATATTTTATCAACTATTTCTTTTATAAGTTTGGACTTGAGGTAAGTTTTAAAAAATAAAATCCACATTTGGTACAATAGTATTTATTTTTTTTATGGGGGTTGTGCTCTCAACACAATTGAAGAAAAACTGAAAATTACTGGTAAAAATAAATATATGGTAATATGTATTATTTGCCATTATTGGAAAATTGTTTATTTCCACCTTTTAGTCACACTAACTCTTCTGCAGTAAAGTAGCAAACGGTGTTAAAGTCAGGCAAACTTATAGAACAATTTATCAACAGTAGGTATCACGTTGTAGTGTAGGGCTCCCTCACCCACACCCAACCACTATAGTACTTAAACTTTAATTTCTGGGATACTGGCAATACTATTTTTGGGCAAAAATATCCCTTTAATTGCAATCTCTTCTCTCTCTTGATTTTAGATCTGCTTCCTTCTAACTGTGAATGTGATTGGTCAAAGAATGAATTTTATAGTTATTTTTCATGGCTGTTGGCTAATTGTGATCCTCACTCGTCGACGAAGAGTCACCATTGCAAAATTATGGCCCAAGTATTGTGTGTTCCTGATCTTCTTCCTGTTGTGGCAGTATCTATTGTGCCTGGGTATTCCCCCTGTGCTCTGTATAGGTAGGAGTACATTTTAGTCATTAGTTGACATGATCCACTAATACAGATTTCTTACCTGGTTTTCCTCTGTTTGACAGAATATCCTTGGAGATGGGATATACTTTTTCCTGTGAACTCTGCTCTGATAAAATGGATGTATCTTCCAGACTTCTTCTCTCCTCCTAAAGCTGTTAACCTCATCAGTAAGTTGACGTTAACCATTTAAAGATAAAGCATCAACTTATCTTAAAGGACAATTATACTCACCTTTTCCCCGATCCACTGCAGCATAGTACCCAGGGTGAGGACCTAAAATCGCTAAGTCCTCACCCTGGGTTCTTTCTCAACTCCTGCACTACTTACCGCAAATCTGCTTCGGCGATCCAGACTGTTCCACCTCTCTCCTACTGTCAGTGACAGTCTCGAGGCAGCCAATTGGAAGACACCTCCTTGCAGAGCGTATCTTCATTGGCTGCCTCGCGATCTGTCATTTGAGCAGGAAGAGCGGAGGAACGAAGCGATCGGCGAAGCAGATTTGGGTACCAGGGTGAGGACCTAAAATCGCTAAGTCCTCACCCTGGGTTCTTTCTCTAACTCCTGCACTACTACCGCAAATCTGCTTCGGCGATCCAGACTGTTCCACCTCTCTCCACTGTCAGTGACAGTCGCGAGGCAGCCAATTGGAAGACACGCCTCTTGCAGAGCATATCTTCCTATTGGCTGCCTCGCGATCTGTCATTGAAGCAGGAAGAGCGGAGGAACGAAGCGATCGGCGAAGCAGATTTGGGGTAAGTAGTGCAGGAGTTAGAGAAAGAACCCAGGGTGAGGACTTAGCGATTTTAGGTCCTCACCCTGGGTACTATGCAGCTATGGAGGAAGAGGAGCGAGGGTGAGGTGAGTATACTTGTCCTTTAAGATATTTCTGTCTAAATGTTTTTAATATACATTTTTAGTTGTGTTCATGCCACATTTTGTCTTTCTCTTGCTTTTTCTCTCTGTTCTTACATTAGTTTCAGTAATGAAATGCTTGAAATTTCCTCCTAAGGGATCTAATGCAAATGTTTGCAGTGTGTTCTGTTTTTATATTTCTTGCCTAAAAACCATGTCCGTGAGCATTTGTCACCATAATAAATTCAACAATCATTAATTGATTCGCATTATAGAAAATAGGATGTTATTTCAGGCATTTTGGTGCTTCTATTTATCCAGAAAAAAATTGTGGCAAAGAAGATTCCTCAACATGCCCATTTTAAGCTCCTAGAATTGTGCTGGAAGTTAATACTGGCCAACACTTATCTGACAGAATAGAGTTCTGTGCCATATTGCATGTCGGTGTGTCAAATACTTCCAAACCTCTTTCGCAAAATAAAAACTACTCAGTATTAACTACTTATTATTCTCTACTGTAAACCTCACGATTACAGGGAAAAAAGTAAACCTCAGAGTCTACAGCCTCGAGGCACTCAACTGTATTAACAATCTCCAAGGATGGCACAATCCTTAATCAAACATCGGATATAAATATACCAAAACCTGTATTACTGTATGGTAACACCCTAAAAACTGATAAAAAGTAGAAAAATAATCAACCATATGGCATATACACACAATAGGTATACATTAAGATAAATCAATGAAGTCTGTATAATCAACTATAAAAGATCTGCATGTGATGGAGCTTTGTAATGTCCATATTCCAGGATTGTGATAGAAGAGAGGTTATGTGAACACGTTAGTCACAGTTTAAAGCTAATCATTTGCCTCCATTCTGGCAGAGTAATCTGGCTCCTCCCTCCATGCAGTCAATCAAGGCTGAGACTGCTGACATTACAGGCAGTAATTGACGGCTGTTTCTCTTGCTCTCTCTTAGGCTGAAGCCACACGAGCATGCCGGAAACGGTTACGCAAGTGTGCATTAACATGTTTGATTGCATGCGCTTCTGCCGCGCACTTGTTTGCATTGGCGTGCGCTGCAGTCGTGCAATGTTACACAATTGGAGCGCACGCAGTTGCGCAAAAAATGTGGATCGCATGTGCCCCAATTAACAGGTTGCATGCGCAGCACACAGCAGTGCACTAGTGTGGCCACCACAAATGGATCGGATCACGCTTAAAAGTGCATTCGTTTTGCCTAGTCCTTAAGCTTATAAAAAGCTCATGGGCACAAGGAGGAGGTAGATACTTTTGAGGGCTCTACTGGCTAGAAATGCATATAAGAAAGTGCTAAAGAGCAGTTGGTGGTTAGGGTCAAGTGACAAGTGAAAAATTTTTGGTCTTAACGATGGACATTTTCAGGTTGACATCACCTATTTATTTTTTTTACGGGTCATGTGTCTTTTCCCCTCATTTTGAGATTTATGGTAGAGCTTAGTTTTCTTTTATGCAGCTACTTTGCACTCTTCAAATTAAAAAGATAAATCTTAGCTCACCATCCTGTTTAATTTGGTGTTGCTGACAATATAAATTTCACCAAACACATAGGGTCAAGAGAGATCCCTAAAAAGAATCCCTCATGGGAAGCACGTGCCATATTCAATAAAATTTATTTCATTTATAAGGGCAGAAGTGGAAACTACAATAGGGGGAGTGTGTCTGTTTGTCCGGGTGAATATTGGTGGTACAGCTCTGCGCGACTGAATCCCAGGGAGTTTGGAAGCACGTCCTCTGACTTCTGTGTTTAGGGGACTTTGCACACTTCACATTTTTGATTAGCTTTATTTATTCCCTTAGAGTGCTTAATACCTAGTTATACCTTTTAAAAGACTTGCTTATACATTTGACATTGGTTAATATTTTATTGCTAATGTGTCAAAACCAAACTGTCATTTCTGCTTGTTTTTGTCCCAAGTGGAATTATTAAGTTTAAAGTGATTGTTCTTTTAGACTTGTTTTCCCATTTTACCTTGGCCCTCATTGTTTGAACAGGGGAAAATATTTATCAGGGGGTTTCTTTCTGCTTTGAATCACCAAGCACTTTTACAGAATCCTACGGGCTCCAATGGTAAGATGTGATGGGCTTGCAAATTAGGATATGCACATTCTGGCATATCTTACATTCTGCTTGGACAGCTCAACTGTTCTGGAGGCTCATTTGGAATCATATTTCTCCATATGTCACCTCCACTCAACAGTTAATGTTGTAGTACACTAATTCCAGCAAGCAGTAAGATTGTCTTATGATTCTGAGATGAGATGATCCATACGGAATACCCTGTGAAGTAATATGTGCATCATATATTTTATCACTTTTGCCTTTTTACATTGTCTTGGGGTGAAATATAAGCTGTATTTAACAGCAGTCTCTATTTTTTGCTTATAATAACTCACAGGGTGAGCCGTCCATTGGAGCTCTACAATTCAATGTTTAATATAGTGATTTTTGTATACTTTTAGGACTCACTGGGCCAGAAGTACAAGGAGGCAGAGTACTTTCTTTGGCGTTAGTCACGCTAACCGATTTAGTAATGGTTAGCGCAACTTTAACACCTTCATTATCACAAAAGACACCTACACGTCCGGTGCAACAAATTCAGTATTCTATTTAATGCCAGCTATTAGCGCATATTAAATTAAATATCCACCAATTTTTAGATGGTAATTAAATTGCACATAATAAGCATTTAACATTATACTTATAGATCTTATTTTAATATTTTAATTCATCATTTATTATTGTTCAAGTGAGTGCATATAATTGTTTTTTTAGACTTTTTAAAAAACAATTGTACATTTTCCTTCCTTTAAATATGGGCAAAGGAGGAGTGTAGCCTCTCTTTGGTCTCTGACGTTGCATGTATAGTTTATTTATAAAGAGTCACTTGGGGATGCAGCACTCCAATAACAAAATACAAAGTAGTCGTACAAAGTGGGCAAATACATAAATGTATAAATATAATTATAACTATATAAGTGCTAATGCCTTGCCACAAGAGGAATGGAGGTCCCTTCTCCATAGAGCTTACAATCTAGTAAGGAGGGTAACATACAGATACAAAAGAAAGGGTAGAATTGCAGTAGTGAAACATGCAGTGCAAATAAAACAATCATATACTGTGTTGGCTACCAGATTTAACCATGAAACCCACAAGACCACCCTCAGTACACTCTGTATACCTGTATTTTTAACATGTTCAAAAAAGCATGATGATTTAACGTATTACTCTTTGTAATGTCTCTAGTATTTGCTTACATTCTCTCAAAGTCGCAAGACTCAAATATATGTGTGTGTGTGGTTTATGGCAATGCATTTTTGATATATTAGTTCACTTTGCAATGTTGTCCCAAGGTGATTTTGTGTTGCTGATTGGTGTAGCCCAGCAGTGGAAGGTATTCGTCAATGAGAAGAAGGAGGAGTGGTATACCATAGCAGGGGAGAACGTAGAAGAACTAGACGCTCCGCAAGACAGACCCAACCCAGTACCCAACTTCATTAACTGTCGGTGCGTACCTCAAATTTTTGATTTGACAGTCCTGTTGAAGATCTGCAATACACTATAGTCTTTTGATTTGGTGCAGCGTACTAATATTTTTAACCATTTTTTTCTCAGTCAGTGCTCTGATTTACAGAGGAAACCTACATATGTAAAGATCAAAAAATATAAATTAAATTTCAAATGTTCTTGGGACATTTCTTTTTAAACAGTCTTGTGGGTTATTCACATATATATGTCCACGGTAACCATGTTTTCTTCATCAAACCTTTTTATTTTTGTGTTATTTATTTCCTTAAACAGTGTTATTCAATAAAAAATCTTATCGTTAAAAATGGTGCTAATTTTGCCCCAACCAATCAGATGTTAGCTTTCAAATGTTAAATAATATCTGATTGGTTGGCACCATTTTTAACGATAAGAACTTTTATTGAATCTCCCTGATAATTTATGTAATAGAAACCCCTACTCATTGCATCCCAACTTTTCTATACCCTTCTCTCTTTGTGTACGAATCAGTCTCTTGAAGTGACATAGTTCTTTCCTCTTATGTAGGTGTTATCTGGACATGGTCAAAGTAGCAGTTTTTCGTTATCTCTTCTGGTTTGTTCTGGCTGTGGTGTTTATCACTGGAGCAACTCGAATCAGTGTCTTTGGTCTTGGATATTTGATGTCCTGCTTCTATCTTCTCCTCTTTGGCACAACACTAATGAAAAAACCAATGAGAGCCAAGCTTTTGCTTTGGGATTGTCTTATTCTCTACAACATTACTGTTATTATGACCAAAAATTTGATGTCGGTGAGAGTTCTTACATTATACTTTTTTTCCCTCTAGAATGCCAATTCCTGAAATTATAGTTAATGGTTCAGTGGGGTTTGTTACTGATACTTGTTCTAAGTGGTCACTAAGAGAAGTTAAGAGGAGTTATTCTTTGAAAGTTTTTGAATTTCCCTATGTTAATTTCTAATAAAAAAGTTAAGAAATGAATATGCAATAAGTAGATTTATAGTGTTTTTGATAAATCCTATTGCATACCCAGAATCTAAATCAGCTATTTGGGACAACTTTGTGGAGATATTTTTTTCTAATATTAACAAATGCCCTCTTTCTCCTTTTTCTGTAGCTTCTTTCCTGTGTGTTTGTTCAGCAAATGCAAAGCAACTTCTGCTGGGTGATCCAACTTTTCAGTCTAGTTTGCACAGTGAAGGGTTATTACAACCGTACGTATGGTTTTTAGCAAGAGTCTTACTGTAACTCTCAAGAATAAGCATATTTTTTATATTGCATAAACTGTATACGTGGTTCATGTTAGCTACTCTGACTGTTAAAACCAATTAATTACCAGATAAAGCAATAAAGGCACATTTTTTCATGTTAGATTCCAGAAACCTTGTTAAAGGTTGTTCTTTTTCTCCAGCCCAAGAACTAGATAAAGATCGTGACTGCTCTCTGCCAGTTGAGGAGGCAGGCATTATTTGGGATAGCATTTGCTTCTTTTTTCTCCTTCTACAAAGAAGAGCGTTTCTTAGCTGCTACTTTCGCCATGTTGTCTGGGACCTTCGCGCTTCCTCTCTTCAGACTTCAAGGTTGGTTTCCTCTCTTTGCATTTAAGTGTATTTAGCTGTAGTACAAAAAAAATGTCTTATCTTCTAAGCAGATTGATAAGACAGGTATTGTGCAATATATATCATCACTATGAAAACTGTATGTGCTGATGCTCTTTAACAAAATGATATTGGAAGGTAGGATTAATTTATTCTACTTCCCTGTCCCAGGTACTTGAACATGAATTTGCTTACTTTGATTGTAAACTGCATTTCTAGGATTCAATATTCTTATGTTCTGTTTAGTGATAGAAACACTGACTTTTTAAATATGGAAATGTCATAATATTTTGATGGGGCCCCATCAAGGTTTTGCTGAGGGGCCCAGTGATTCTTAGTTACCCCACTGAAATTAAGTTCACGTGATTCCTGTGTTACAAAGACAGGAACTGCCTTCTTCTGAAATACTGTTACCTACAAATTTGTGCAATTGTGCTGACCTAACTCATTTTCCATGTCTGTTTGATGCTTGTGAAACATTGCAGCCTCTTAGTCTTAAGTGGGGCTGATATCACCAGCTGCAGATAACCAGCATCAATCATTGTATTTGTTTTATGGTATGTGTCAGCATTTTCAAATATAATAAAAAAGAAGGCATATTACCCTTAAATATAATTATATTTGTTTGGTCCCCGACAGCCAACTTGCCACAGCCCTAATAAGAGGTGTTTAACAAATCACAAAATAAGGACCGAACAAAAAGTTTCAATACATTATATTTAATATAATCTGATTAAAATATGAGGTAGAAATAAACCACAGTCTGACCAGCCAGAACATGGTAAAATATGCAGTATTTGTGCTTAAAACAATATAAAATATAGTTCCTATTTATAGTCTATATTTCAGGCATGACTATTTTTCTGACCAGTGAGATGTGAGGTGTTTTTTCATTCTTCATGTTTTAAGCATATTATGATAAATATATTGATACTATTTGTTTATTTCTAATTAATAGATTCAGAGTTTGTGATTATTATCTTAAAAATATAGCAGTTTATTATAGGGGAAAATCATTTGAGCTAAATTTTCTTCTACACATTGGAGACTAAACGAGTCCCTACTAACAGATCCGAAAATAAAAGAACAAATCCAAAACCATATCTAGGATTACTTCAACATAAACGATTATTATGGGCTGCTCATAAATTAGTGTTGAGGGGGCTCATTATACAAAAAGCATCACGCCGCAAAAGACAGCATAAAGAAACACTTTCCGACCTTGAACAGCAAATCCACATACTAGAAACCAAACATATAGAATCCGGAGACAAACAGATATACGAGAAACTTAAGACAACAAGACAACAACTACTCGCTATTCACTCACAAGCAGTAGAAAAAGCAGTGTTATGGCAGAAGCAATTTTACTACCAGAAATGGAACAAACCAGACAAGCCTTTAGCTCACCTACTTAGATCTAAATCAAACATTCCAAAAACTTCTAAGATACGAACATCATCAGGCACATTCACCACAGACCCAGACACAATATAAATCACCTTTCACACATACTACACCAAACTATACACAAACCCCCATACTGCAAATAAGGATACAATCTTGACTTCTACAAACAAATTTTCCACAAACCACCTTACACTCACAGGTGGCAAAAGCGCTAGCACAAAACAAAACCATACCAGAAACCGCTCAAGCCATAAAACAGCTCAAATCTCATAAAGCACCAGGTTTCTCAAGTATGTACTATAAAAAATTTTAAACTCTGCTGTCACCACACCTAGTAAACATGTACAACTGTATCCTGAAAGGGAGAACAAATACCACAGGAAATGTACACAGCACATATCACACTTTTGCCAAAACCAGACCAAGCCACCACGGAGCCACAGAACTATAGACCCATATCTCTTATTAATCAGAATATTAAAATCTAAACAAAAATATTAACAACAAGATTAAACCCGTATATGTCACAACTAATACATGATGACCAGGTAGGATTTGTACCAAACAGGCAAGCAGCAGATAATATTAGGAAAATATACAATATCATATCACACATGAAAAACAACAACACCAAAAGCTGTATCATGACACTTGATATCGAAAAAGCTTTTGATAGCTTAGACTATATGAAAGAAACTCTAGGAGCATACCAATTCCCACAAACATACTTAAACGTCATTCAATATCAATATAAAACTACCAACCACAAAAAACACACCAATAAATATAGAAAGGGGCACAAGGCAGGGCTGCCCATTGTCATCTTTACTGTTTATACTAGCCGTGGAACCGATAGCCCAAAACGTACGCAACAACAGCAACATTCAAGGCATCACAATAGCTAACAAACAATATAAAATCAGCCTGTTTGCAGACGACATCGCCCTAACACTCTCAACACCGCTAATAGCTCTACCTAATCTTTTCAACATACTACAAACAATCTCAACCATATCTGGACTCAAGATCAATCAGGACAAAACAGAAGTAATGAGCATAAATTTCCCAGATTACCCAAAAAACTATTTGCACTTAATTTCAATTTAAAATGGAAAGATGAAGGATTTACATATTTGGGAGTACAAATAACTCCAAAATATGAAACCATATACCAAAACAATATACCACTTCAATTCAAATTCAAAAACTTGGCTAGACCCAATACAAAATCAAACAATAAAATTTATATGGCAAAATAAACAACCGAGGATAACAAAATCCGTACTATATAAATCTAAATCACAAGGAGGAATGGGAGTATCAAACCTCTATAAATATTACATTGCAGCTCAACTAACACATCTTGTCACTTGGCAAAAAACAACCATTGTACCCAGATGGGTCGAATTGGAATCAGACCTTATCCACCCTATATCCATAGAATCTATAGCGTGGCTACCCAACGCCAAAAAAATATCCAACTTTACCAATAAGTCCTTGCACTCAAGCAACCCTAAGATTATAGCAGAGAATTAGAAATAAGTACAAATGGATATCAAAACCTTCACTAATGCTAAATGTCACACAAGATCCACTATTCCAAGCAGCATATCTAGAAAAAGGATATATGTGGTGGGAAAAAACAGGAATATACAGATTTAGCATATTTTCTTAATAACGGTATAGGATTAGACCTAACAAATCTAAAAAACAAATTCTCAGTCCCACCAAGACACCATTTCCAATATATCCAGATCTCAACATATATAAACAAAATAACCTCATCCAGTAGCCTTAACAGACTTCGAAAATTTCTGTCTCAGGCAAACAACAACTAAACACACCCTCTCATTCCTCTACCACTGGCAAATAGAAGAAAAAACAAAATATAAATTTTAAAGTGCGTGGGAGGTGGACCTTAACAGAAGAGCAGTGGGGGAAACTTATGAAATTTTAAATATGGGCAGTTTAAATGTAGCATTAAAGGACAACTCCACCCTTATAAGAACATCTTTTAGAAAGAATGGCCTCTTTAAAATATGTTGATATATCATACTTTGTCCTATGAATTCATTACTGTATGCCTGCTATGCTTCTGGATGCCTCATGGAAACCAAGCATTTTAGAAACCTGTACTGAGCCTGGGCATGCTCAGAAGAGGCAGATAGGGGATTAACATTCAGTCATTGGCTGTGATGTCCATTGTCAAATCCATAACTGACAGTTACTAACTGGAAGAACCAGGAAGCAGATACAGGGGCAACAGGACATTGTGCAGGATTTCAGGTTAGACTTATATATTTAAGACTTCAAACTATTACCGTTTAGGGTTTTGGGGGGTGATTTACCTGTATGTAAGTTTTCATTTTAGGGCTGGACTTGCCCTTTAAGGGAAACATCCCTAAAAGTCATGTATAGAACATACAGAGTTCCAGCACTACTAGCAAAAATATTCCCAACAGTCAGCCCACTGTGTTTCAGAAACTGCACCCAAAGAGGGGATTTCTTCCACATATGGTGGAATTGCCAAATAGCACAAAAATTATGGGAAGATATTTTCAAAATTATCTCAGAAATCTTCTGTGCTCGGTACAACCCTTCTCCACTGGTAGCTCTATTGGGACACAACATTCCAGAACTAAATAGGCAAAATAACAAGCTGACCCAGTACCTTATGTTAGCTGCAAAAATTCATATAGGAGCTCAGTGGAGAAGACAAACATTAGATATATTGAAGGTGTTGAACTGAGTAAACAATATCATGATTAATGAAAGAATTTTCCATGTGCTACAAAACTCACTGCATTTTGTGAAAACATGGACCCCCTGGATAAACAGCAAATATTCGGCAAACATTCCCCTATAGATCTCAAAACTTATTTTTCACAGATTTCCCTCAAATCCTCTCTAACAAAATAGTCAGTATGCAGGATGCAGACCTTAAACTAAAAATAAAGCTTTATGTGTGATGGGGTTACAGGAGCCTACATCCTATATCCTAAACATAAAATGCAACAGAACCTTTGCACAGCTAGCAAATCAAACAAAAAAAGCAATAACCTTGCTCAAAAGTATGAGAATCCTGCTGCATTTGTTTTCTGTGAAAGTGAGAATGTCTGACAAAGTGGCCTGTCTTTCCAGAGGGTTTCAACTGTTTATGGCGAGCATCAGAAAAAATATGTATTTCCATCAAGAGACTGAGAGGCGATCACTTAGACAACTTAAAAAACAGTAAGTGTTCTCTAGTCTTCTGCTAGGTTTTTCTAATGTAAGATTTATGTAAATATTTATATATATTTATTTATTAGATATAAAAAATACATCTATATACTGCTTACTGTCATTAAGGCAAAAAACTACAATGGTGTGTATGTGGAAAAATGAATAGATTAAAGGAGAACTAAACCCAAACAATCAAAGTTAGAAAGTACTTGCCTCAACATCCTTCTCAGCATGGAAGATTCCACTCAGGGGCCTTTTCTTTATCTCAATGAGCTCATTTTAGGTTCTGTTTGTTCCCCAACTCTGAAGCTGACATTTTCCCTTGCCTGCCAGTACTTCTTCCTTGATTACATTTTCAGCACCTGTGTGATTTCCACTCCCACTTCTTAACCCTTATGAGGAATATATTGCATCATCAATATTCAAATTGAGGGTGCAGCTGATTAACCCTTTCCTTGTAGCAGTGTTGTAGTGTGATGTATATAGGTTTGGGTATCTAGTGTGTATACGGATCTGAAATAATGTATGTCTCACCAACAGCATTCACTCCACCAAATCCAATATAGAAACAATAAATTGCAGGTGAAACATACAAAAACACAGGTCTGTAACTGTGAATAGTGTACGTTTATTGCAAAACATATGTGCTACATGTTTCAGACCCACTCAAGAACTTGAGGAAGGACAAGTGGGTCAGAAACATGTAGCACGCATGTTTTGCAATAAACTATTCACAGTTAGGCCAAGGCCACACTACAATGCACACAATTGTGAGCGTGCGTAATTTTTTGTACGTTCGCTCGCGTTTTTGCCTTTGCGCATGCATTTTCGCTATTTACAAAGAAAACGCATGCGATTGTGCGAAAAAATGGTCGAACCCAAACCACGAATGGATGCGCAATCGCATGCGTTCCCGCGATTTTCGGATTGGCGAAATCGCAAACCAAAACGCGTGGGAAAATGTACAGACCTGAATCTTTGTATGTTTCACCTGCAGTGTATTGTTTAACTGTACGACCATGGCAGTAGTATACCATAACATGAATATAGATATATGTACCCCAAAAGACAGGGTGGCACAGTACCACCTCCACCACACCAAAAAGGGGCGGGCACCTCCCTCTGACATAAATCCCACAAAATTTACTAAGCAGGGTATATTACCCTAATAATTACTGCATGGTTATCCAGATACAAATTCACTTTATTTTCACATAATCACTTAGCATATAGAAGATAAAAAACATATATATCAAAAAGTGCACTAATAAAATCCCAGAAGGGGGAACCGGGGGTATAGGTAGCATGTAATATCAAAATCATTATATGAATAAGCCCCTATGGTACACGGCCACAATCGTATGAACACAGTTAGAGCAATAATCCCAGGGATTGGATAAACCACATATAACAGAACCAAGTCCAAAGTCCAATGTGGGTGTCCATGGTATCCTATGGCAACAATAGCATAAATAAATGCATTGGCACTGTAGATGATGGGAAATAAAGGCAGCCCAACAGTGTATAGATACGGTGTGATATCAAGGAAAGTATTCCTAAATCAAAAGTACACATAGACAGTATGGATAATTGGAGCAGTCTCACCCATCCGGGGATTGGGTCCTCCCAAACTTCCCACAATAGCCGCACCAGGCGGGAACTCCAATTCGGCGTCAAAGCCCAAAGTTGCCTACTGTCCGTAGAAAGTTCCGGTGCTGCCAATAAATCCACTGAGTTCACAAAAAGGCTGTGTACATAGCCCGGTCCTCCCGGTTCCCGGAAGAAGGGACGAGGTTGTCCCGAAACGCGCGTCGGTCTACATTACCATTACCAGAGGGGGACAGGGCTATGTACACGGCCTTTTTGTGAACTCAGTGGATTTATTGGCAGCAACTCTTCCAACTAGGGTTCCCACCTTTGCCTTTAAGACCCAAACACATATAAAGGCCTATGTATTAAAAGTTCTTATCATTAAAAATAGAACAGCAAGGGTAATCATGCACACACCTAGGTAATTTCAAAAAGTCAGATAATGCTGAGTGCAAAGGTAGACCATAGTTGGAAATGTTACACTGTTGTGTACCCTGTGTATGAAGAAATAAAATACACAGGTATTTAAGACGGATGTGCATAGTGCTTTTCTTATCATTAAAAATTGTGCAAATTTTGCCCCAACCAATCAGATTTTAGCATAAGAACTTTTATGACATAGGCCTAAAAATATGTACACTACAAAAGGTTGTTAGTATTTTCTTTAGAAGCATGATGCAGGCTGATACAGTTTATATTTAATGCTATGGTTCAACATGTAGCTTTAATTCGTGTTTGGGTCTTAAATGCAAAGGTGGCCTTTGCCTTTACACTACTTCCAAAACTACTTCTAGGCTCCAACATTCCCCTTTAAAATGCATTTCACAGAGCTGTGCTAAGACCATGTTCACGTCAATATGCTGCACCTGCAGCTCTGAGCTGTTTTGTTTTTATAAGTGTACCTTGTAAAGTGGTCAGTTCAATTCTACTGGGGTTGCCACCAGTGGCATAACCACCGCCCCCACCACCCCCGGGGGGACCCGGACGGTAGTAGGGCACGTAACAAGCCCACAATCTGTGCGGCGACGTGCAGGTTTTAATCAGTTGATCGCGCGTATGAATGAAACATACGCGCAATCAGCTGTTTAAAAGTCCGTACCCGAACTTTCAGTTCAGTTCCGGAAGTTCGGGTCCAGTTTTAAATAGCATCAGCAATTTGGTAACGCATGCGTTTTTTGTGCAATCGCATGTAAATCGTGTGTGTTGCAGTGTGGCCGTGCCCTAGATGTACATTCAGCAATACACACACTAATGGTAGAGTGCGAAAATAAACACATACAAAGACAGTCTTGCAGAAATGCTCACAAATATAAAGGTTTAACAAGTTGCTTCCTAAATGCATATGAAATGGGTTAAAGGGACACTACTGAAAAAATGACTGTCTCATCTTAATCTATAATTGAATACATGTAAGTAGCACTTACTCTGATTTGCGTGTGTTGCTGCATGCCTTCAATCCAGCACACATTTTGTTTAGGAGCAGTATCCCCCCTCCCTCTTTTAACCATTCCCACTTCCATCCGACCTGACTTTTTTCCCACAAACCAACGGTTAGGCCTGCACACAGCATTCCAACTGTCAAAACTCTGTCACCATTCCAGCTACAGTAAAACTACTTACAGAAGAATAGTTTTTGAGAGCATTGTACTTGATTGACAGCTGAAAAATAAGACGTTTTAGGTTGGATATCTAAAGAAATAGGGGGTAGATCAACAAAAACATACAGTGGTGGTTGGGAAGAATTATAGTTTCCAGTTATGGTCAATTTAAAATAACCTATTTTTTGGTATAGATGCCCTTTAACACCTTCCCCTACTCTGAGCAGGAAAACCAGCTAATAATATTCACTGCTATGTCTGATGATTGGCTGGGAGACACTGGCAGGTGGGGACTCTGAGTTCAACTATTACATGCAGCTTAGTGGGGAGTGGGAAACAAACATAAGGTAGCTAGTTAGCAGAAGGAGTTTTGGGTCCTGGACCAACATCAAGAGGCAATACTAGAAGCCAGCAGTGGCATCATCGATTGCCAGTATTGAGAAATGTTTTATAAATGATTTCTACAGTAAGAAGTTGAATTTAGAGGTGAGAGACAAATGGTTTTACAAAATGACAGTTATAGAGTCTGTGGAGCTGCCTTTGTATTTTGGGTTTAGTTCTTTAATCGTGTTACAACAAACAAATGATTAAAGGGCAACTAAAGCCTCAGAACAAAACTGAATCAAAAATCAGAGCACCTTGGGTGGAAAAAAGCGTAGTGATCTGTGTCTCATCTCCCATTTGGATGTAGCTTTATTTTCCAGCACTTCAGTATCAGTGACTTGGTCACAGTATCGGTGACTTGGTCACCGATTGTTAAGTTCTTCACACAAGTCCAGTTCTAAACTACAGCATTAACTTGATACAGCAGGGCACTCCCACTAGAAGCAGGTATCCAGCCCCTCCCGGGAGTCGTGGGAGTCTCCCAAATTTTGGGGTGGTCTCCCACACTTCCGCGACCCGAAGTTACTGCAGTCTCCGCCTCCGGAATGCCTATTTTTGCCCACCACGCCCCTAACCACGTCTTCGGTGACATAAGTCCACGTGCCACCGATAACACTGCCCCTTTGGTAACGTTATTGACGTCACGTTGTCCATCACACTCCCTTTCCACCCTCTTCACCCTGCCCAGAAGCCATTTTCGGCAAGGTGGGATGTCTGTAGGCGTCTCTATACAATTATTTTACAGCTCAGATTAAGCAAGAGAGAATGTGAATGAGGTTAGGAAGCATGTCTTACATGGGGTCATGTACCCGCGAGTTACCCAATTTGTGTTTCGGATAAACTGCAGTGAGTTTCGGTTTGGGTAGAAATCTGAGGGGTGGGTGGGTGGCTTTAATTTTGAGTGCGGATCTGATTGGCTGACTATTTGCAGGTTGCGTGTGGGTAGCGGGTTGCAAATGGTTTGGTGCAGGCCTGAAAAATTACACACACGCAGGACTCTAGACTGTATATATGGTTCTTCAGGTTGCTACTTTATTGCTATTTAAATGGAGTGGTATTTTACTTAGATGTAAATGTGAGGGTTTTTTTTTAATCCTTAATCCACCTTAATGGTGGATTTAATGTTGTAATTACCCATATTTTATGCATGTTATAGTACATTTTGCAATCCAATTTGATTATAATCAATGCAAATAATAACAACATTGTCTGCATTAAAATATTATAATACAACATAACAAAATTGTTACATATATATTGAGACACACCTCTGGCTCTCTGAAGCCATATCCTTTGAGAAATCCTGCACTTATAATAATAAACACTCCCTATAAAGTTTCCACATTAGTTACCTCAAAAAAATATACGGTAATGTTAGACAAGGAGACTAATTTTCATAGTATGTTTTTCTAAACAAACTAACTTTGTTTAGGAGCATAACATTGCAGCCAGTACTCGCAATAAAAAGTAACTAGATTTGTCCCACAGAATGGAGAGTATCCGAGCGAAACAGGAACGGTACCATGAAGAGAGAAGGCTGAATGAAAGTAAACAAGAAAAGGAAGGTAAGTTTAATGTTGACTCATCTCTCTAAGATTTTGAAATGGTAAATTTCCCGATTTTAGCTGGGTACACTCGGTAGTCTGTCTGTCTGTCATCTTTCAAAGATGGCGTTAAAGACAGTTCGGAACAACATACTACTTAAAAATGCGTCCGACTCCCTATTCTTTAATACAGGGGTCCTCCGGAAATTTTTTGTTCTCAACAAACGGTTCCGATGCCGACACAGAGCATTCATCAGCATCGGAAGCAGATAAAGGGCCAATCCCATCAGTACTGACGGGATTGGCCCTTTGTCGCTAATATGTGTACCCAGCTTTAGAATGAAAGGTTTGCTTTTAATACCTGCTTTTGTTCACTCTTTGAATTTTGTTGTAAAATATTCCTTGTTTTTTTATTTTTAGGTGTGAAAGATATCAAAAAGAAGAAATCCAGATCTAAGATTCATTGGAGCCGCCCATGGTTAGACCATGCATCAGGTATTTATGTATGCAACTCAGAAATAAAAGGCCGTGTTGTACCCTGAATCACAGTTAGACGCTTGATACCAATTTTATTAAATGAAAAGCCATGAATCCAAAGCATACCATACCATACAATACTGTGACACACAAAGTTACAAGTGAAAAGTCATGGAAATCTCAAGGAAACTGTCAGGACATAGGGTATGGATGTATTTCTAAGAAACTGATTCTGTCAGTTTATATTTGGGAAACAAAACTATTGGCTGTGATTTCTGTTTTTCACAGATTTAGCGAATGGACACGTTTGTCTACAGAAAACAGTGTCACAGACATTAAATACTTATTTTACAATGTAAACTTTTGGCTTCATTTAAACATTTGTTTATGTGGTTACTTAAGCCAACCTTTAGTTTATAAATATTTTGTTTTGTATTCTTACACCCTTATCACCATACTTCCCTGTTTTATGGCAGTGCTACATTCAGGTGATTATTATATGTTTGAGTCTGACAGTGAAGAGGATGAAGAGCCTGTCCTAGAGGAGAAGAAAGCAAGTAAGCAGAGCGCCTTTCAGGTAGGAACGTTTTTTTTTCTTACTTTCTACACCCTACAAAAACACTACAATCTTTGTCTTAATTTCCAGAAATTGATAAGTAACCATTTCTCTCTGAGCAGCTAGCCTACGAGGCTTGGGTTACCAGTGTGAAGTCTGCTCTTAAGGAGAGAAGGAATCAGCAGAAAGGAAAACCTCGCACATTGGAACCTGCTGCAGCAGAAAGGAGTGAAACAGGTCTAAGAAAGCAGATTCCTTTACTTACAGCTGATGCTAGTCAATGAGCATTTTCTGGGCACTGACTCCTTTATGATCTGGCAAGGGCAGGCCCCATCTAGTAAATGTGCTCTGCATAATATTTGTTGTACTGCATAACATAATGTCACTTTCTTAACATAACATAATGTCTAATTGTATGAAATGTTTATATTTTTCAGATTTAACTTTATAATTTGTAAAGAACTGTAAGATTTTTATTTAAAGGAGAAGTTCACCTTAAAGTACTTTACAGAGAATGTATAATACACAGACACTGCAAATGTATGCTACTTGTCTTTCTCTGTAGAATCTGTCAGCACGCTGTAATGCCTATGGGTTTTTATCCACAGTTGGATATCCTATTGACTTGGTGTCTGCTGGGCTCCACAACATGTAAAATTGCATGCAGCTGTGCATTATCGCACTTTATTGCAATGCCCTAGAGGGGACAGTCCCTTTATCTCTTACTATATACTTTGTGCTAAAATGCACTATAAGTGCATAGTGTGAACGAACCCTTAATTAAACATACACGGTAAAGTCTTACAGTACAGAGAGCCCTGCAGTAACTGCCTCCTCCGCAAGCATGTTGAGACACACTCAGTGCAATTTCCCCAGGAAGGGCTGGTTTTACAACATAAGCAAACAGGGCAACTGCCCAGGACACCATCTCTTAAGGGGACCACCAAACCAGGGTTTACACTGTCCCTTCACCCAGAAAGAGAGAGGCTATTGCGGCAGGAAATGTAGAAACTTCTCGGCCCAGTAGACCAGGGTTGTCAAACTTGAGGCCCTCCAGATGCTGAGATTTGTAGTTTTCAAACACCAAGGGAGCAGCAAGTTCAACATCCCTGCAGTAGACTGTTACACTAGCAATATCACTTTCATCCAGTCTGTACCCACCCGAGTGATCACCCCTCAGTCTCTTTAATGAAAATACAGATTTTCTTCTATATTGCCCATATATTTGTTTAGGTTATTTAAATAAATACAAATCCATATATTTGATATTGTAAATATTAAAGCCTAATTCAGTTTAACATAATAACCCTTGACAGGAATAGAGCCGGTGCCTGACACTCAGGAAACTATAACTACAGATGGGGAGGAGGACAATCTGGAAGAGAGTCAAGGTGGGTAGATTGAAGGAGTCTACGCGCACACAAGCCTGATTTAAGCATTGAAAGATGAACATGTTGCAACCACAGATGAGAGATAAGAGTATACATTTTAATAAAATAACTCACAACAATGGAAAAGGAGAATGATGTATAACTAAATGTGTATACATTGTCTAGTTATGTCTTTAAATTGTGGTCAGTTTAAAAGCATTTCAACCACATTAGTTTACTCTCTGCATCTACACTTCAAATAGCTAACTCAAGAAGTTTAATATGTTTTTTGCTTCCAGCTTTGTTGAATTCTTACCATTGTATTGTTCGGTTGTGTAAACACAAGCCAATATACCCATCAGAAAGACTCCCAAACTGGTAAAGCCAATTGGTAGCTTTTCCGATGGGAATTAAAGTGATATTGCCAATATTTAGGTCTTGTAGCCCATTTAAAACCACATCTGATCCCCTTTTTATTGTGTAGGAAAAAATTGTCAAAAAAGTCAGTTGCGCCAGCCAATCAGGTTGAAATATCAGGTTGCATGTACACAACCTTAAAGGGCCTCCTAAGGTATACCTTGTACTTGATATAACATTTGATATTATGCATTCGTCAAGTAAGCCATTCCCACAAGAGGGTTAGCCTATGAAACCATTGTAGTGAATAGGCATGCACCTATCACAGGAATGTGTTATCAATGAGTGATCTACCATTCTAGACAAGTAAAAAGAACCTCTGATTTTTATTATAATTAATACGTGACTTGGACCGGCCGTTTCGCCCGATCAAGTGCCCATACACGGGCCGATTATCGGCCAAAACTAACGTTAGGACACATGGTGCGTCGCTGGTCTAGCTTAAAGCAAATTGCTCTTCCTACTCCACTGCACTTAGCTCCTCCCACCTAGGCCATGCTTCGGTTTTTTCTAAGTGTTTTAAAGACAGGAGGTTTTTGGACTCAGCTCATCAGTCAGAGAACCATCTGACAACTGGAGTATAGCAGGGGAACTGTAATTTGTCTTTCCCTAAACTGCTTTTCCCCTACGTGGCTAGCTGCATTCCTCAGGAATTTGCAGAAGCAGCCTAGGTGAGTGTGGACCAACATTCCCTTCACTGGAGGGGAGACCCACACAAATACGCCTCTTAAGTTACCATTTGGTGGATCAGATTTCTCTCTCTCAAATCCTGCAGGCAACTGGGTTCTTAACTCTTTTCCCTGCAGGTCCAGGTAGGCTAATGGCTTACTACATAGCACTTTCCGGTTGATCATTTTGAAAAGAGTTTGTATTTTAAAAAAAACATATATATAGATAGATTACTTCTGCTAAAGTGGAGGGAGGAAACACATGACACAACAGATTTGCAACACTCACTCAGGACAGCAGACACTGCCTCAAAAGCACTGCCTCCCTTACCACTTGCTTGGGGATCCAAGCCAAGTGGACATTAAGTAGCTTAAGTTATTTAACTTTGAGGAGTTGGGCAAAGTCAAGGAGATTGTCTAGTTCTTAGGTGGTTTGATTGTTTACTTTACTATATGCAACATGTCGGAAATTAGGGAAGGCAATCAAAAAGCTCTAAAGCTGCCTTACAGAAACATTATACCAGCTATGTATGCCTGTCTAAGTTACCTGCCGATCTAACAGACCACATATGTGGACCCTATTCTTCCGCAAAAGCTCCGCTGACTACGGTCCCAGAAGCTACTCAAGAACCCGAATGGACAAAAATGCTGAGAATGTCCATAGACACTCTCAAAGATTTACCGCAGCTATTTGCCATGGCGGCAGAACTGGCATGGACATGCTCACAGTGGTCATCTATGGCAGCATTCTCTAATTCAACGTGTCAAGCATTACAAAGGCTAGGCCTGGCAGAGGGTCCAAGCCATCATAAACTTCAGCACCTTCTGGCATCGGCCGAATAGTCTCTAGAGCAGTGGTGGCAAACCTATGGTACGCGTGCCAGAGATGGCACTCAGAGCCCACTCTGTAGGCACTCATGCACAGCAGAGATCACCAGAGTTTGTTACCAGGAAGACAGAGAGACAAGGCCCAGTCTGCTCCCTTTTCTGCAATCCAGAGCTCGAAGAGCACTTTTTTTGGTCTCACACTCTTGTCTGATAATGTGGAGTTAATGGTCTCTGTTTTGGATATCAAACTCCTTTATGTTAATGTAGAGGTTAATAGGTAATCTATAATCCATTCTATCTACTGTATCTATCTGTGTCTATCTGTTGGCACTGTGCAATAAATAAGTGGATTTTGTGCTACGGTTTGGGCACCCAGTCTCTAAAAGGTTCGCCATCACTGCTCTAGATGAACGGGATTTTTCTCAAGGTAATCCAGATGATGGAGATTCCCAGCCCGCAACTTCAAAGGAGTCTATCAATATTCTGATAAAAGCAGTCCATGAGACTCTAAAGGTACAAGACAACAAAGAACCCGAGGACCCTCGCAAATCCATGGTTTCTATCTAAAAAAATATTACCAGTGCTCAAGATGCTTTCAGGCGCACTTCCCCTTTCTAAAGACTGACACTGAGAGATAGGCCTTACCCCCATTGGTTGATTCCCCCCCCCCCTTTTCCAGACTGGCTAAGGCTACGGTAATACCATTACCAGACACAGCCACCTTTAAGGGCCCAGGCGATAAAAAGACAGATGTTCTCTTAAAATCTATATTTTTAGCCTCCAGGTCTCGCACTATGCCCCACCTTCGCTACCGCATGGGTGGCAAACGCAATAAACATTTGGCTGGACCAGTTATACAGAGGTATTAAGGAAGGTGTGGATAAGAAGGACCTCCTGCATTTAGTCCAACAACTTTCAGAAGCATCCACCTTTATAGGGAACGCAGCTCTTGATTCGAACAGACTCGCTGCATGCTTCTCAGCAAATGCAGTAGCAGCTCGACGTGCACTATGGTTTAAATCCTGGGCAGCGGACCCTGCATCCAAAAGCTCAGTAGCAGCCTTACCCTTCCTAGGGAGCTAACTGTTAAGGCCAGAATTAGATAAAATTATTGCCCAGGTATCCGTCGAGAAGAGCACATGACTTCCTCAAGCCCAGGGCCCTCCTAGAGGATGAGGCACCTCCTTTCATCCCTATCGAACCTCATTCTGCAAACACGCGGCCCCTGCTACCACCAGCCTGCAAAACAACAAGGAGGATCAAACTTCCCTCGTCGTAAGGACACTTGACCTTCCACCAATAAATAATCCCCCTTCGTGTGAAGTGATTCAACCCATACCTGTGAAACATCAGTTCAAGGGCTTCTATTCAAACCTCTCTTTGGTTCCCAAATGATGGGGGGTCATTTGACCGGTCCTGGACCTTAAAGTTCTGGACAAGCTTGTTACCCTAGCCAGGTTCATAATGGAGTCAGTTACCCTTGCTATGGAAGATTTTATGGTGTCCATATACAATCAAGACGCGTGTTTACATGTCCCCATCATCCCCCCGGGGTATTTACAAAATTGATGGCAACCATGGCAGCCTTTATACATCAGAGAGGTGTCACTCTAATACGTTATTTGGATGATCTCACCCAGCTTCAACCTGGCATGCCACCATATACAACTATGCGGTGTCATGCTCACTTATCATGGCTGGCTCTTAAACCTACCAAAATCATCCCTTGTACCAAAGCGGCAGATGTTGTTTTTGGGTCTTCACTTCGATACTGAGCCCCTTTGAGTTTCTTTGCCACCCAGACTTACAAAATATATGGTAGCTGCGCTGTCCTCCTCTCACCCAAAAACAAAACCAAAAATGTATTATCAACTTATCAGTATAATAAACTATACAGACCATATACAATGAAAATAAAAGACTTACGTGTCCCAAGATTCCAGGTATATATCACAGCTTTATTTCCAATAAAAAATATCCAATAATAAAGGCAATGTGAAATTGCAGATGAATGGTATTAAAAGTTTTATAAAATAACAGAAGTGGGGGGTCACTTTAGGATACAGGAACAAGAGAGGACCCCCCATTCTGTTATTTTATAAAAACTTAATATAATACACGTAAGTCTTTTATTTTATTGTATATGGTCTGTATACGTTTGATTATACTGATAAGTTGATAATACATTTTTGGTTTTGTTTTTGGGTGAAAGGAGGACAGCGCAGCTACTTTACTACAACATCTTGCCTGGGTCCCCCAACTGACCTTGAAGAAAAGGATTTTTTGGTAAGCAAACAAATACCATTTTTGTTTGCTTTTGTTTGCCTTTAAGTAATTATAATTAGACATAACATGTCCTTAATATTAAATGATTAGCCTTTTATCATATTCATGTATGTGTTTGCTTTTATTGTAACTGCTTCCAAAAAGTATTGTCATAAATGCATGTAAGCTATGTAGCTCACACTTGCACAATAAATATTAATAAATAATAAAAATAAGTTCTTAGATTGATGGATCCTACTTATCAAATTGCTCTTCTTTCTCTCCTCTTTCCATCAGGGCGTGGTAACATAGTACAGCGCATTCTTCATGTATTGAAGTTTTTATGGGTCATTCAACTTGCCATGGTAGATGGACTAATCAACTGGATTGGGGCCCTCACCAAACAACATGTTGATATGTCTACAGTACTATGGGTGGAACGTTTTAACCTAACTCAAAAGCTCTCGAAGGTGAGACATTAAATGTAGAAAAAGAAATGATTATGAAATGATGGAGATTATATATTTATGTGTGGTACAGACTGCAGACCCAAACCAATAATCTGACTGTTGCAGATTATAAGCACTGACAAACATTTACATCTCTTATTAAAAAGGCCCCGTGGATATTTGCAATGGTGGGAGAAGACGGCATCAATCCCAGGGCAACTCATAACTTAGGATCACAACAAACCATTACACCCATAATATAAAAAGTTTAAACCAAACCCTTATTCAGTTACTGGGTGGAAACCTGCTATGGGAGAGAGAGGAGGGGTGAAAGGGAGTATCAGAATAGAGTAACAACCACTACCACTGTCAAATTGTTAAATTGTTTTATATTAATGCTTGTTTTATAAAGTTAAATACAAAAAAAAATAAAATAAGCGATAACATATTTATTGTTCTTTCTTCTTTAATCGATATTTTTAATTCTTGTAAACAAAATGGTTGAAATGAACAACATTTTGTATATTATTTACTTTGCTGTTATCGCTCAATAAAAACCTATTGAAAAAAAAAGGCCCAAAGGCTCAGACAGCACTAAAGCTTAGCGCTATGCCTCTAAGATTGTTCCCAGAGTTCCCATCTTTTTATTTACCATAGGGACAATAAAAGCCCTTGAATGTGTACAATTTTTTTTTCTTTTTTGAAAAGAATGCAGAAACAGTGCATTTGAATTGGGCTTAATATGTTAGATAAATCAAACATATAATATCACCAATACCTTTCAGAAAAATGAGTACACAAAAGTGGTTCCCCTTGGCAAAAAAGTGTAAGTTAATATTTGATTGGTTGGGAAAAAATAAGCACCAATATCTTTCCAACCGCGTCAAGGTAACACCAGTATAGAAGATCACAACTTATTCCAAAACAGTAAAAGAAGGGGACTCTACACAGCACTATAGATGAAGTGCTAATTTATTGTGAAATATGTTTCGAACTTATACAAAGTTTTTTCTCAAGCCGGAGGCTGTGGGAGGGTCTGTGGGACCACTCCATAGGCAAAATTACAATTTCACATAGTGGAGTTTAAGAAGATTGATAAATCCTTTTGTGCAAAGGTTTGAATAAAAACCTCTCTAGACCCAAACCAGATTTTTGATTGTTTTATTAATTTGGCTTGAAGAGCAAAATTCTGTTCTTTCTTCTTCTTTTCTTTTTTCTTTTTTGGACTGTATCTTCTCCCACAGTTTTCAAGCTAGAGACATGAAATTCCTTACAGATTTACAGGTCTTAAAGGAGAAGTGTGCTATTACCTAGCTAAGGAATCCGCCGAAACGTTACCGCGTTATTGGAGAATTGAGGGACATTTTTTCCCATAGACTATAATGGGTCCAATCCTCAAATGTGGATATTTTGAGGTTAAAGGGTCATGTGATCAAAACAGGTAGTTTCATGGTCATAAACACAAACACCAATACCCCTAGCCCCCACACAGACATAGGTACACACACCTACTGACCTCCCCTTCTATTCCTGTGACCGCCGTACTTATAGGGTAACTATCGTCACACATCTTCTGACTTACCCCACTAACCACAGGTGCACACACCTTCTGACTTACTCGTATTTATATGCTTGTGAAGGTTCTCATTCATCCAGGTCATGGTATATCTGTTGTATTCAATTAGTCCGGTTGATCTAATTGAATACAAAAGATATATCGTACTTATATGGTAACTATCATCAAAAAACAAAATTTGATTTATTATAAAAATCAAAAAAAGTTTATTTTTTTTAAATCCCCCAACCTGACCCAGGTACACACACCAGGGCAACCATACTTAAAGGGAAACTTCAGTCAAAAAACAAATTTTGACCAATCTACAAAAAGGTTAGTTTTTTTTACCCCCAACCTGACACAGGTACAAATAACTATTAACCTACCCTTTAATTACCATGGCAGCCATACTTAAAGGATAACTATCATGAAAAAAGAAAAAACATCAGTGTCCTCTTTCATTACCATAGCAAAATTATTACATTTTAAAACCTGCCGCACAGACACACTCCCTTCAAAATGCAGCCTTTCAAGCCAAATTTAAAGTTTATACTTACATTTTTCCTTTCTAGTTGTGAATTGTTATTTAAGCTTTAGGATCCACATGACTGGGTAATGGTGGAAATGCAACTCATTTTTAAAATCAAATCAATCCCCCCTCCCTTAAGCTGTACCTGTGCTGTGGGACAAAAACACTAAGTCCTCACCCCTGTGGGTACCCAACTGTCTCTTAGAAAACGTAACATATGCAGTGGAAGAATCATTTTTCAAGAGAGGGGTGCAGATCAGGATCAGAATGGTGAGGGCATCTAGGTAAGATTTCTAAGCTTTCACAGCTTTTAGGTAATGTTTTAGGTCCTCAGCATGGGTACAGCTTAAGGGAGGAGGGGAGTTCTGCCCCACCCCATTCTGTGTCTTTTTAATTTCCCTTTACACTACCGAATTGAGGAAATAATAAATAATGAACTGTCAAATATCAGTAAAGCGATAATGTACCAAAAGTTTGCCAGCACTATTAATCTGCAGCAACCAGTCAGATGTCCTCTAATTACAGCAGTTAACATCTGATTTGTGTTACAGATTAGTAGCAAAAGCAAACTTTTGCATCTCTAATTACACAAGTACATTTTCAATCTGATCTTTGCAGAGTTTACTTGATGTATGTCTTGTTTCTTGCAGGAAGAAGAGATCAGCCGCAGGGGTCTGGATTGCATTTATGATACTTGCATGGAAAGCGGAGGGCATGGGGCATCCTCTCCCCCAAATGTGTCCTCTACTGAGAAGGGAGATGATTCTTTCACCAACAACGCATCAAGGCAGGTGCCTTTGAAACAAGCAGTTTAATCTTGAAAAATACTATAATATTTGTCTTGCTAAGCTGCATCAGCCTTAAGATGGCCATACCCTACAAACTTACCTCCCAACATTCCTGCAGTGTTCCAACAACTGCCTGACCCAATCATTTTGCGATGAATATTGCTGATTGTAATTACCATTGTAAACATGATCCATCTCAGAAACGTTGTAGGAATATTGGCAGGTAAAACTGCTGCTCCACTTAACAATACAGTCAATTTAACATTCATCTCACAACGAATGTCGGATTGGTGTAGTAACGAGGTAGTGTATGGCCATTTGATGGTTAAAAGGGCAAAAATTGTATACAACTGCAAACATAAATGTGTATGCAGTTGTAAGCTTATGTTAATTTGGCAGTCCTATCAGAAAATTAAATGTACAGTGTCAGGAACGCCGATCAATCGGTACTTGCTGCCACCACTTCAAATTCTTAATGCTTTGAAGATGCCCACAAATACTCTTGACTCTCACTGACTATGCCCACCTCTGTCCTTGCAGCTAAATGGTTAACGCTACATCATTCACTCCAGCAACTAACTGGTTAATTAGCATCAGTCCTTCACAAGCAGTCACAGAGTCAATTAGCATTTACACTAGCAAACCATTCCATACAAACACATACCAACTTATCAGAGGCTAACTGAGTTCTTTTAGAACATCAAAGACAACACTTATTAAATTTTAGATTTAATATTCCAAAAGGTGGACAGTGCATATAATACAAAAATAAAATAAAATGGTGTTATAATAAAATGACATAAAATAGGTACAACAGTTATATAAAATAAAAAGGATAAAAATATTCACAGACCCTACTCACTAGAAGAAGTCCTGTATGAACCATTGTTGAACCTTCCCCCTACTTAGCTATGCATGAGGTGGGAGCGTTCAGGAATGTCCAGATTTACGACTGGTCACAATCCTTCATTCCCTCTCAGTTAGGCAGATTCCATATAACTTTAGATATGTACATTGTACTGGGATATAGACCACATATTCCTCTCCCCCTGGCAATGGAATCAGGCCTCCATGTTGGATATCATTTTAATGGGCCTACCTTCCCATTCACAAATATAATATTGGTTTCCATCTCACATATTCCAATACCAAAATATATTTATTTTACATGTATGTCTGCCCTTAAGGTAACCTATTAAGGTATCAACTAGACCCCTAGCTGTAGAGCATTCCAGGTACACGGTTCAGCCCCACATTGTCTGGAAGAGAAGATCTGGTTCCATGCTTCAATAACCCTAATATAACACTGGGGACTGTTTCCAGGGTGGAATGGCATTTTTATTGGTCCTTTGAAAGAACTAATACCAATAGTTAACCTATTCATCCCAAGTCACTACACACATTCCTGACGTACAGAAACACGTCTAGTGTGGACGAACCCTTGAACAACCAAACACAACAACAGGGAAAATGTATGTTTTTTGTAAAGGCAATATGAAATTCTTTGCAGCGGCTGTGCAGTGACTCCTACCAAATTGTTAATGAGTGCATTACATATTTGAGTGTCAGAGTTCCAGAATTAGACTTATCTTTTTTCCATAGTGGCTGTGAGGAAGATAAGGTAATCTGCACTACAGGAGATAATGCAGAAATAAACACACAACTTAGCACTGGGTACAACACCCGAAGTGGTAGTTTGGAGCAAGTGTCGGCTATAGCAGGCTGGGATGATTTGGATTCTATCAGGGGCTCTCAAGAAATCAAGCCGATTGGACGTTCCCGCACTGCTAGTGAATTGCTGATATTCAGGTCCGGTGAGATGTGAGCAGTTTGTTTCCATTGTTGTTTTCTCAGTTCATAATGATAATTGTGTTAATATGACAGTTTTTTTTATGAATGATCATTTTTAATTTGGTTGTATTATAGTTGTTCTTGCAACCGAACTACATTTAAGTTTTGATGTTAATGGGATATTCTGGTAAGCAAAAGTGCTGGCGAGGGACACAGTAAGGCCTCATACAGATGTATAATTGTGTGGATGATGGCCAAGGACAACACATGTGGAGGAACGGCTGTTCCAGACGATAGTCAAGCATCTGTATGGATAATCTGAATGTATAAAAATGTATAAATATGTTTAAACATGAACCAGATTTGCAGAGAAGTTCTCTTGAGACCAGGATCCTTCTCTTACTGTGCCATTTTATTGTTTTTACAGGCCACTGAGTGTCCCAGAACTGGCAGAGTCCCAACAATTCTTTCAGTCCCAGAACCGTATTTTGAAGCTCCTTTTTGCCCTTTATAACTTTGTTGTTAGTCACTCTGAGCTGCTTTGTTACTTCATAATAATTCTGAACAACATGGTGAGCGCTTCACTGATATCACTGTTTCTCCCGATTCTTGTCTTCCTGTGGGCTATGCTGTCCACCCACAAACCCAGCAAGCGCTTCTGGATGACTGCTATCATTTTCACAGAGGTATATGGCTAAGAAAGGTTTTACAAAATATAATCTGCTGGGTTCTTTGCCAAGATGAGCTGACTGGGCTTTTCTTTAATGTATTATGACAATATTTCAGGGGTGTCACAGCTCTTTCTTTAGATTCAGATGTAACAATTTTGCTACATTGATACATTTTACAGCACTACTACAAATGTATTATTTTGCTAAATCTTTTCTTGCTTAAATTTTGCTCTATCCCCTAAAGTTTGAAAATATAACACCGAGCAATATGCTGACAAAAAAGGCCTTACTGAAAATAGTATCCACAGCTATGGTTATTTTAATTGGTAAATGGTATGGTTGTTCTCTATATCCCAGTACCAGTCTGTGAAGTTTTATAATTTTATTTTTTTTTAACAAATCTTCCTCATTTTCATATCTTAGGTTATGGTGGTATTAAAATATCTGTTCCAGTTTGGTTTCTTCCCATGGAATAACTATACTGTGCTAGTTCGTAACGAAGGAAAGCCATTTTTTCCACCACGTGTCCTAGGAATCGAGAAGAGTGATTCATACCTCAAATATGATCTGATCCAGCTTCTGATGCTGTTCTTTCATCGTTCGTTGCTTATGGTACATTGATCATATTCATTCACATGCACTGATTCAGGGACATACTTACGGGATGAAAATAAATATTTTTGGGAAATCTGATTTCTCTGTCAATATACCAAATGTTTTCTAGAATGTACAAACTAGTAATCTAAAGTCCCAGGAATACAGTTTTTACAATTTGCTTTGAAAAAAGATAATGCTAAATAATGTTCTACGTTCTGTTAACACATGGGGCTGATGCAACAAGAGGTACAGAAGTTTGTATGTGCTATTAAAGAGTATCTCCACTGAAAAATTGTGCATACTGTTTTTGACTTTAATTGAAAAGCGGGAGGTAAAGGAGCCATGTATTACCTCTCATTCTTTAACTAATTCGACGGGAGCCAGCAGAAAACACTTTAACCTTACCCACGATCGCAATCCTCTGCTGATTCCTTGCAGAAGCGTGGATAAAGTCGGCACCTGGCAGAGGAAGCAGTGGAAGAGCATGATTGTGGGTAAGTTTAAAGGGTTTCCTGCTGGCTCCTGTTTTATTATTTGAAGAATGTGGGGTAAGACATAGCTCTATTACCTTCCATTTTTCAATTAAAGGGACACTAAACTGAAAAAATGACTTGCCTTTATCCATTTCTATATTTTGAAGTACTGTCAAGAACTTGATCCTTTTTGCTCTCAGTGCTCCCTGTCACTAGATCGCCTCATGTCCTTTTGAGCTCACTTCTAGTTAGTAATCATGTCTCCTCTCTATGTATCCACCCCCTCCCAAAACTGAGGCACAAATGGAGTGTGGAGCATGTGCAGTGGAGGTGTCTGCGCCTCACTACAGCCAATAGCATTCACCCAGTGATTTTGTATTATAGTGAAAGTAAAACTGCTTTGCATTAGGAACATAGGCAGCACTGGGAGCTGTAATCACTGCTTGAATCAAGTAAGATTTTCTTTTAGCTGTAGGAGTAATGAAGGTGTGTGTGTGTGTGTGTGGGGGGGGGTTTATAATTGATTTATTTAGATACACTGCTACACTGAGACCTAACTAACACAAACAGCTAACTGCAGGATTGGGTTTATCTGCACAGAAAGAGCACAGAGCAACAGATAATGCTTATTCCTTTTCCTGATCTTAATGCTGAATCATTTAGCCATACAGTGACAGGGAAATAAGCTTTACTTTTATAGAATGGATAGTTTTACATGTAGTGTGTCAGGGGGAGGGGCTGGTTGATAGTTCTTTACTGACTAGCTGTGCCCCGTCCTCTTTAAAAAGTAAAAAATCCCAGAGCTAAAAAACAAGGGATAGGAAGGTCAGAGAAAAAAATAAAAAGCAGATTTAAGATTGATGGAAATGAATCCTAAATACTGTGTGATTAGTGAAAAAATGATTTTCCCCAGTTTACATGTCCTTTAAAGTGAAAAACAGTATGTACAATTTGTCAGTGGGGATACCCTTTACTATGCTGCAAACAATAAGATGTTAGCTTCTTATTGGTTTACTGCAGTTTTAGATTACATTAGGTTTAGTTTTAGATTACATCTAATATTATATATGCCTTTTAGGGTTGCAGACAAATATATTAATAGTTACTCAGTTTCCTAAATTGCTAAGCTATGATATGTTTGATAAAAAAACAACTTAACTACGGTTCTTGCAGAGTTATGGTCTGTGGGACTGTGAAGATCTGGACCCTGAAGAAATTGCCACAGATAAGAATAAAGAGAGCTGTACATTAATTCCAGAATCCCAGGATCCTGAGCCCATTGGAACGCCAAGCTCATCCCTACGTCACCGTAAAAGACAGGATTCAAAGGGAAGTGACGGAGACAGAGGTGAGAATATAGGTTCCCCTGTACATAACCAATGGCATGTCTGCAATCCATTTGTAAATATTTATTATACTGCTAACAGTGTAATTTTACATTAGTCAATAGTCGTTACCTGATGTTATATTATATTGTTTCCAATAAGGGGGGGGGGGGGTACTCACAGTGCTAAAAATGCACCTAGATTATCTAGGTATCTATATTCTAAAAAATTTAATTTTCAAATATGATACCCTTAGATACAGCAAGATCCCACTACTTCGTAACTTTTTTTTAGGATTTTAAGACTGAGCTGGAGATTCTAAGAAATCACCATTTGAAATTACAGCATGTACAGAGAAAGACCTGTCACTCATTAAGCAGAAATTATAATATGTTCCCCATTTATGACCTCTTACTAGGATCTTTGGCTGCCTGCCGGCACACTTTCTGCACCAATTAAGAGAATCAGCAGAGAAAAGAAGGAAGGGGGGAGGGAGGGAGAGATGTGTAAGCAGAGCAGTGTCCATGGTGAGGCTGTGCAGAACTTATAAGTGTCGCAGGCACTACAAGAAGGTAGTGAGTAGGGGAGGGTGGGGGCAATTAGGAGCACTCACTAAACATTAACAGGGTTATTCAATAAAAGTTCTTATCGTTAAAAATGGTTGTTATTTTTGCCCCAACCAATCAGATGTTAGCTTTCAAATGTTAAATAAGATCTGATTGGTTGGGGCAAAATTAGCACCATTTTAAACGATAAGAACTTTTTTTTTTTTTTTTATATATCCCCTCCATTTGGAGGAATGTTTATTGTAAATTTAACAATAGCAAAAATAAGCGTGTTTTACAATGTACAGTTGTCAACACATAAATGTATTTTCTATTTTATACAATAAAGACTTTCTGTATAATTCTATAAAGTCTATTATTTCCTCGTTAATTTACCCTTTTTGTCTTATGAGAGTATTACACACTTTAATATTTTAAGAGAAACCATTTTCAGTGAATTTTTAGCAACTATCAGTTTTTACTAGCTAGGTTTCCCTTAGTTGCATGTCAATGGTTCAGATTCCCATTTATTCCATAGTTTCTCGAATTTGGTAGGGCATTTTCTGTGCTGATAAATTATTTTTTTATAAGGGAGTGTGCTATTTACCGCCTCTTTCCATTGATCCAGAGTGGTGACAGTTACCCAAATAAAATACTTTTAGCTGTAAAAAGTATTTCTTGTAAAAATGCATTTGTGAATTTGTTGAGGTTTAAATGATCCACTATACCAAATAAACAGTTTTTTGCGTCCAGTCCCACAGGAGTGCCCATATAATCATGTAAGAATTGTATCACTTGAGTCCAATATAATTGTATTTGTGGGCAGGACCAAATGAGGTGGAAAAAAGTTCCTGGAGCTCCATGACACAGGGGGCTCCGGTTAGGTGTGTGTTTGGGGTTAGGTAGGATCTATGTAGGATGTATAGTTGCATCAATCTGTCCGTTGCTTTGGGAGACAGGAGTGCTAGGAGTGTTTCCTCCCATTCTTCCGATGTTAAGGGACCTACATCTGTTTCCCATGAATTTTTTTTTAGGTAAAATAGAGTGTTGGGCTTATGCTGGATATCAGCTTGGATAATGTCATATAGTAGCGGGTTTTTGGGAAGGTCGTCCAGGTGGTCTCCCAGTTGGGTTTGAAAGGCGTGTCTCAGTTGTAAATATCTAAAGAATGTATTTCTGGGGAGTTCGTATTCTTCTTGCAATTCTTCAAATCTCTTTAGAACATTGTTACTTATGAGGTGTGCTAGTCTATGTATTCCATGTCTGTACCAAATAATTATGTCTGGGAGGGACAAAAACTCAGGTAGGTTAGCGTTAGCCCAAAAGAGAGTGTGCCGACAGATTTTTGGGATATTCAGTTTTTGGAGGACAATATCCCATATTTTGAGTGCCTGGATTAATATAGGGTGGGCTTTAGCGGGGACAGGAGTGCCATCTCTCCCTCTTTACAGTAGATAAACGGGGTCTGGGTATTGTTCTTTATTCTATATATTTAGTAGTACCATCATTCTTTCTGCTTCGGATCGGCTCCAATGGTATAAATGAGAGGCTTGGGCTGCCATGTAATAATAGTTAAAATCTGTGAGTGCCAGACTCCCTATGTCTGTTGGGTGTTTCAAGAATTTCCAGGCTAATTTGGATCTCGATGAGCCCCACACATATGGTCTTAGTAGGGTTTCCAAGATTTTAAAGTACTTAAGTGGGATCAGACAGGACAAGATTTGCATTTTGTTTTTAACAATCCGAAGCATTGGTTCCAGGTTTAAATGGTAGTAATCTTGTAGACAGTTTGAAATATATAGTCCCAGGTATTTCAGTGTGTTTGTTCTTTCCAGCGGAAGGGGGGGATCTGTGTAGGGAACTGGGAAGTTGTCCAGGGGTAATATCTGAGACTTCGTCCAGTTAATGGACAATCCCGAGTACTCTCCAGATATATTAATGGTTTGGAGTGCCATTTAAAGTGGTCCTTGGTCTGCTAGGTAGAGCAATGTCATCTGCATATAAACTTGTTTTCTCAATCAATGAGCCTTTTTGCAATCCAGTTATGTTAGGGTGGTTGCAGAGTTGGATAGCCAGTGGCTCCACTGCCAGTGCATATAGCATCGGCGAAAGTGGACACCCCTGCCTGGTTCCTCTACCAAGGTGGAAGGTTCTGGATGGCCATCCATTTGCCAATACCCTAGCTCTTGGTGTTGTGTATAGGATTTTGATCAATCTAATGTATACCGGTCCGAACCCAAATTTTTGAAGAAGAGTCCATAGGTATGGCCATTCTACCGAGTCAAAGGCTCGGGCTGCGTCTAAACCTATTATACATCTCGATCCAGTATTGTCATGGGTAGCCCCCAGGTTTATGAACTGGCGCCTAGTATTGATGGAGGTATTTTTCCCTGGCATGAATCCCGTCTGATCCTGGTGTACCAGGGACGTAACCACTTTGTTCAGTCTGAGGGCCATGATTTTGGCTAATATTTTTACATCTACCTGGAGGAGAGAGATTGGTCTGTATGCTCCCGGGAGGCTTAGGTCCTTTCCGGGTTTTATAAGTATTATTAGTGCCTCCTTCATTGTGTCGGGCATGGACGAAGTCTTAAACATTTCGTTATACAGGGTTAATAGTTAAAGGGCATGTCCACCCCCAAAACTAACTTTTTATATTTATTTGGCCCAAATAAGTGCTCCAAAACAAACTTTACAGCATGTAAATCGGTCCAGTGGTTCAAAAGTTACAGACCTTTGTAGCTGGCTTAATCCTGCAGCATGGACCAATACAGCGATGAACAGAGACAGGTTACATTACCTTGCCTCTGTTCTTTTCATGTTCTTGAGCATGTCTGTTAACATCCAGCAGTGAGAACAGAGGAAGTTGCATCAGTAATGGTCTGACCCCTGGATCCCTCCCTCTTTTCCCTCTCAACCAATCACAGCTGTAAAGTTATGTGTACTGAAGAAATCCAGGATCAACAGCTGCAGCCAGCCAGCCCGGAAAGAGAGAGAGAGAGAGAGAGAGAGAGAGACATACACACACAGGCAAGAATTTTTTTTTTTTTTCCTAAGCTGCAGCTCGGGGTCATCTAAAGAGGAAGGGGAGAGGAAGTGCAGCCTGATATATATCTCATTAAATATCAGGCAAGGCAAATGATTTTTAGAAAAATGAACATGGCGTTTGAGGTTGGTGCTATTATATAAAGAACATATAAAAAGTTTATTTTTGGGTGGACATACCCTTTAAGGTGTTAGCGATTCCTGATAGTGGGCATAGAATTCGATGGGTAACCCATCTGACCCAAGAGCTTTATTTCTTTTAAAGTGTGAAATAGCTTGTTTTATTTCCATTTCCGTTATGGGCATTTCTAGCATGCGTTTGTCTGCCGGTTCCAATAGTGGGAGGGGAATTTGTTGCAGATATTCTTGTAGGTCCCCCAGTGTGCGGCGGAAGGAGGATGTATATAGCTCCATAAAATATCTGCAAAGTATTCCGCCACCTCTGGGGGACTTTATATCAGAGTATTGTTTAGGGTTCGTATTGATATAACTGTGGGTGGTCTATGTTCAAAGTTAGCCATATACACTAGTAATTTCCCACTCTTTTCTCCATGTTCATAAAACGATTGAGATTGAAAGAACATTCCCCTTTTAGATTTTTCAAAATGTAGTTTGTCTACTAGTCTAGTTTGTGATTCAAGTAGCTGGGTTTTTTCGTTGGAGGGGTTTGATAGAAAGTTGTTATGGGCTTTGAGTAACGTATCATTTGCCTCCTGCTCTACCATCACTGATTTACGTTTGATCTGGTTTATTGTGAAGGTGAGGGACATTCAAGCATGTGTTTTAAAGGTATCCCAGACTGTCACAAAGTCTGTGGTTCCCTCGTTTATATGAATATATCTTCCAAAATTGTCTGTTTTTCTATCAGTTGAAAGGTATTATTTCTGGATATTAGCACAGCCACACTTCTTGAGGAGGATGTAAATTCATTGTCATACATCCATCCCACCCAGGGTTTCTCCACCAATACTGTTATATCATTCTTTTGCTTTTTAACATATCTCATAACATAATCTTTTGACTTTATTTTGCATTCCCCTTACGTACCATACCATCATTTTAAGTTCACCCATGTTATGATATTAGTGTATTTTCTATAGGCATTTAGACCTATAGACGTGTCCCCCCCTCGTATCTATCTTATCTAATATTTTGCATTTTATATTTCTGAGAGTGGTACATCCTTCTAGTACATTACACATTTTATATCATATCATCCATGTTGTTCTTGAACAAGACTGGCATAAATTACAGTAACAAACCGGGTCTTACACTTTAAACTGTGCAACAGCTTTATATCCCTAAACAAATCATAAACTTGGTGACCCTGAAAGGAGGTATTACCAGAATGAGATATTAAGTGGGTCATTCTGCATTGAGTCATATGCTGTTAACCTCAGCAGTAGAGTGAGATCCTCGGTAAGTGTTCATAGTCTTTAAAGGGCAATTATAGTGAGAAAATTGTTATTTTTTAATTTCTTCTAATGTATCCTATAAGTCATCCCATCCACCAGGGTACCTTTAGTTTCTTTAAATTCTACATAGTCCCCGAGATATAAGCCTTTGAATATGCTGTGATTTGTAGGAGCTGCCACACCTCATCTGTCACTCAAAGGCACACACCCACACAATCCAAAGCTTCCCTGCAGTACTGTCACACACTCTCTCACCCGCACTATATGTACCATGTGCAACATATAGTCAAATGCTGTAGTGCTAAACACAATCAATAAACCATTAACCCAGCAATATGAGCATAACACACTATAAAACAGCCCCTCCCCCCCCAAAAAAATCTTATATACATACAAAACCAGTGACTCAAATGGAACACTAATACAGTATATATAATACAGTAATACAGACTATATACCAAACAAGACACACAGTGCAATCTATGAAATATATAGACTAAAGCAACTGAAATGTAACAGGACAACAAGCAGTGTCACTGTGTTTGTGAAGGTCTTACTACAAGCTGCTGTTACACTGACTCTCTCTTCAGTGATTATGATCTCAGCTAAGCAGGGGGAGAGATATGAACTTTAGGTAAAAAGTAAATAACAATTAGCAAATAGAGAGGCAGGCAGAGTTCAGTACTTACTTGTAAAGAATCTCAGCACCACTTGTCCTCCTCTCTCCCCTCTGCCCCTCCCTTCAGCATATTGCTACTTTATTCCACACTTTGATTGCTTGCAGTCTAGCTCTGGAAGGGAGGGGTCAACAGGATGTCAGCACTTCATTTAAAGTCCTTTCAACTGACAATGCTCGGACTCTGTATACAGCCCGTCACTGCTTGAGGGGGAGTAGACAGAGAGGGGAGGGGGACTACACAGCTTGGTACAAACTTCTGCCAGTGTGAAGAAACGAAGCCACACAGAAACATGAAAGTAAGGCAGCTTATACTAAGTGATCTATACATTGTATACAGACAAAGTTTTTTTTTCACTATAGTTGCCCTTTAAGTGCAGCAGCTCTGCCGGCCATATTTTGACCTTGTCATGTCCTTTGTGGTCAGGAGCTTAGGCTTAGGGGTCCGGGAGCAAGGGGGGCAGTGAACGGCTGTTCGGTGGGGGGGGGGGGGGCAGAAGTGGGGTTGTGAGGAGATTCTTCGCTGAGGAGATCCGTTTCCTCGTATTGTATAGTATGTTAGGAGTTCGGGAGGTACTCGTAGGTGAAAGTCTAGCATCAAATTTGTATATAAAACACATACTGTACCGTCTTCCCAGTTGTCTTTGTGTCCAAGGTACTTGGCGTCCCTCCTATTGTTGCTTGACGTCTCTCCCCCTCTCCCACCCCAGGGAAAAGCACAGCAGGCATCCAAATTTAATTATCCGTTTGCATTCTGGTTGGGTCTGGACTCCATCCATGCGATTACATTTTTAGGGTTTGTAAAGAAGTTGGTTTGGGTTCCATCCATCACTCAGAGTTTAGCAGGATACAGCATGGCGTACTTGATCTGCTTGTTTCGTAGCATCCTTTTGGCCTCTGTAAACTTGGTCCGCTGCTTTTGTATCTCAGTTGAAAATTCAGGGTAGATTGCTATCTTGGTGTTGTGAAGTTGTAAGTTTCCCCATTCTCTAGCGAGCCTCAGAAGAGTGTCCCTGAAGTTTAAGAATTTTTTATGAAGGTTCTTGGTGGTCCTCCAGGAGGCGGGGGGTGAGAGGATATATGGTGTGGCCAAGGATTGTGGCAGGAGTTTGGTCCTAAAGGGCCAGAGTGGAGCTGCGGGTCCGTGCGTCTCACTCCATGCTAGGTCAGGCCATGCCCCCACTATAAGAACTTTTATTGAATAACCCTGTAATAATTTAGTGACAGCAAGCACAGATCTATATGTGAGTTCCACCATTTTACTTCTCTCAAATTGTAGTTTCAGATAATGTAAAGTTGTTTTAGTGAGTATAGTGACTCTTTAAATACTTCCAAACCAGGGTATGTCATGCTCAACATTGCTTAAATTGGACCATTTTTAGTAGTATGGCATAATTTGCTCTGCAGAAAAATACTGCAGCTTGTATAGTAGATTGCTGTGTACAGCAATAATTGTACAGGGCACAAAGGAAAAGAAATAGAGCTGTGAATTGCTATCCATTTTCCGTAAGCTTCCCACTTGTGCCAGAGAAGCATCCTAGGAAGATATATGAGCAGTTTTAATCCTTTTAGTTACACAGTAACAAGATCTGTATATAGTATTCATTAAGTGTGTATTTGCAAGTAATAAAAGATTCTTATTTGAACTAGCCAATTTATTGATAATAATACTACATAAACCATTATATACCTCTATTCTATGCGGCTCTTATTTTAAGCGAATAACCATTTACCACACTAGTAATTATTAGACTTTATTTCTTTGAACATTGTTTAGCTTCCTTACAGTGAGAGTGTTGCCCCAACATTTCAAATTTTCAACCATTGTTTTTTAGACTCCATAAGAGAGGAATCAGAAGAGTTACTGAAGAAAAAACGTAGAGCACCTGTTGCGGTGAAGTTAATTGGAATAAAAATACAGCATTTTTATTTCTGCATGTGAGTTATCTGCAGCTGAGAGAAATAGTCCTAACAATAAAGTGTATATGAATTTAGTATTGTGCCTTTTGCATTATGTCAAGTACTGTATGCATACCTTGTCAGATTTTATGTATTTCCACTGTGATGATTAACCTAGCAATAGTAACATAGTAATTGAGGTTGAATAAAGACATATGTCCATCAAGTCCAACCTATTAACCCTCCTTTTTTTTTTTTTAGAACTCTACCTAACAGTTGATCCAGGGGAAGGCAAAAAAAAAACCCAGCCAAAAAAAAAAAAGGGGGGGGAGAATCCTTCCTGACTTCAAATGGCAATCGGAATGTATCCCTGGATCAACTAGATCTATATGTATTAATACCAGTAATTCTCAATATTTTTTAGTTTTAGAAACTTATCCAGGCCTTTTTTAAAGCTATTCAATGAACTTGCCATTACCACATCTGCTGGAAGACAGTTCCACAGTTTCACCGTTCTCACTGTAAAGAAACCTTTCCTAACCTGAAGATGAAACTTCTTTTCTTCCAACCTTAAAGGATGTCCACGAGTCCTCTGATATGACCTATTAGTGAACAATGCACCAGAGAGTTCATTGTATGGCCCATGAATATATTTGTATAAGGTTATCATATCCCCACGCAAACGTCGCTTCTCCAATGTAAACAGCCCTAACTTGTCTAATCTGCCTGCATATTCAAGCCCCCCATTCCCCTTCTCTGAACTGCTTCCATTTCCAAGATGTCCCTTTTGTATATGGGATTCCAAAGCTGCACTGCATATTCCAAATGAGGCCTTACCAGTGCATTGTAAAGAGGGAGAATATAGTAATAATATCTTTCCCTCTTGAATCTATTCCCCTCTTTATACAAGACAATATCTTGCTAGCTCTAGCTGTTGCTACCTGGCATTGTTTGCTACAGCTAAGTCTGTTATCTACCAGAACCCCCAATTTTTTTCCATTACAGATGCACTTAACACAGAGTTATTTATGGTGTAGGAGGCACAGGGATGATTAAATCCCAAATGGATCACCTTACATTTATCAACATTGAATCTCATCTGCCATTCTGCTGCCCATTTTGATAATCTATCTAGGTCTGCTTGCAACACTTGCACATCATTTGAATTTTCCAAAGCTCTGCATAGTTTAGTGTCATCAGCAAAGATAGAGACCTTGCTCTCAATGCCCCCTTCTAAGTCATTTATAAACAGATTAAACAGAAGCGGCCCCAGTACAGAATCCTGAGACACTCCACATAGATGTAGCTCCATTTACCACCATTATCTGTTTGCGATCCAATAACCAATTCTCTATGCATGCACAAATGTTTTCTTCAGTTTATACATTAGTCGCCTATGTGGCACAGTAACAAAGGCTTTCACTAAATCCAAGTATACCACATCCACTGCTGTGCCTGAATCTAAATTCTTACTCGCTTCTTCATAAAAAACAATTAAATATGTCTGGCATGATCTAGTTCTTATAAATCCATGCTCACTACTAATAAGATGAGCTCTGGAGACAAAGTCAAGGATATGATCCTGTAACAAAGTTTCCATTGCCTTCCCTACCACTGATGTTAGGCTTACAGGTCTATAGTTACCAGGCTGTGAACGACTACCTTTTTTGAATATTGGTATTACATTGGCTTTTTTCCAATCCAGCGGCACATCCCCAGACCAAAGTGAATCTGAAAAGATAAGAAACTGTGGTAGATAGAACTGAACTAAGCTCTTTTAAAATCCGAGGATGCAATCCATCTGGTCCTGGGGCAATGTAAATACTCCTCATTTCTCCCCTGCATATTATTACAATCCCTGCTGTATGAACTAGGATTCTCTATAGTGAAAACTGATGTAAAAAAATGGTTTAGCAGATTATACTTTTTGGCATTGTCTACAACCATCTCAGCCCCATTATTAAACGACCCCACATTCTCAGTCCTCACCTTTTTACAATTTATATACTTAAAAAACATTTTGGATTCGCTTTGTTCGGCAATCCGTATTTCATTTTTTAATTTTGCTAATTTAATTACTTTCTTGCACTCTATTACAGCTTTTTATACTTTTTTATATTTAGCAAAAGCCTGTTCTGTTCCCTCTGATTTCAAAATTTTAAAAGCCTTTTTCCATTTCCCTTTTTACCTGAGCATTAAGCCATGCAGGAGTGGACCTACTTTTTGTACACTTGTTCCCTAAAGGTCCAAATTTAGAAATGTAATAGTTTAATATCCCTATAAAAGTGGTCCACATCTGCTCAGTATCTTCACCTAGAAACAATTCCCCCAGTCTATGAGCAGGAGTGATTCCTTTAACAGCATAAAATTAGCTTTCCTAAAGTTAAAAGGTTTTGTTAACCCATTGCACTTTAGTTTTTTGCAACCTATATTAAATGACACTATATCATGGTCATTATTCCCTAAACTTCCCATTACCTTCATCTCCAAAATGAGCTCAGGGTAGTAAGAACTTCTACCATCTGTGAAAGAAAATTCTCATATAGGAAATGTAAGAACTTTATACCTTTTTGAGGTGCTCGCCGTTCCCTTACTCCAATCTATATCAGGGTATTTAAAATCCCCCATAACCAAAACATGCCCCATACCAGCAGCCTTTGCCAACTGCATATGGAGATTCATTTCCACCTCCTCCCCGACATTTGGCAGCTTATAACATTCCCCAACAATTAATTTACCTACCTTCTTGCTTCCTGTACACAGCTCTCCCCATATTGTTTCTGCCATAGATTTGGCTTCAATTCCTGTTATACATACATACATACTCCTCCTCCTTTCTTATTAACTCTGTCATGTCTAAATATGGAGTATCCTTCAATATTTACTGTCCAGTCGTGTGAATCATTTAGCCACGTTTCTGCTATACCAACTACATCATACCTTTCCTTTAAAGCTATTAGTTCTAGTTCCCCGTTTTTTCCAGCATTTGTAAACATACATTTTAGATTATCAATTGATTTACTTCCATACTTGGTCGTACATGCCTCCTTATCCTTTATGCTGCCCCCCCCATCTCCTCCCTCCGTTGTGTCATTAGCCCCCTGATCCCTAACTTTTCTATCTACCCCTGTGTAGTTCAACGTACCCTCCCCCCTCATACCTAGTTTAAAATCTCCTTCAACACCCTAGCCATCTTCTCCCCCAAGACAGCTCCACCATCATCATTGAGGTGAAATCCGTCTCTACTAAAGAGCCTGTAGCCCACAGAACAGTCAGCCCAGTTCTCTAACAACCCAAACACCATCTCCTTACACCACCCTCTTACCCACGCATTTATACTGCTGAGCTCCCATTGCCTCCCTAGCGTAGCACGTGGCTGCAGTAGTACTTCAGAAATCACTACCCTTGAGGTCCTTGCTTTTAACTTGGCCCCTAATTTTCGGAAATCATTTTTAAGGACCTCACCTCCACCTCTAACTTTGTCATTGGCAGCAATGTGAACCAAGACCGCTGAGTCAATCCCAGCCTCACCCAATAATCTGTCTACATGATCCACCACATGTCGAACTCTAGCACCAGGCATGCAACACACTGTTCGGCATGTCGGGTCTTGGCGACAGATTACTCTATCTACCCTTCTAATAATGGAGTCCCCTAGCACTACCACCTGCTTATCCTTCCTAGCCCCCAATTCTCCCTCCCTTGTATTGGAGATGGCCGTCCCCTGGGTGCTCAAAGGAACGTCCCGCTCCATACATGCTACTTCTGAACCATCGTCCTCCACATTTTCACCTAACACGGCAAATCGACCAACTGGGAAGAAGCGACCCTACCCTTCCGTCTCCTACTTCCCCTGGTGACCCTTACAAATCTATCTTCCTTTAACACCTTATCTGCCCCATTTCCACCCTCCAGTTTACTGGCCCCTGCCAGTACCTGCAATTCCCCCAGATTTGTCAAGCCTTGCAATGCTGCAAGTTTCCCCTTTAGATTCTGGACCTCCAATTCCAAATGGGCAACCCACTCACATCTGACACATACATAGGTCCCTTGGGGTGGCTGCTCCAAGATCCCATACATGCGGCAGGATACACATTGCATGGCCCCAACAAAACTGTCCATACTAAACAATTCACAGCAACAGCAATACACAACAAGAGAAACAGCAGTCTTGTTCTTAAACCCTTTTTTGTTCTAAACACTTTTGTTTCTTAACGCACCCCTTAAAAACAGACAAACCCCTTTAAAACAGAAAATCCCTTTGAAAGAAAATTGCTCAAGAGCTGATCGCCCTGGAGAAATGACTTAAATGAGGTTCAAAATCAGAAATTTGAGAGATATAAGACTAATCAGAAATGCTGCCTGATGTTCTGTATCCCCTCCTTCTGCTTTCTGGTTCTTTCAGTTTTTGTTCTGAGAAGAACATTTCACTTTATATGAACCTGCTGATGAGGGACTGGGGTCTGTAAGTCCCTTTAGGAGCTTCTACGGAATAGTATAGTAATAGCGAGTATAACGAAAATGGATTTTGGGGGGTCCTTAACTTAAATTCAAAATATTAAATTTAGAATGGACATGGAGTTACTGTAATCAAAAAAATGAGGTTAAAAAATTAAAGTAGGGGGATACTACTTTTGCATTCTTGCGTACAATAGAAAAAATTATAGCAATATCTTTAACTACAGATTTGAACAACTGTAAATTGTAGCGGCTGTAAAATCAGTTCATATCAGTGAATTGATTGCACAGAGGTAAATACAATGACTGTTTGTTGCAGGGTAAAGGGAGTTTATCAGCCCGTGAAAGCCTTCTTCCATGACATTCTGCACACCAAGTACCGAGCTGCCACAGATGTTTATGCCCTCATGTTTCTAGCAGATGTTGTTGATTTTGTAATCATCATATTTGGTTTTTGGGCTTTTGGGGTAAGTCACATTCTAGACATCATTTTCATCCCATGCTCATTTGTGTGTGTGTGTGTGTGTGTGTGTGTGTGTGTATATATATAATTATTAACATAGAACTATGACCTTAAGGCAGCTACTATTTCTTTCTAAAACAGAAACACTCTGCAGCTACTGACATCACATCAACTCTCTCTGATGACCAAGTGCCAGAAGCTTTCCTTGTTATGCTCCTCATCCAGTTTTCCACCATGGTGATAGATCGAGCCCTGTACCTGCGCAAAACTGTGCTTGGAAAGCTTATATTTCAGGTCCTTCTGGTAATTGGAATTCATGTGTGGATGTTCTTTATCTTGCCTGCAGTGACTGAGAGGTGAGTGCCTCATGTAATTTAACCCATGAATATTGTATACAGAATATCAGGTTTAATACTATACAATAAAAGTATATTAAATTAACTGTGCCATGTATGGTTATTTCAAATACACATACAGTCAAGATATTAGGCAGGAGTATGGTGCTGTATGTCAGCCACATTCCCTTTTTTTCCTTTCCCTAGATTACATTGGTAAGATGTAAGGTAAGAATTGGTCATCCATTTTGACGGGATTAATAAAGAATAACTATACTCACCTCCAACCTGTTCCACGGGACCCAGCTGTCAGTAGTACCCAGGGTGAGGACCTAAAACACCAGGTCCTAAGCGCTTGGTTTGCCTTCTATCTTCTGCAATACTTACTTAAAGTTTCCTTCTCGGCTCTGACTCCACTACTGTCTTCGCGATCCCGGCCAGTGAGAAGACACACTTATACAAAGTCGCAGACTATATGGAGACAAGGCCAGGAGGGAACCTATTGCAGAAGATAGAGGGCTAACCCAGCGGGGAGGACTTGGCAGTTTAGGTCCTCCCCCTTGGGACTAAACAACGGTGGACAGTGGGTAAGCTGAATACAGTAGTCCTTTAAGGAACATGTGCATTGAGTCAATACATGATAAAAAATGTATTGCTCATTATGAAGTTGGCTCTGCTAATGACCATGTCTGTGTCTAAAGAAGACAGCTTCTATTGAGCTCCCACATGTGACTAGAAGATTCCCTTGTCTTGGAAGTGCAAATATCTCCACACCTAAGAAAGATGCTTGTAGAGAGGGAGGTATATTGTGCTGAACAAATAACAAATAAAATGATTGCCTAGAATAGAAAACTTCACCATGTATGATAAGTCTCCTCTATCCAAGCAGCCTCAAAAACACAGTGGGCTACGGGTGTGGTATATATTGGGGTATATTTTTGCCAGTACTGCGAAAACCTTGTTTGTCTTGTTTATCATGCCACTTGAAACTTATCTATAGTTTCCAAGTCTGAATGAACAACCCCTTTGTAAACTGCAGACAGGAATCTCTTAGCAGAAGGATGATAGAAATAATAAGTCAAAATTAGACAACATTCCCTCAAAATCTGAAAACCCTGGTAAAATGATATATAATTTAGCAGGATTGAAAATTACCACTTGGAGGTAAAGGCTAATGAAAACCAAATTTAAATAATTTAGGTAGTTTTGAAAGTAGAGGAGCGTTACATAGTTGCCAAGGTTGACATATATCTGTCAGTGTTATCTGCTTACTATATCTTTGCCTAACTACCGGTATATATAAACTGATATAGTGGAAACTAAAATAAATGAAAGCAAACATTTGCAGAATAAATCCAATTTGGCTATGGCAACTGTAATAACAAGTGGATCGGTTTTGCCTTCATAAATTTCTTTTATTCTAAAAAGGCATCCAAGTTCCCTTAATGAACCAGTACCGCCTATTCTAAAAGACTGATCCATAGATTCACCATTCTTATCATTAAGAACCTTTTTTTGCATCAAAAAATAAAATATTCTAATGGATGACCATATATCTTGTAATAAAAAAAAATCTTTTGGTGATCTGGCTTTGCAAAAGTTTACTTTAAGGATTATTGGGAGCCTCATTGGGTCATTTAAAGGGCAACTATAGTGAAAAAAAAACTTTGTCTGTATACAATGTATAGATCACTTAGTATAAGCTGCCTTACTTTCATGTTGCTGTGTGGCTTTGTTTCTTCACACTGGCAGAAGTTTGTACCAAGCTGTGTAGTCCCCCTCCCCTCTCTGTCTACTCCCCTCAAGCAGTGACGGGCTGTATACAGAGTCCGAGCATTGTCAGTTGAAAGGACTTTAAATGAAGTGCTGACATCCTGTTGACCCCTCCCTTCCAGAGCTAGACTGCAAGCAATCAAAGTGTGGAATAAAGTAGCAATATGCTGAAGGGAGGGGCAGAGGGGAGAGAGGAGGACAAGTGGTGCTGAGATTCTTTACAAGTAAGTTACTGAACTCTGCCTGCTCTTAACTTTGCTAATTTTATTTACTTTTTACCAAAGTTCATATCTCCCCCTGCTTAGCTGAGATCATAATCACTGAAGAGAGAGTCAGTGTAACAGCAGCTTGTAGTGAGACCTTCACACACACTGTGACAATGCTTGTTGTCCTGTTATATTTCAGTTGTTTAGTCTATATATTTCATAGATTGCACTGTGTGTCTTGTTTGGTATATAGTCTGTATTACGTATATTTACTGTATTAGTGTTCCTTTGAGTCACTGGTTTGTATGTATAAAGATTTTTTGGGGGGAGGGGCTGTTTTATAGTGTGTTATGCTCATATTGCTGGGTTAATGGTTTATTGATTGTGTTTAGCACTACAGCATTTGACTATATGTTGCACATGGTACATATAGGTGGGTGAGAGAGGTGGTGGACAGTACGCATGGGAGCTTTGGATTGTGTGGGTGTGTGCCTTTGAGTGACAGATGAGGTGTAGCAGCTCCTACAAATCACAGCATATTCAAAGGCTTATATCTCGGGGACTATGTAGAATTTAAAGAAACTAAAGGTACCGGTGGATGGGATGACTTATAGGATACATTAGAAGAAATATTAAAAAAAAAACAATTCACATAATTGCCCTTTAATAAAAGGTGTTTACTTTGCTGTTACTTTGCCTATTAATTTGCCTCAACCCAGTTAGATGACCCCCATTTTTTTACTGGTTTTCTACAGTTAGAAAAGATTGATAAAATCTGATTGGTTGCTGCAAATTAACAACATTAAAGGATAGTTCACTGTAAAGTGAACTAATTCTTTAAAGGACCTGTAAACTCCCCTTAAGCCCCCAAAATAAGTATGTCCCATTCGTTTCTATTATTCACAGGGAGGTGAAACGCTTATTCTCACCTCCCTGTGAATAATAGGACGTCCGGGGACCTGTAACTAACCTTATCCGCTGCTCCACTTGCCGCCGCTCCTGCCATGACAGCGGATGTTGTCCCGACCACGCGTCCTATCTTATGCCGCAGCGCGCCATTCAAAGATAGGGCGCGCGATCGGGACAGAACAGCTGTTCTGTGCAGGAGCGGCTGCGAGTGGAGAGGCGGGGTAAGGTAAGTTACAGGTCCCCCGAGCGTCCTATTATTCACAGGGAGGTGGAAGAAGCGTTCTCACCTCCCTGTGAATAATAGAAACGAATGGGACATACTTAATTTGGGGGTTTAGTGTTCCTTTAATGCATTGATTGAAGAGCGGGAGGTTAAGGAGCTATGCCTTAGCTTCTGTTTTCAATCAATGCCTGTGGAGCCAAGAAAAAGATAGAAGAAACTTATCTTTCGCACGATCCAGAGCAGCCACAGATAGGTCCAACCACTCCTGGTTTGATTAACTATATTGCGCATTATCGTGCATGTGCACTATAGTTAATAAGAACCAGGAGAGGGTCAGAACCTGTCAATGTGACAGCAGGGGATCGCGTGAAAGATTAGTTTCATCTTCGTTTCTGGCTCCACAGGCATTGATTGAAGAATGTTAAAGGTAAGGCATAGCTCCTTAACCTCCTGGTCTTCAATCAACACATTTCAGGAATTGTTCACTTTTGCAGTGAACTATTCCTTAAACAACATTTTGCAACTTTTATTAAGACTTCATGGGCCTCATTTATCCAGCCATAATCGCTATGGGTAAATGTTTGTTCAATAGCGGATTTGCACCAAATGTCAGCCCATATTAATATATCTATCAATTGGTTAGCGTGAGTTTAACCTTTATTTACCCGGCGGCCAGCGGTAAATGAGGCTAATTTGTTTTAACAATCATTTGGTTTATGCATTACATACAATATGAATCTTTAATTTACAAATTCAACTTTACTGAATGTTATGTTGTTAAATAGCAAAGATGTATTTGTTGTATTTTAATTTTTGATAAATTGCTAATGTGTGTTTTGGTTAAACCATAGAATGTATTTTACCCAGTATTTCTTTTCTATTTGCAGGGTGTTCAATCAGAACCCTGTGGCTCAGCTGTGGTATTTTGTAAAGTGCATTTACTTTGCCCGTCACCTACCAGATTCGCTGTGGATATCCTACACGTATCCTGGGCAACTTTCTAACCAAGAAATACAACCATGTCAACCTCTTTCTTTCCAGGGGTAAGAGAAGAATTGATTTTCTGGGTTACACAGAATAAAAAGGATCATTATAAATTCTCAATCACTTTTTGTATTGTTCTCAGTTTCCGTCTAGTCCCCTTTCTAGTAGAGCTCAGAGCTGTGATGGACTGGGTCTGGACTGATACCACGCTTCTTTGTCAAACTGGATGTGCGTTGAAGATATTATGCCAATATTTTCATTATAAATGCAGCCGAGAGACAGAAAAGGTCAGAAATATGTTTTTCTTTAAACCAACGTAATTAGTTCCAGCGATTGATATACTGATATAGACAAAACAGAAAAGTGATGCGCTTTTGTAGATTACTGTATTTATTAGGCTTTAAGCATAATTAAGGCGTCCACACAGTTTTAAAGAACAGAATTACTGAGTTTGTCAGAACTACTAGAAAATAAACAACAGATGCAAGCTAATTTGTTTTAGCATTCTCAAAATTAAAAGTAAACCTCTATTTATTATATTGTCTCTTGTCCATGGCCAAAATGAAAATGCCTTGCGGTAGAAGATCCCTAAAAAGCAAAACCACAATAATCATTTTTCATACAGATCTCCTTCCTGGTCTTTCATTGCATGGTAACTGTAATCGGACTTTTCCAGGTTTAGCTTTCAGTCATGGGTAACCAATGAATGAAGGGGGGTCAGCAGAGACTGGCTAGGATATCTTGGTGTGCAAACAAGCAACTGCATGGGAATTTTAATTTTGGGGGTGGACATATCTTTTAATGTTCTTACAGTGTAACTGATGTGTGTGTGTGTGTGTGTGTGTGTGTGTGAGATATATAGCCTTTGATGTTAACAATTTTTGTGGGTGTGACCTTTATGGCTTATTTTTATTGCAGAAAACCCCCAGCCCAAGGGTCAGAAAAAGAAGAAGATGGTGAAATATGGAATGGGTGGTCTAATCATCATATTTCTCATCTGTATAATCTGGTTCCCTTTGCTTTCATGTCTTTGGTGCGTTCCGTGGTTGGGATTGTCAACCACCCTATGTGTTACTATAACCTTAAAACTGGGTGGTTATGAGGGAAGTTTGACACAGTTTATAAGATCAAACCAGTTGATGATGCGCAGTTTCTAAACATTACCTTCTCTGCGTTCCTTTGTTTCCACAAGCCCTGTTCACAATGAGTGCTCAGCAGCAGTCCATCCAGCCATTCACTCCACAAGAATATGAAGCCCTAACTTATCAATTTGAGAGACAACCGGTAAGTGTTTAAAAGCCTTTTGATCAAAACTCCAACATTAATTGGTTATAAGGCAACAAATCACAAGGTTTTCACTAAGAAGTGTTCTCCCTATGATGTAAAAATTCATATATCTAAAGGGTGATCAAGCTGCTGGACCAGGCCTTTAGTTACATACTGATAAGTGGTGGAAAGCGATTTGTGTAAGTAACTAATAAGGGTTTTTCTACAACCTTCATAACATTGTTTAAAATAGGAATAGTAGTTGTATGATATAGACTGTATTTTTCCTACTTGTGCTTCTATAGAGGGACTACTGTCACTTTGGTAATCTGGAAAGGCACTACCAAGAGGACTTGTATAGGACATCATAGATTTCCTCTGTATTTCCAGGGGAGATAGTAGTATAATTGTAGCTTGTTCCATTAATGCACATTTTAACGGGCAATTCTCCTTTATGTCAAACATGCATTCACTGCCTCAGTATCAATTATATAAAGGAATGCCATAATACCAACTGGACTTGAAGTTTAGTTCTTGAAGACGTTTCGTCGTCATACGACTGGTTCTCAATTCAGAATGACTTGTACAAGAATCTGTGGCAAGATGTACCTGGAAAATCCAATTAGCATATCACAGCCAGTTGTAAGGGCGTGATTGGACAGTGGCTAAGAGGTGGTTATAGAAAGCCCAGGGTAAGGTGTCAAAACAGCATTGTACATGACAGTTGGTGTCGAACCCCCCCACCTCTATTTAGGCTTGGTTTCTTTATTTTCACATAAATGGCCTCTTAACACTCTCTTGAATCAGTATGTCTTTGCCAATTGTTAACATTACAATCTTCAAAGGTATGTCCTTTATCCTTAAGATGCAGGTACACGGCTGAGTCCTGGCCTGAGGAATTGGCTCTTCTGTGCTGGGCCATACGTTGATGCAGTTGCTGTTTTGTCTCCCCCACATACAAATCAGAGCATTCTTCACTGCACTGCACTGCGTATATGATGTCGCTTTTCTGAGCCAATTCCTCGGGTCAGGGCACTTGGGTGATTGCTAATTGGGATTTTCCAGGGTACATAATTGCCACAGATTTGTAAAGTCATTCTGAATTGAGAAAGCCAGTGGATGACTAGCGAAACGTCTTCACCGCACTGCAACTGGGTATATGATGTCGCTTTTCTTGCTTTCGGTATTGGGTCTTTCGGATGTACCAGTTGCTGCCTCAGTGTGTTGTTTAATTTAAAGCAGACAGGGATACGGTGTTTTTTGAAAATTCTTTTAATCCGGAGACCCCTGCTACATATGGGATGACCATTCTCCCTCACTGTTGGTATTCGTGTTCTTTTCTTTCCTTCTACTTTTTTGACAAAGCCCAGTCTGGATATCCACAAGTTTTAAGGGCTCCTCTGAGATGGTCATTTCTTTCTAAAAACAAAGAATGATACATGTTACTGGTATGCTACATAACGTTGGAGTTAATCCAGGGATATTTCAGATTGCCACTTGGAGTCAGGAATTAATTCCCCCCCCCCCCAACCTTAAATGCTAACTATGCTGACCAGTAAAAACATCTGGTTGGTCGTACACAAACAAACTTATTCACCTCTTGGTACAGACTATTTAAAACCAGCAGAAAATATATAGCATAACATTCTTTGAAAAACAGACTACATAGTCCAGAGGATTCTGTGCATTTAGTCATTGCAACAGCAAAACACTTATTTTAATGGCACTATAAGTCAATAGCAGTAAGTAAATCTCTGCCACCATTGCACAGTAGGCATATATTTATTGAATTAATTAAACTAAAAGCTTGCTTGATTGGAAAATTGCTGTAAGATGATTTCTTTTTCTTTTATGTGGTTTAAAGGTTGTCCTACCCAGAAAATCACAATATATCAATTAATTTAAAGGATAAGAAAAGACGGTGTTGCACGTACACACTGGGTCATAAGTGGGATTTAGGGAGGCTACTGAGGTCTTGTAGTGATAGCTTTTTTGAAATTGGCACTGCAGAACATTTTTGTAGGATACATTTACATTATCAGCTTTTTCCAGGCTATTACCCAGGAAAAAGTTTGTTTTATGTTACCTCATAATGGAAAAACCTGTGCCCCATTATTTGAATTACTTTCTCTTTATTTCATATATTTCATTTATTTTCATATTGTGTTTACAATGTCTAGCCTTTTTTGCTGTTTTGCCCTCAATCCATTTAAAATAAAGGACCATTAAAAACTACTCTTACTTGGGAACCAAATGACCCCCATCCTCACATTGACTAGACACACTGGATTTAGCTACTAATGTAAATAATTTTTCACAATGAATACAATGTGGGATAGAAAGACTGACCTCTGCAAGTGGATGTGAGACACTAGGGAGAAATGTTAAGAATGCTTGGGATGTAATGTAATATTTTATTCTAATGCCATTTCAGTAAGTATTTGATTACCTAAGGATTGTTATATTTCCAGACTGCTATGAGTTTATAACAATGTATAGCTATGAAGACATAGTAACTGCACGAATTGAAGGAAGCTCTGGGTCTGTGTGTGGGGATAAGCCCTCCAAGTCGGGAGCAGTGAGACGGGAACTGCTAAATGGTTCCTCTGAAATGACACTACGCTTCACATGGAACTTTCAGAGGTGAGTTTAAATAAAAAAAACTAAACAATTCTATGCAAAGCTGTTTCAATAACCTGCTGCTAATACAAGCTAAACATTACTGGCCACCATAAAAAAAGTCTGTTTTCTGCCACAGGGACCTGGCAAAAGGTGGCACTGTGAGAACACGGCAGACAAATACACTAAGGACTAGAGTCTGGGAGAGGAGCATTGAGATGGCAGATCTCCTTCAAGGAATACGGCAAACTCCAGTGTGAGTTCACTTTAATCCTTCCAATGTAGGTCATCTGTAAAACACAGACTTTGTAATATATCGTTCTTGTTGCTGCTATTGGAACCTATTTTTAAAAACAAAGACTAAAAACACATTTTCTAATTTAAAAATTTAGAATTCAATCTGTGGCAATTTTTTTTTTTTAGCTCTGCGAGTTTTACTTTTTAAAGAAGGCAGGGCACAATTAGTCAGTAAAGAACTGTTAATCACCTAGTCCTTCCCCTGGCACACACACATGAAGAAACTATCAATTCTATAAAAGTAAAGCATTTTCTCGTCACTGCATGACTAATTGATTCAGCATTAAGATCAGAAGAAAAAATACACATTATCTTTTTTCTGTGCTAGCTGCAGTTAGTACTATCTGTGTTACTGAGTCCCCAGTAACACTGTGCCTAAAGAAATCAATTAAAAAGTCTCACACAGACACCTTCAAACTCCTACAGCTTGATTCTAGCAGTGATTACAGCTGCCAGTGCTGCTTACCTTCCATAGCAAAGCAGGGAGCCTCATTGGGTCATTTAAAGGGCAACTATAGTGAAAAAAAAAATTTGTCTGTATACAATGTATAGATCACTTAGTATAAGCTGCCTTACTTTCATGTTGCTGTGTGGCTTTGTTTCTTCACACTGGCAGAAGTTTGTACCAAGCTGTGTAGTCCCCCTCCCCTCTTCTGTCTACTCCCCCTCAAGCAGTGACGGGCTGTATACAGAGTCCGAGCATTGTCAGTTGAAAGGACTTTAAATGAAGTGCTGACATCCTGTTGACCCCTCCCTTCCAGAGCTAGACTGCAAGCAATCAAAGTGTGGAATAAAGTAGCAATATGCTGAAGGGAGGGGCAGAGGGGGAGAGAGGAGGACAAGTGGTGCTGAGATTCTTTACAAGTAAGTTACTGAACTCTGCCTGTCTCTAACTTTGCTAATTGTATTTACTTTTTACCTAAAGTCATATCTCTCCCCCTGCTTAGCTGAGATCATAATCACTGAAGAGAGAGTCAGTGTAACAGCGCTTGTAGTGAGACCTTCACAACACAGTGACACTGCTTGTTGTCCTGTTACATTTCAGTTGCTTTAGTCTATATATTTCATAGATTGCACTGTGTGTCTTGTTTGGTATATAGTCTGTATTACTGTATTATATATACTGTATTGTGTTCCATTTGAGTCACTGGTTTTGTATGTATATAAGATTTTTTGTGGGGGAGGGGCTGTTTATAGTGTGTTATGCTCATATTGCTGGGTTAATGGTTTATTGATTGTGTTTAGCACACAGCATTTGACTATATGTTGCACATGGTACTATAGTGTGGGTGAGAGAGTGGTGTGACAGTACTGCAGGGGAGCTTTGGATTGTGTGGGTGTGTGCCTTTGAGTGACAGATGAGGTGTAGCAGCTCCTACAAATCACAGCATATTCAAAGGCTTATATCTCGGGGACTATGTAGAATTTAAAGAAACTAAAGGTACCCTGGTGGATGGGATGACTTATAGGATACATTAGAAGAAATTTAAAAAAAACAATTTTCTCACTATAATTGCCCTTTAATAAAAGGTGTTTTACTTTGCTGTTACTTTGCCTATTAATTTGCCTCAACCCAGTTAGATGACCCCCCATTTTTTTACTGGTTTTCTACAGTTAGAAAAGATTTGATAAAATCTGATTGGTTGCTGCAAATTAACAACATTAAAGGAATAGTTCACTGTAAAAGTGAACTAATTCTTTAATGCATTGATTGAAGAGCGGGAGGTTAAGGAGCTATGCCTTAGCTTCTGTTTTTCAATCAATGCCTGTGGAGCCAGAAACAAAGATAGAAGAAACTTATCTTTCGCACGATCCAGAGCAGCCACACTGATAGGTCCCAACCACTTCCTGGTTCTGATTAACTATATTGCGCATTATCGTGCATGTGCACTATAGTTAATAAGAACCAGGAAGTGGTCAGAACCTGTCAATGTGACAGCAGGGGATCGCGTGAAAGATTAGTTTCATCTTCGTTTCTGGCTCCACAGGCATTGATTGAAGAATGTTAAAGGTAAGGCATAGCTCCTTAACCTCCTGGTCTTCAATCAACACATTTCAGGAATTGTTCACTTTTGCAGTGAACTATTCCTTAAACAACATTTTGCAACTTTTATTAAGACTTCATGGGCCTCATTTATCCAGCCATAATCGCTATGGGTAAATGTTTGTTCAATAGCGGATTTGCACCAAATGTCAGCCCATATTAAATATATCTATTCAATTGGTTAGCGTGAGTTTAACCTCTTTATTTACCTCGGCAGCCAGTGGTAAATGAGGCTATATGTGTTTTAACAATCATTTGGTTTATGCATTACATACAATATGAATCTTTAATTTACAAATTCAACTTTACTGAATGTTATGTTGTTAAAATAGCAAAGATTGTATTTGTTGTATTTTAATTTTTGATAAATTGCTAATGTGTGTTTTGGTTAAACCATAGAATGTATTTTACCCAGTATTTCTTTTCTATTTGCAGGGTGTTCAATCAGAACCCTGTGGCTCAGCTTTGGTATTTTGTAAAGTGCATTTACTTTGCCCTGTCAGCCTACCAGATTCGCTGTGGATATCCTACACGTATCCTGGGCAACTTTCTAACCAAGAAATACAACCATGTCAACCTCTTTCTTTTCCAGGGGTAAGAGAAGAATTGATTTTCTGGGTTACACAGAATAAAAAGGATCATTATAAGTTCTCAATCACTTTTTGTATTGTTTCTCAGTTTCCGTCTAGTCCCCTTTCTAGTAGAGCTCAGAGCTGTGATGGACTGGGTCTGGACTGATACCACGCTCTCTTTGTCAAACTGGATGTGCGTTGAAGATATTTATGCCAATATTTTCATTATTAAATGCAGCCGAGAGACAGAAAAGGTCAGAAATATGTTTTTCTTTAAACCAACGTAATTAGTTCCAGCGATTGATATACTGATATAGACAAAACAGAAAAGTGATGCGCTTTTGTAGATTACTGTATTTATTAGGCTTTAAGCATTAATTAAGGCTGTCCACACAGTTTTAAAGAACAGAATTACTGAGTTTGTCAGAACTACTAGAAAATAAACAACAGATGCAAGCTAATTTGTTTTAGCATTCTCAAAATTAAAAGTAAACCTCTATTTATTAATATTGTCTCTTGTCCATGGCCAAAATGAAAATTGCCTTGCAGGTAGAAGATCCCTAAAAAGCAAAAACCACAATACTCATTTTTCATACAGATCTCCTTCCTGGTCTTTCATTGCATGTTAACTGTAATTCGGACTTTTCCAGGTTTAGCTTTCAGTCATGGGTAACCAATGAATGAAGGGGGGTCAGCAGAGACTGGCTAGGATATCTTGGTGTGCAAACAAGCAACTGCATGGGAATTTTAATTTTGGGGGTGGACATATCTTTTAATGTTCTTACATGTAACTGATTGTGTGTGTGTGTGTGTGTGTGTGTGTGTGATATATGCCTTTGATGTTAACAATTTTTGTGGGTGTGACCTTTTATGGCTTATTTTTATTGCAGAAATACCCCCAGCCCAAGGGTCAGAAAAAGAAGAAGATGGTGAAATATGGAATGGGTGGTCTAATCATCATATTTCTCATCTGTATAATCTGGTTCCCTTTGCTTTTCATGTCTTTGGTGCGTTCCGTGGTTGGGATTGTCAACCACCCTATTGATGTTACTATAACCTTAAAACTGGGTGGTTATGAGGTAAGTTTGACACAGTTTATAAGATCAAACCAGTTGATGATGCGCAGTTTCTAAACATTACCTTCTCTGCGTTCCTTTGTTTCCCACAGCCCCTGTTCACAATGAGTGCTCAGCAGCAGTCCATCCAGCCATTCACTCCACAAGAATATGAAGCCCTAACTTATCAATTTGAGAGACAACCGGTAAGTGTTTAAAAGCCTTTTGATCAAAACTCCAACATTAATTGGTTATAAGGCAACAAATCACAAGGTTTTCACTAAGAAGTGTTCTCCCTATGATGTAAAATTCATATATCTAAAGGGATGATCAAGCTGCTGGACCAGGCCTTTAGTTACATACTGATAAGTGGTGGAAAGCGATTTGTGTAAGTAACTAATAAGGGTTTTTCTACAACCTTCATAACATTGTTTAAAATAGGAATAGTAGTTGTATGATATAATGACTGTATTTTTATTCCTACTTGTGCTTCTATAGAGGGACTACTGTCACTTTGGTAATCTGGAAAGGCACTACCAAGAGTTACTTGTATAGTGACATCATAGATTTCCTCTGTATTCTCCAGGGGAGAATAGTAGTTTAATTGTAGCTTGTTCCATTAATGCACATTTTAACGGGCAATTCTCCTTTATGTCCAAACATGCATTCACTGCCTCAGTATCAATTATATAAAGGAATGCCATAATACCAACTGGACTTGAAGTTTAGTTCTTGAAGACGTTTCGCTAGTCATCCAACTGGCTTTCTCAATTCAGAATGACTTGTACAAGAATCTGTGGCACTTATGTACCCTGGAAAATCCCAATTAGCATATCACAGCCAGGTGTTAAGGGCGTGATTGGACAGTGGCTAAGAGGTGTTATAGGAACGCCCAGGGTAAGGTGTCAAAACAGCATTGTACATGAACAGTTGGTGTCGAACCCCCCCACCTCTATTTAGGCTTGGTTTCTTTATTTTCACATAAATGGCCTCCTTAACACCTCTCTTGAATCAGTCATGTTCCTTTGCCAATATGTTAACATTACAATCTTCAAAGGTATGTCCTTTATCCTTAAGATGCAGGTACACGGCTGAGTCCTGGCCTGAGGAATTGGCTCTTCTGTGCTGGGCCATACGTTGATGCAGTTGCTGTTTGGTCTCCCCCACATACAAATCAGAGCATTCTTCACTGCACTGCACTGCGTATATGATGTCGCTTTTCTGGAGCCAATTCCTCGGGTCAGGACACTTGGCTGTGATATGCTAATTGGGATTTTCCAGGGTACATAATTGCCACAGATTCTTGTACAAGTCATTCTGAATTGAGAAAGCCAGTGGGATGACTAGCGAAACGTCTTCACCGCACTGCACTGGGTATATGATGTCGCTTTTCTTGTGTTTCGGTATTGGGTCTTTCGGATGTACCAGTTGCTGCCTCAGTGTGTTGTTTAGTTTAAAGCAGACAGGGATACGGTGTTTTTTGAAAATTCTTCTTAATTTCTCGGAGACCCCTGCTACATATGGGATGACCATTCTCCCCTTCACTGTTGGTATTCGTGTTCTTTTCTTTCCTTCTACTTCTTTTGACAAAAGCCCAGTCTGGATATCCACAAGTTTTAAGGGCTCCTCTGAGATGTTTCATTTCTTTCTAAAAACAAAGAATGATACATGTTACTGGTATTGCTACATAACGTTGGAGTTAATCCAGGGATATTTCAGATTGCCACTTGGAGTCAGGAATTAATTCCCCCCCCCCCCCAACCTTAAATGCTAACTATGCTAGACCAGTAAAAACATCTGGTTGGTCGTACACAAACAAACTTATTCACCTCTTGGTACAGACTATTTTAAAACCAGCAGAAATATAATAGCATAACATTCTTTGAAAAACAGACTACATAGTCCAGAGGATTCTGTGCATTTAGTCATTGCAACAGCAAAACACTTATTTTAATTGGCACTATAAGTCAATAGCAGTAAGTAAATCTCTGCCACCATTGCACAGTAGGCATATATTTATTGAATTTAATTAAACTAAAAGCTTGCTTGATTGGAAAATTGCTGTAAGATGATTTCTTTTTCTTTTATGTGGTTTAAAGGGTTGTCCTACCCAGAAAATCACAATATATCAATTAATTTAAAGGATAAGAAAAGACGGTGTTGCACGTACACACTGGGTCATAAGTGGGACTTATAGGGAGGCTACTGAGGTCTTGTAGTGATAGCTTTTTTTGAAATTGGCACTGCAGAACATTTTTGTAGGATACATTTACATTATCAGCTTTTTCCAGGCTATTACCCAGGAAAATGTTTGTTTTATGTTACCTTCATAATGGAAAAACCTGTGCCCCATTATTTGAATTACTTTCTCTTTATTTTCATATATTTTCATTTATTTCATATTGTGTTTACAATGTCTAGCCTTTTTTGCTGTTTTGCCTCTCAATCCATTTAAAATAAAGGACCATTAAAATAACTACCTCTTACTTGGGAATCCAAATGACCCCCCTCCTCCACATTGACTAGACACACTGGATTTAGCTACTAATGTAAATAATTTTTCACAATGAATACAATGTGGGATAGAAAGACTGACCTCTGCAAGTAGATTGTGAGACACTAGGGAGAAATGTTAAGAATGCTTGGGATGTAATGTAATATTTTATTCTAATGCCATTTCAGTAAGTATTTGATTACAATAAGGATTGTTATATTTCCAGACTGCTATGCAGTTTATAACACTGTATAGCTATGAAGACATAGTAACTGCACGAATTGAAGGAAGCTCTGGGTCTGTGTGGGGGATAAGCCCTCCAAGTCGGGAGCAGATGAGACGGGAACTGCTAAATGGTTCCTCTGAAATGACACTACGCTTCACATGGAACTTTCAGAGGTGAGTTTAAATAAAATAAACTAACAACAATTCTATGCAAAGCTGTTATTCATATAACCTGCTGCTAATACAAGCTAAACATTACTGGCCACCATAAAATAAGTCTGTTTTCTGCCACAGGGACCTGGCAAAAGGTGGCACTGTTGAGAACACGGCAGACAAATACACTAAGGACTTAGAGTCTGGGAGTCAGGAGCGCATTGAGATGGCAGATCTCCTTCAAGGAATACGGCAAACTCCAGTGTGAGTTCACTTTAATCCTTCCAATGTTAGGTCATCTGTAAAACACAGACTTTGTGAATATATCGTTCTCTGTTGCTGCTATTGGAACCTATTTTTGAGAACAAAGACTAAAACACATTTTTCTAATTTAAAAATTTAGAATTTCAATCTGTGGCAATTTTTTTTTTTTTTAGCTCTGCGAGTTTTACTTTTTAAAGAAGGCAGGGCACAATTAGTCAGTAAAGAACTGTTAATCACCTAGTCCCTTCCCCTGGCACACACATGAAGAAACTATCAATTCTATAAAAGTAAAGCCTATTTCTCTGTCACTGCATGACTAATTGATTCAGCATTAAGATCAGGAAAAGAAATACACATTATCTCTTTTTCTGTGCTAGCTGCAGTTAGCTACTATCTGTGTTACTGAAGTCCCCAGTAACACTGTGCCTAAAGAAATCAATTAAAAAGTCTCACACAGACACCTTCAAACTCCTACAGCTTGATTCTAGCAGTAATTACAGCTGCCAGTGTTGCTTACCTTCCCATAGCAAAGCAGTTTTACTTTCACTATAACACAAAATCACTGTGGGAATGCTATTGGTTGTAGTGAGCGCACAGATCATCTCCACTGCACATGCTCCACAGCTCACATACTAACTAGGAGTGAGCTGAACAAGACATAAGGAGATGTAGTAACAGGTAGTACTGAGAGCAAAAAGGGATCAAGTTCCTGACAGCAACATATAGAAAAAGGATAAAGGCAAGTAATTTCCCTTTAAATGTAACAGACTCATTATTCCTAATGTGTAGCCCAGAAACTGGTGTTTAAATCAATGCATCTTTATTCCTACACGTATAGGAAAAGCTTGCAGTAGGCTGCTTTGCCAATTTTTCTTTAGCCTGCCCCCATTAGCACAGAGTGGGGAAGAAGGTCATTGGAGAGTTCCTATGTCTCTCCTAGCTGAACCTTTTTTTAATAATTTTGCACTTCTGGATCTTTGTGTAGGAATAATCTAGAAAGTCTAGCGACACATTTCTAATCAGCAGTTTTTGGACTTTGAGTCAGGAATATGTGATTTTTCTTTAGTTCTCTTTTAAAGAAAACATAAAGCTTATTAAGCCTATTTTAATTTTAAAAATGCTAACAATTTACTAAACATGGTGCAGTTTTGTTTGCTGCTTTTCCATGGGAAGTGAGAGAGTATCATTGATTTTGTGTTTTTTATGGCATGTTACCATTAGTTAAAGGGACTGTCCACCCCTCTACACAAAAATCTTAACCTGCTGCAAAAACCCCCAAAAGCAGGACCTCTTTATGTTTAAAATGACCAAATCCACTCCCAGCCAGAGTTATTATACTCACAAGCTCCTCGCTCCACCGCTGGTTTCCTCACTCCCTCTCTACTGCGGCAGCTGTGTTCTTTTTCTGTTCTTGAGCAGCCGCAGTGTAGACTGCTCCGGGAATGGTAGTCAGTGATTGGCTGTGACGTCACTGTCATGGCCAACACTGACTGCCTTACCCGGAAGTGGGGAGCCGCAGTGGTGGAGCGAGGAGGAGCATGTAGGTATAATATCTCCGTCTGGGAGTAGAATGGGTAATTTTGAACATAACGAAGTCCTGCTTTTGGGGGGGTTTGTAGCAGCTAAAGATGTGTGTGTGGTGGGGTGGACATTCCCTTTAAAATATAGTGATTCGGCCTCCCATTACATGTAATACTTTACATAATATTAGTGTTTATCCTTTGAAACACACTGCAGTACAAGACACATATAATTACAAACTGGCACAAGTATCCAACATTGAATGTCTGTTGTCCCATAAAAAGAGCATTACACAAATTATAATAATTCCAGACCAGTGATATTACTCTTAGCAGGGGTAATCCACTATAATTCTATGTTATTATGCAGACCAAGTTAAGATCCTGTACCTGGTTATCTGAGGTTAATTTAGGACTTTCTTTCTATTCAATTCCTCTAATATTTTACTACAGACCTGTAGAATTTGGTGTTATTTTTAGTACAGACCTAAAGAAATTGGTGTTACAGAAGTTGGCTGTATGTAAGAAACTATAGTGTTATCTCTGTCTTCACAGCTGTATCCGGAACTTGTTTCCAAAATATATCCGTGCTCCAAATGGTCCAGAAGCAAATCCAGTAAAACAACTGCAGCCAGGTAAGGAGAAATTATAAACAAGAAATTCTGGTCGCCTTTTTTCCTGTATCAGTGCTGGTATGATCTATTGGATTAGATTCAAGAAAGGGGTTCATCTGGAAAATATACTGTGCTAACTGCAAAATGCAAACAGACAAAACAACTTTGGTATTAATTTTACCATCTGCTTGTTAAAGGGTATCTCCACTGATAAAAGTCACCTGGGTTGTAAGGATAGATATGTGTAAGGTGGATATGTACCTGCAGTATCCTGTGTCTTTGAGCAGTAGTTTAGAAGAAATCCAATGAGTTTCCCCAGAACGCTGTGGAAGGTGCAGGTCCGCCCACTTTCAGTGACTGCCTGTCTGGGAAATGTCCGACGCGCGTTTTCCTTTAGTGCATGCGCAGAACGTGAGAGGATCCGTTGGGACTGCTGTCTGTGTGATCTGACTGGTTGGTCGATCACACACACACACACACACACACCCACACACACACACACACACCCACACACCCATCATGGTCTGCTACCATGATGATGCACATTGAGTGACAGCACTCTCAGCACAGGGGAAGACACACCCCCAGGAACCTGCACAACTTTCCCATGCTGCTGCAATCAAACAAAAGGGAATTCTGGGGAAAGGGTAGAGGGTTGGGGGATGGTGTACTTAAAAAAACCAAAAAAAAAAAATGCTTTTTCCTCAGTGGAGATACCCTTTAATAATTTTCTGTGTTTTGGCAAAACAAGCCAAAATGTGCTGTATAATGACCAGTGTAACAAGTGTCTGTTTCTGAACAGATGAGGAAGAAAACTATTTGGATGTGGAGATGCAGCTGAATAGGAAGCGCATTGCAGAGGGAAACAGCACCAGCAGTTTTCTGGAGTGGTGGGTGATTACACTAAAGGACTGTGAGGGTGATGACTGCAACATTCTTCCAATGGTGATTTTCAATGATAAAGTCAGTCCACCAAGCTTGGGATTCCTGGCAGGATATGGGTAGGTTGTTTAATATGAAGGATGTCCAATATTCTTAGAACACCAGCAACTTAATGAGTTTGGTGGTTATTTATAATTCCAAAGGGAGTGCAGCAATAACATGAAGATGCATCCTTACCTGTCCAAGATATGACAATGCAGTATTCACTTTGCATGGTTTACTGCAGGTAAGAAGTGCTGCCTTACCGCCTTCCCTTTGAGACACGTTTGGTTGTTAATTCCTGTTGTTGACATTAGTGAGCTGACATTTCAGCTTTTGTAATGGTCCTTCTTCTTCCAGAATGCACACTACCTTGGAATGTTCTTAACTAATTTCTACCGATTGGCTGTTGGATGGGTCAAACATACTCAGATCTCTACTGAGCAACTGAATCAAACCCAGACACTGGGTCAAGGGCAAGATCATAATGGTCTCTTTTAGGGGTCCTGCAAACAGGAATTCAGTATTTCAGAAGCATTTATTTATACACAGGCTAAATGCTGAATTAAGGTTAAGGTCATTAGGAGGGTAAAATACTGCTCTTTTTTCTTAAAATTATGTTTGCACTGAACTTCAGATAAAGTCAAAGGAAGACTCCAGCACACCGCTGTTGGCTGTATGCCAGACAGGTAGGTAGGTGCAATCCCCCAGGCCCTCCACTCCTAGGGACCAGAGAAGCACTGAACTTCCCCTTTAACACTTATTTGGCCAAGTTATAATAATAATGGCCTTTATTGAATCTCCCCGAAATCCTTCCTAACCATGATTTATATTTCTTTTGATGATGATTTATTAGAATAATGAATTAGATGTATTTAAATAGTACTTGTTGGTTATTCAGATTGGGTTAAATGGTGTCCTGTGCAAATTCCCCTCTTAGCAAGGGGAGCTTACCAAATGATTCCCCTTCCAGGCAGGGATAATGCACAAGGCAGATATACAGCAGAGGGGGGCACCTACCTGATGATAACTACCGTCCACTCTGCCCAGGTCACAAATTCTAAAGGCAAATTGTGTTGCAATAAATGAAAGTTGAGTACACATGCACAAACTGCTACTGGTAAATGCAAGATAACATAGATATTGAAATAATTGTCTGATTAAAACAGCCTTGTGAATGCTCACTTATATCAGATGGGGCTCAGGTGCTTTAGCCCTGAGCTAGTCACTTCATGTTTGCACAATTAGCATATATCCCTTAATAAACTTCCATATGAAAAGTTTGGACTCATTGCTTCCGTGTGTTGGTCCGGGTGCTATCCAGCCCAGAACCCCTCACTTGGTCCGATAACAGGTAAGTATAGAAAGAGGGTCTTGATGCACTCCAAAGAGAAGATCGACACAGCTGCTCAGTTATGATTAAAACATCTCTTTATTAGGACAAATTCAATAGAATCCACTGCCACCGGCTAGTCTGGGTAACGCCTTACGCGTTTCGGACTGTTGAGATCCTTAATCATAGGCTAGCTGTGTGAAGCATCTTAAAGGGGAACTGTGGTCAAAAAATGACTTTAGGTAAATTGATAGGAATTGCTCTCCTGAGAATTTTTGCAATTTATTGTCATTGTTTATTTTGCATTGTTTTGAACATATTTAAATTTTTATGCGTGATATGGCAGCAGCATCACCAGGTCCCCTGCGCTTCCTGCTCTGAAACCATGTCAGTCAATCTGCCCCACCCACCTGTGGGTACCTAAGCCCCACCCACTCCCGGGAGACGTGGGTCACTCAGACGCACACACCCCTACAGAAAACTCTGTGGAAACAGCCTTTTCAGGCAGAGTGTGAACTGCCTGAAAAGGCTGTTTTCACATAGTGGGAGAGAAGGGCTGTAGATTCCCTTACCTTCTCTGTCAGGACTTCACACAGCAGGAGGGACTTCCTGTCTCCTTCACACACTCAGGGAGTCTGAGGCTGTGCTCACTGGCGCACTGTGCAGGAGAAGCCTGAGGAATGTCACATGTCATCCTCCCACCCATTAACGTTCTGGTCAGTCATTTCTGTATATCTTGGGCTGTGGAGCACATAGAGAGGTGGTTGATGGCTCGTTTTAAAGGTAGTAAACTGGCCTTTAAGAAGGGGAGGTGACATGAACTAAACTCTACCTGTTCACACACCCTCTCTACTCCTCCTTAAAGACCACGGCTGCAGTAAACATCAAAAAACTTTACGCTACATACAAAAGTATACATAAAGAACAAGGTAATAGCTTCTATATGTAACAAAATAATTGGATTACACAATAATCAGTTAAATTACAGTGACAATAAATCACAATAAGAACACATAATCACCATGTAAAAAGTACAATACTATGAATCCTTCACATGATGATCTAACCTATTTAGTATAAGGCTATCTATTTACTAAATCAGTATTAATGTTATTATAAACAGTTTAATCAGTGTAACAAGTTATATCATACACGTAGTTCATTCCTGATGGGATTCTGGTACTCAAATTAAAAATCAGCCTGTCTAAGGAGTTTAAGTCTGTCTTTATTTCTTTTATCTATTAGTATGTATTGTACTCCCTGTACTTTAAGATACGTTATGACATTACCATTACAGATGTTAAAATGGCGTGGCACTTTTAAAGTCCAGTGGCACGCCATTTTAACACACTTTTTCCATACTTACCTGTGTTGCAATAAAACCTGCCTAAAAATCCACTTGTAAAAGAACAAAAAAAAAATCTTAGTAACTTGCTGTGTCAGATATTTTTTTAATACAGTTAATTAATAGAAATCATTCAGTTTTTATATGGTTAATAAAAGTGTTTTTAACATTTATTTATTTTAAAATATCAGTAAATAAAATATGATCAGGTTAAGATCCCATGTTTTGTTCATACTGGATAAATAAAACAAGGCACATACATGAAGGTCTGGCCATTTAGCCCAGTCTCCAATATGTGGCCAGGTATTGCACACTTTGACCAATAAAGAAACAAGATGGTTTGCCGTTTTAGTTAAACATGGCCTATTTAAGTAACATTGCGCGATTGCTGTACTTCTTTATACCACTGTTATAATGTTAGACACTGCTTACCTGCGCCATAGGTGTAAGCGCTATATTTACAAATATATAAAATTATATATATATACGAGCGCAACCGCAATTGTACATTTAGGAATGAATGTTCGTTCCTACAATACCATGCGGTAGTAAAATACTGTAATGGTATCGTATGAACGTTTCTAAATCTACGATCGCAGCAACACTCGATAAAGGCACGGTAGCACAATATAGCTGTACTGCACCTCTAATCATTGAAGCTGTGATGTAGGCACTGGTAAACTACTGTAATTTACCTTGTTTCCAGCAAAAGTGAATTTTGTTTGTCATTTTTTTTATTAGATTTTATCTATTCATTTTGTGCCCATGATTTAAAATATTTTTTTTCTATAATGCCATGGGGTTAGTGTGTCTTACATTCATCAGTTCATTATTTGTTTTTACAGGATAATGGGATTGTATGTGTCTGTTGTCCTGGTTATTGGGAAGTTTGTGCGTGGATTCTTCAGTGAAGTTTCTCACTCTATCATGTTTGAGGAGCTTCCTTGCGTGGATCGGATTCTCAAACTGTGCCAGGATATTTATGTGGTCCGGGAGCGAGGTGAATTAGAATTGGAAGAGGAACTGTATGCCAAACTCATCTTCTTGTATCGCTCCCCAGAGACAATGATCAAGTGGACTATTGAGAAGGATTAAGACCATTTTATATTTATAAGGTGCCAGAGAGTAAAATTTGAAGCTTCGTGCATTCAGCATAAGAGTGTGGAGTGGTTACAGTTTTTAACCAGTAGCTGTTTTATGGATTGGATAAGAGCAAAGGGAAGACACTACAAATATGTGGCAATAGAAGATCTGACTTACAAAACTATGATCAACATTTCTATGTCTTACTTCTCACATACAGAACAGTCACACCTAATGACTGGTGTACAGTTAGATTTTGCAATCCTCATATCCTAGGATATGAGTTACCAACTTACATAGGAAGTCAGTCTTAAAGAAGTGAGAAAGTGAATTATGACTTCTTGCAAGCTTGGGAATTTTCTCTTTTGATAAACCTGTATATATGCTGCTCGATCATAGATTTAAACTGTACTGGACAGTTCTTTTTGGATATCAACTGAGCCTTAGATAAAAGATTATGTTTTTGGCACTTTCCAGTTTTTATTAGAAGGATGTTCTTACTATGACTTTATAGTTACCTACTGTTACAGCAGAGATATTTTGCACTGTTAAATAACCATGCCTGTGAAAGTTTTTGAAAATGTATTGTTTAGCTTGATCCTGTGGCTGTGGGAGTTAGTTATTGAGAGATAGAAAGTCACAGGTTAAAGATACTCTAATTAGATTGAATTTAAAGTGATGGTTGAAATCTTTATCCAAGATAAAGATTTCAAGGAAGACTACCTGGAGTCATCTCCCTGCCCTTTGCACTTAACCAAATGGATGCTAATTAAGAATGCACAAAAGATCACTCAAGTCATAAAGCTGCATCAAGCGGTAGTAGCCTGAAACCTTAAATACTAGTGTGTGGCTCGCTGCAAAATATCCCGGAGGTCTGTGTCTCAGGCTGCAGCCCTAAAAACTTATTGCAATCTGACACTGGATGCCACTGTGTGTATTACAGTTTAATGTGCCAAAGACTATACTCTCAAATGTGCAATACTCGGAATTTAATGTTTTCAATGAAATTAACTTGCTTTAAATATTTAAATAAAAAGTGTTTTTGAAATAACCCCCTTTTTATTTTAATACATGCATATTATACATTACAAAACACTACATATAGCTAGAAGTGAATCAGATATAGTAGGGGTTAGCATAAGTGCAAGCAATAAAGGGTAAGCACATGCACTTAAGTTAAAAAATAACTGATATTAGTAAAATTTTGCAATCCTAAATTACATATGTTAGAAACGCAATGTTATTTCTTAACCAAGTTAAAATAATTACATCACGCAGTATAAGAATTTTACGGCTTCAGTTTTCTTCTTGACAGGGGTTTCTCCTTCCCCTTTGAATGATCTAGAAAAACAAAAATAAGAGATGTCCAGTCGTTGGATAAATATCCGGGCTAATCCCATTTATTAAGTGCAAAACACAGAGTGAGAGGAGGCCACAAGAGACTGTGCACCTAGGAGTTACCCTATATAAATCTATTGGATTAGAAATAATCTTTCTGATATCCTCCAATCTTTAGTACTTTTTAGGTTGATGGATATGGCTCCAACCAAGTCTAGGGTGTGCCACAATTCTTCTTCCTTTGTCTTAGGCTCAGGGTAAAAGGCAGGAAGAGTTATTTCTAAATCCATATGGAACTTTGTTAGTACCTTTGGAAGGAATTTAAAGGATAGGCAAAGTAGTACACAGTCAGTGTAGACAATAGTATCTGGTTCAACTGATGATAGGGCGCCTAGCTCACAGAAGTCAAGGCAACCAGCATTAGAACTTTTAAGAGTCAGAAGTTGAATCTAGTGGTTCAAAAGGTTCTTGGGTTAAACCAAAGAGGACCAAAGGTAGGTCCCAAGGTGCAATATGAGACTCCTTTCTTGGAGCCACATGGATTATAGCTGCAAAGAATCTCTTCATTAGAGGATCTGTGGATAAAATCTTGTCCAGCAGAGCAGACAGGGCTGATACCTGCCCCCTTAAGTATTCCCACTTAAAGGGTAAGTGCACTGTAAAATCAAGTTATGTTAATTTGGAAGCTGCAGCTTTAAAAATACTGTTGCCATATTTATTTTTTACCTATGCCCCTCCAGAGCCTAGCTTTGTGCCTTGGAAGTTGCTGACATCTTGTTACTGGTTTGCTGAATGTTAAGCTCCGCCCCTCTGAGATTTCCTCTGTTTTCTCCTGCTTGAGCCCCAAACAGTAATGCTTGTGAGTTCCGTGCACGTGAAAAAAAAATATGGCAACAGTATTTTTAAAGCTGCAGCTTCCAAATTAACAACTTGATTTTACAGTACATTTATCCTTTAATAGTGTTTTTTTTTTTTTTTGTATTTTAGGAGTGGCCATTAGGTCTATGGAGGGGTTTCCAAATATGTAATTTACTGTATGGTAAATTGTTTTCTTTAAGCTGGTAGGATCTGGTTGCGTGTGGGTATTTGATGTACCTGGCAGATGAATTGCTGTTAGATCCGCTAAAGACTCTTCTGCCCATCTGAAGATCTTTTTCGACTCCTCTATTAATGGTACGCTTCTTGTGCTTAGATAAGTCTCAGTGACTTATGAGGGCTTGGAAAATCTTAGAAGGGCATGTTTTACTGATCTTAACTCGAGGTGATTTGAGGGAACGCCCTCTCCAGCTCAATGTCCTTGGACATAGTTTGAATTTAAAACTGCTTCCCATCCTGTCTGCGATGCGTCCATAGTGAGCAGTATCCAGTCTGGGTTGTCTAGAGGATAAAATGAGTAAAATGATTGTGGGGATTTTTTACTGTATGAAGAAGAATTTTTAAAGTGGTCTTATGTGGAACTTTGCCCATTTTATAAGAAGGAAGGTTGCAGACATTACACCTAACACCTTTAGGGTGGCTCTAACATTTGTAGCTCTTGAGGTAAGTAGATCTCGAACACCTTCAATTTTCTTGTCTGATACACGAACCACATTTTGTGAGGTTAGGAAACAAGCTCCCAAAAAGACTAGGGACTGAGTTGGGATTAGGTGTCTTTTCTTGTAATTTATCACCCAATCAAATAATTAAAGATCATTTATTACTCTTTTAGAATCTGATTCTGCATTAAAATATTTGTAAACACCCAGGGTGATTGCAAGAGGCCAAACAGAAGGCAGGTGTATTGAACATGTGAACCTCAGCAAGCTCCTTGAAGCTGGCTTTATGGGAACATGATAGTATGCTTCTTTTAGGTCTATGTTGATTAGCCAGGCGTCTACATAAACAGCTTTGATGATGGATGCGAGGGATTACCTCTTGAACTTCTTTGAGACTAGGAAAGAGTTTAAAGGTCTCATATCTAGAATGGGCTGGAGGTCTCCAGTTGACTTCTTTATCAAAGAGTCTTGAATAAAAGCCTAACCTATTTTGGTGTTCTGGAACTGGTTCTACTGCCCCGTTTTGTAACAATTGTTTTAAACATTCTGAAATCAGATGAACACCTTCTGGCCATGGGGGATCTCTGAAAACAACAAAATGGTCCCTTCTGGCTAATGTTTTGAACTCTACAGTTTCTGACAAAAGTCTTGTCGCTTGTGTACAAATAGACCTGAAGTGCCGCTAAACAATAATTCTAATGCAGATTTTGTTTCAAGAAATGGTTAATTTTACCACAACCTTTTGTAATAATGTTTTAATGCAAAACAAAACTAACAAAAAGTATTCCAATATTCACAGCTTGGTAAAGCCCATTAAGTCAATTTTTGCAAAGACATAAGTGTTGTCGCCTTGTCATATGGGCTTCACCTGTGACTAATAATGGATCAATTAGGTGTCAGGTGTGTATAAAAGAACCCCAGTACACTACTAGACCTGCAAATACATACACTACATCAACTGCAAATAGACTAAGATTTAGCCTGAGACCAAAGTGTTGATTATCTACATACGATATACCGAATAGTCTACACTACCGATAACTCCAAAAGCAACATACACTGAAAGCAACCTTTCCAAGCAATTTTAACAATATATCGAAACATCCGGTGATCGGTATAATACGCATCCAGGGACTGAAGGGAATAATCTCTAAACGCTATACCTGTTAAATAATGGCTAAATCACAACCCATACTAGAGCAAATCAAAGCAAAATGGATTCCGTTAATGCCTGGGATAACTGGAGACCTATGGCCTGAAGCTCTTAATACACACTGCCTGGTCTCTCCAGCAGTAAACAACAAACTTAGACAATTTAAGATAATACACCAGGCATATTACACACTCAAACTAAAGCACATGAATACTAACCAAACATCGATATGTCCCAAGTGTCAATGCCTGAAGGCAGGCTTCTCACATCTTTTGTGGGAGTGCCCAAAGGTAGGTGACTTTTGGCTAGAGGTTTTCAAACTACTGAGAACTATCACTCCGCAACCCACCCACCCTACACCTGAAATGTGTGTATTTGGACTACTGGAGGAGGAAATGTGGTCCACTGCTGAACGAATCTCCTGCAGGCAACACTGTTTTATGCCCGGAAAACAATGATTATGAGATGGCTATCTAGCAATCCCTTAAAATAAAAAAATGGATTAAATTGATTAATAATGACCTACGATATCTTAAAATCATATATCAACATATGGCTGGAATCAACCAACAGTAATATAATCCTGAGACATGGGATCAATATAACATTACATGTTGGGGAGCCTCTGGTGAAAGACCCAGGCAATGGACAGCGACTTGATACTTTGCAATAAAGACAACAGGCAAGTGTTTTATTTGATATGATCCCAGAAATCAAAATATCTGTGTAATGACTTAAGCTATAACCAATAAGAATAGCGACAAACCTGAATGCAAATAAGTATCTGCAAGAATATATAATTATAGCAATGTCAATAATGTGCAAATAATGAATGACTGCCATGTTTATTATTTCTTGGACTCTTAACAAAACGAGAAGTTTTTGACAAGCCCAGGTCAGGCAGACCCCGCAAGACAACTGCTCGGGAGGACCGTTTGTTGGCTCGAAAATCCAAGGCAAGTCCTGCATTTAGCCACAGCCTGCTAAAAGGATGGACGCTGGAAAAGTGGCAAAAGGTGGATTTTTCTGATAATTCTTCTGTTGAATTACACCACAGTCACCGCAAATATTGCAGGAGACCTACTGGAACCTGCATGGAGCCGAGATTTACCCAGAAAACAGTGAAGTTTGATGGAGGCAAAATCATGGTCTGGGGTTACATGCAGTATGAGGGTGTGCGAGGGATCTGCAGGGTGGAAGGTAACATCAATAGTGTAAAATACCAAGAAATCTTAGCTACCTCATATATTCCCAACTATAAAAAAGGCCAAATTCTGCAGCAGGATAGTGCTCCATCGCATACGTCCATCTCCACATCAAAGTTCCTTTAGGCAAAGATCAAGATGCTCTAGGATTGGCCAGCCCAGTCACCTGACATGAACATTCTTGAGCATATGTGGGGTAGGATGAAAGAGGAAACCAAAGAATGTTGATAAACTCACAGCACCACTATTTAATTTGCTGACATATTTTTGGATTGGCTGTAAAGTAGATCATTTTCAGTATAGGCGACTACACTTTTGTCTTGCAAAATTTTGACCTTTCTGTCTTGATTAAATAATAAAAATTTTTTAGTGAAACTATTTTTTACCAGTACATTTAATATTATTTGGGAGGGCTTTACCTTTTCATATGAGCTATTTCTAACACCAATTGATCAATTAAAAATCAGGTTAATAGCCAGAGTTACTGCAAAATACACAGGCAACAAGACTTTTGTCAGAAACTGTATATGGCAACCTGTTGATATAATCTTGTTTACCCATATGTCTTGAATGGTACCAGCCCAGACTTGACTGAGCAATCTTCCTGCTATTTGAAAACCCTGGACTGGCAAAAACCTATTTGAACTTTTGATTTGGACTGCTTTGGAAAGGGTTGTTTCCCCTCTCTCCACTGTGTGTTTCTAAAATTCTCACGTCCCGGTCTGTATTGACTGGCAGACATGTGTCCTTATGTGGAAAGTTTTCACCTCTTTTCAGCCTCTTGAATCACCTTTCCTGAGGTAGAATTATAGATCTGCCACTCCTTGGTGATTATCTGGTCTAGGAGGAGCATTTCTCCTTCAAAGGGCAGCTGGCATAAATTAGTTTATGAAATAGTGTCAGTCTGCTATGGTATAAGCCATAGGATGCGCCTGACTGCAACTGAGAGTGCCATGGATATGGCTGAGAGGTGTACTAAATCAAAGGAAGCCTCAGAAATGTAGTTGGTGGCCATCTTGCAATCGTTTCACATGTCTGACAAAAAGGATTCAATTCTATTCTCTTTTCCATAAGCTTATGAAAAACAGTTGTGTCATTGACTGGAAGCGATGTCCTTCAGGATAATCGTGCCACTACCGCGTCAACCTTGAGAGGAGAGTCCCCAGATTTTGACACTGTCCTCAAATGGATATTTTTTTACAAACCGTCCAGAAACCACAGCCTTTGTTTCAGTTTTCTTCCACTCAATAATCTCAGCAACAGAATGGTGAAGGGAAGGTAAGAACCTTTTTGTAGGTGAGAACAATTTATCGGCAGCTCAGGCTTTGGGTTCTGCAGAAAGTGAAAGTGTATTTCTCACAGCTTTAATAAGAGGTTCAATAATAGAAAAATCAAATTGTTTCTGTATCTGAGCCTTTCTCTTCATCAGAGGGAAATCCAGCAGGGTGTCAGAGATTAGTGAATTTTCAAAATCAGATTGTTTTAAATCAGAATCTACAGTTCTGCTGTAGCAGGGTATGATTTTCTTCTTGCTAGGTTTGTTAAAAAGCTTGTTTCATAGCAGTAAGGAAATAGCCAGTTTTCATAGGAGGAACAGGAGAAACAATAAGGGTAGATTCTCTCTAGAGACTTTTTAAAGGATAAGTACACTCTAAAATTAACTGAATTCTATTTGGAAGCTGCTGCTTTAATTAACCTGTTCCTGTTTTTTTTTCTCCTAGGGCCCTCCTGAGCTTACCTGTGAAGATCTGAAGTTCCTGACATCTTGAATTAAGCTTCTGGTGCCTGTAGCTCCGCCCCCCCCATGATTTCCTTGCTTCTCCTTCATTGTGAGTCGGTAAAAGCGCTGCCCGTTGTGCGCCATGAAGTCAGTGCATGCACGTGACGTCGGCACACTGCGCTTACGCCACACACGCAATTGGCTGGGCAGCACTTTTACCGACCCACAATGGAGAAGCAAGGAAATCATGGGGGGGCGGAGCTAAAGGCACCAGAAGCATAATCCAAGATGTCAGGAACTTCAGATCTTCACAGGTAAGCTCAGGAGGGCCCAAGGAGAAAAGAAAAAAAAACAGGAACAGGTTACTTAAAGCTGCAGTTTCCAAATAGAATTCAGTTAATTTTAGAGTGTACTTATCCTTTAATCACTTTGCCTTTCATAGGAAGCTTTTTCTTCACTTCAGAGGCTTCAATACACAAGTAATGGCAGTACAGCATTAGTGCCTGACAATAAAAATAGCACTAGCCTCTCTTTCTTGAAACCCTGCGCTCCCAGACTCCATTCTACCAGCAACTAAAAAAAAACTAAAAATCTATTAAATACATTTAGCCAAAGAAAAAAATGCTATTAAAATAAAAGCAAATAGGCTTACCAGCTTGCACAGAGCAAAAAACGCTCATGAAGAGAGAGAGTGAGGCACAAACAATGAGGATAGAAAAAGCTCATTATTGGCCCTGCTCCTCTGTGTTTACAGGCGGAAGTGACAAGATGATGGCCATGAAGTGATGCAATGACGTCTTACACCGTAAGGCAGGAGAGGACGCCAGGAGATGCTGCTGCGACATTGGGTGTAACGTTTAAAAGTGGCTGGTCACTTAGCCTTTCCCCACTTTCTACCAGGAAGGTAGTGGATGGGGGAGCTTCACCTGAGGGGAAAGAGAGAGAGAACTCCCCAGATGGATAGGCCATAATAGCAGGTAAGGCAGACATGCGATGCAGACAGGGAGGGGAAGACAGTAAGTGGGGTTGTCTCCTATTTATTAAAGGAGAACTAAACCCAATTTTTACACCCCAGAATCAGAAAACACTCCCCCTAAAAACACCAATAAACTATAAAATGCCACTTTAGTAAACTCTGTTAAAGTAAATCAAAGCCTGTTAAGAACTATATGAAGTATCTGTGTGTATGTGCAGTGTCAGACCACACCTCCTGACCTCAGTCACATGCTTCCTTGCTTTATCTGTCCTGTAAAAGGATTGGCTAGAGATTATTAATGGGTGTGACCAATTGTAACAAGTTTGTGCCATAGCTAAGGACTGAGCATGTGCAGAACATAATGGTCGTTGACCAAACTGTCTGATACTAAAATGCTGAGAAGTAAAGCACAAACCATATGTTATTTAGGTAAATTTACCAGCGCCTGTATCAAAATGAGAGGTAAGACACAGATTACTGGTTTTATATCAAGGTGTTCTGCCTTCTGGTTCAGTGTTGTTCTGTGGCTTTAGTTGCCCTTTAATTTTCCTGTCAGCAGGCTGCCATGGTGACTGGGGAAACGTTGATAATTTTATAGATGTTGAACATAATAAAACAAAAAACAGACTACTTTGTGTCACTTCTCCTGGATACCAAATAAGGAAAGCCAAAATCCTACCTTTCAGGGACCTGAAATAAGCATTTTTTAAATGGATTGAAGATATTACTAACTGACAAGATACTGCAATCATTTTGTATTTATTGTAGCATTGCGTACTATGCAAAAAATATGAGTAATTTACCTCAATCATTTATTACAATATCCTTTAAAAAGTTGCAACTAGCTACTGACATGTAATTCATAAATACTATACATACTGCATACCCACTCCTCCATATGTCAGTCAACATTTTGCCATCATAAAAAAGGGTTTACCTTGCATCATCTATTTATTTAATCGGCATTATTAAGTTCCAAATAAAAAATTAAGAATTGTTTCCAGATAAAATCCCAAATAAAATAGGTTTAAAAAAAAAAAAAACAACATTTAAGCATTTGAAATGGGGTGTCACTATTACAGTCTAAAAAAATACACCACGCTATCCAGATTGTCAAAAAGAAGCTCCAGTTATTTAACTATACACCATTTGGCCTTGTAGGAGATTCAATGAAGGTCTTTAAGGCAGATTTCAAACGCAGCCAATGTCATCTTCAATAAGAAACTCCTGGATCTCCTTCCTCATTTCACATCTAAAAAAACAAATATAAATCTAGAAAGTATAAACTTTGAATTTGGCCTGAAAGGCCACATTTTGGAATAGAATTTGGATGTCTGTGTGCTTCTTTTAAATCTCAATCTTGCTATGTCAGGACGTTTACATTTCATAATTCATTCGGATTAAGATTAAATACATATTTTTAAAATTGTGTGGTTGCCATGGAATGGATGGGTGGGATGTATCAGTAGGTGTGTGTTCCTGTGTCTGAGTGGTGTTGAGGGGTATGGTTTGTGTTTATGACCATAAAAGACAGAGGTCTTTTGTGTAGCCCTGCAGATGTTTTAATCTACAACTCTTCCAATAGAAAGTACCAGCCAGGTAATCCAGGGATTTGTAGTTTGCAAACATCTGAAGGATCACAGGATCGATATCCCTGCTGTAAAACTAAATTTCATCCACAAACACACACCTCATGAACCAGCATAAATTAGGACTCTCACCTGATACCAGTGGCACAGCTCACTCCACTTTAAAACAGCAATTCGAATATAGATACAAAGGACACCAAGAAGTCAGGGCAATTGCCTCTCAAATGTAGTTTATTCCAGTCCTCAGGAAATGGAAGCACCTGAAGCATCTGAGGAAGGATAAGATATATCCGAAACATGTTGTGCTGAGGTCTGGAATAAACTACATTTGTGAGGCAATTGCCATAGCTGCTTGGTGTCCTTTGTTTCTAAAATTCCATACTCATTCTAAATACATAAAACATACATTGTGATTTACATATACTTTTTATTGTGTTTTAATTTGAAATAGTTTGTTTGTCTCTCTGACACAAACACACAAAACTACCACACAATGTTTAGTTAGTGTGGCCTCAGACCCAGGTACAGTTCAGATGGAAATTGGCCACATGACCCTGAAACCTTTGAATATTCATGTTTGAGGAATTTACCCATTATAGACAATGGGGGGTAAAATGTCCTAAAATTTGTGGATAACGTGTAAATACTTCCACAGAATATTTAGCTAGTAGATCTCACACTTCTATGTGTCCTGCATGTCAGTTACGAATTTCACGTCTCTTTCAAAAATAGGAAGAGTAAGAGCTAGGCCACATCAGCGCCATTTTTCTAGCGCTAACGATATCTCTGTGCAAACGTGCGGCAACATGCATGAAGTGCACAAATGCTTTTTACGCAAGTTGCCGTCAGTCATAGTGTGGCCTAAGCCTAAAAGAGAAGATGAATAAATAGAAAGAGCATCACTTTTTGCCCTTTTAACCCAAATGAACTAGGAGCTCATCCACAAAAACTGTCCGCACATGGATAAGGTGTTTGCTATCATGACTAATCATATGTTTATAGCACTGCCGAATGTACATTTTAAGCAAATAGAAGCTTTAACCATTTAGAACCTTTTAGTCAATGACTTAAAATGCAACTGTGGTCTCAAAAAAAGTTAGGGTTAAATGAAAGCCTGCAGTATTTCCTATAAAATGAGCCAACAATCACATCTCTGGCTGGAGCCTGTGAGAAATTACAGTGGGGTGAATGTTCAAACTTCCTGCTTCCAGTAGGTTAAGTGACATCACCTGACCTCTGCCCCGTCCCCGTCCGCCCCGGGGGAGAAGCATGCTCAGTTAAGACTTAATGTTTGGGAAATCAGGAAATATCTGGGGGGGGAATTGACAAATGAGTCTATTAATGCAGGCAGAGGCTAGTCACATGGCTAAATCCAGGAAGTGTTTAAGCAGGAAGTAATATTAATAAACCTTTCCAGCGATAGCTTCTCACAAATTTTATCTAGAGATGTGATTTAGGTTTTATTTTTAAGGTATGATGGAAGGCTTTTTATATAATTCTTACTAGTTTGGAAGAATTCAAGACCACAGTTACCCTTATATTAGAACTCCCATCTCAACCAATCCCACAACATTCAATAAATTTTTCCGGAGCTGCCTTTCCCATTCTGACTTTCCCAACTGACTTACAATTGCAAAATGAACGGGCCAGGCAGGACCATCGCAATTGAATGTCGATCGCAAAGACGGTACAGAAAAGGCAGTTCCGGAAGAATTGATTGAATGACGGGGGATCGGTCGGGAGGCAAGTTTAATGTATGGGCACCTTTACACAGATATATGCAAGAGGTCTTTATAAATACTACTCAACTTGCTATGTGTAATACAAATAGCGCGATTGCTAACAATCCTGTAGTAGACAGCTCGATCATCAGCATATGGACTCTTAAAATAACAGCAGGACATTTAACACACACCATTCACATAAATCACACTTGTAATGCAACCGATCAACAAGAAGGACTATTTAAAATCACATCACCATTAGAATGGAATTACCTGTGTGTCCTGTGGTCTGCCTCATGAAGAATGTACTGGGGTAAGTGATTTAAAGTCTTCTGCAAATAGGGAACAAATAGAAACACATATAATCCTGCTGAAGAATGTGAGATATTTATAACCCAAAAAATATTGTCTACAACCTCACATACGTAAATGTCCAACCAATGGGGCTAAGTTCAGATCTAGAAAATAACCAATAATAAGAATGATTTATATACACTAACACCATAATAAAGTATTTATTTTTGAAAAGTCCTGAGTGCACTGCGTTGTGTCCAGATTATATATACAATACAAATGAATAACAGTATCTATTTGTGCAAATGCAATCGGCAACGTTTTGCTCTGTTCCTATGACCTTTATTAATTTTTCCAGAAAAATCAAGCATTCCTCGGAAAAAAAAAATTCCAGTAATATATAATTTGCTATACACGTTTATTCCCTTTTTGTGTATTGGAAAAAAACAAAAAAAGGGAGGAAAAATGCAAATTGGACATAATGTCACAAAACTACAAAAATGGGCTGGACAAAATTGGCACCCTTTCAAAATTATGGATAAATAAGATTGTTTTAAGCATGTGATGCTCCTGGGGTGGGTAACAGGTGTGGACAATATAAAAATCACACCTGAAAGCAGATAAAATGGAGAATTCACTTTAAGTTCACTTAGTCTTTGCCTAGTGTGTGTGAGTGTGCCACACTAAGCATGGACAACAAAAAGGAGAAGAGAACTGTCTGAGGACTTACACATCCATCTCCAGAAATATAGTTTTTGCTTTGTCCACAGTGTGCCACATTATCAAGAGGTTTGCTACCAATGGCACTGTAACTAATCTCCCTGGGCATGGACGGAATACAAAAATTGATGAAAGGTTGCAATACAAGATTGTTCGGATGATGGATAAGCAGCCCCAAACAAGTTCCAAAGAAATTAAAGCTGTCCTGCAGGCTCGGGGAGCATCAGTGCCAGTGCAAACTATCCATCATTTATATGAAATGATACGCTATGGCAGGAGACCCAGGAAAACCGCACAGCTGACAGAGACATAAAAAAGCAAGACTACAGTTTGCCAAAATGTACTTGATTAAGCCCAAATCCTTCTGGGAAAATGTCTTGTGGACAGATGAGACCAAGAGAGAGTTTTTTGGTAAAGCACACCATTCTACCATTCACCCAAAAATGGAATGAGGCCTACAAAGAAAGGAACACCGTACCTACAGTGAAATACACCCGTGGAGTGGTCTTAAAATTGCTGTTGGGAAAAGGTGCCCTTCCAATAAGAGAGACCTGGAGCAGTTTGCAAAGAAAGAGGGGTCCAAAATTCCGGGTGAAATGTGTAAGAAGCTTATTGATGGTTATAGGAAGCGACTGATTTCAGATGTTTTTTCCAAAAGGTATGCAACCAAATATTAAGTTATGGGTGCTAATAATTTTGTCCAGCCCATTTTTGAAATTTTGTGTGACATTATGTTCAATCTGCTTTTTTTACTCCCTTTTTTTTTTTTGTTCCAATACACACAAAGGAAATAAACGTGTATAGCAAAACATGTGTTACTGCAATGCTTTTCTGTGAGAAAATACAATTTTCTCCATGACTGTATATATTTGTTAGGTAGGGTTCATGGGTAGGCTTACATCTTTATTCAAACTAAAATACTTAAATAAATTTAATGGCTATGTAACGTATAAAGCGGTATAATAAATAAGTAAGACTTACGAAAAGAGCAATTTTTAAATAGGAATGTTAAAGGGTATGTCCACCCAAAAAAGAAACTTTTATATGTTCTTGCACCAACCTCAAACGCCATGTTCATTTTTCTAAAAATCATTTGCTTTGCCCGATATTTAATGAGATATATATCAGGCTGCAGTTCCGCTCCACTTCCTCTTTAGGTGACCCCGAGCTGCAGCTTAGAAAAAAAAAAATTCTTCCTTGCCAGATGCCAATCAGAACCCAGCATTCACGGAGAGGTGTGTGTCTGTCTCTCGAAGGCGGCTGGCTGCAGCAGGTTAATCCTGGATTTCATCCGTGGCCATAACAATACAGCTGCGATTGGTTGAGAGGGAAAAGAAGGCGGGATCCAGGGGTCAGATCATTACTGATGCAACTTCCTCTGTGCTCACTGCTGGATGTTAACAGACATGCGCGAGAACATGAAATGAACAGAAGCAAGGTAACGTAACCTGTCTCTGTTCATCACTTTATTGGTCCATGCTGCAGGATTGAGCCAGCTAGAAAGGTCTGTAACTTTTGAACCACTGGACCGATTTACATGCTGTAAAGTTTGTTATGGAGCACTTATTTGGGCCAAATAAATATAGAAAGTTTTGGGGGTGGACATGCCCTTTAATCTTTTAATAAAAATACTGATCCTATATAAAAGCGGTATTATAAATTGATATTATGCTTTTGTATGGTCACAATACTGCTGGAACTGGTGGTTTACAAATGCATGCTAAAACACTGGACGCAATGCAAAATACCAATACTGTGTAGTATGACCCCACTGCTTAACATTCTTTTACATAAAAACGCATGATAAAATAAAAAAATCTGACCTTAAATACTGCACAATTGTGTATATACACAGAAGAAAGGCAGCAAGTGTGTATGTTTATCCGTGATCCTGCCACCGTGCGTCTCTGAGGGAGAATCGATCCGAAGGGGAGCCCGTAACACTCCAAAGGAGACAGCATCAATTAGAAAGAACAGACCATGACTTCAATCCCATCAGTGAAATAAAATGTAACTTTTATTAGCCGATCATTAGAAGCAAGCAACACAGAGATGGAGACCCTGACGCGTCATGGTCCGTTCTTTCTAAATACAATTGTGTATATAATCTGGCAGACTACACAGATAGGGCCCTGATGATACCTGGTTTCCTGTGTGGCTGCAGCTATAAGCAGAGTGAAGAAAGTTTGACAATGCTCAATCTAAAACTAAGTTTAATTATTACAAAAACTTGACTCACCAGATCCTTTACTGTAAGCCTACAGCCATAGCACAACCAAGGAAAAATACTAGCAGCCTGGAGAGACCTGTGTGGTGAAAAGTAAAATCAAAAGCAAGATATAAAATTATTAAGTATAGTTAATTTTATTTACAAATTACGGTAAGTTCTTAATTTTTCTAAATGAAAATCGATCTGCTAAAGTTTTTCACAGAGTAACTATCATTCAAACACATATAACATGTTTCTCCAACACAAAGTAGAAAGGATTTGAAAGACATCACAAAAGAATATAAGGAAATAGGGAGAAGTAAAGGCTATAGCGCTCCCCTCATATGCAAATTAGGAACAGGGAGATTTCTGGGTAGTTCACATGCAAACTAAAGGAAATGTTATGCCTTAAAGGAGGCTTTAACAGCATTCCATACACTAAATTATTTAACAGAGAGCCAGTTACAGATCAGTTTCGCTTTATTGAGCCATCATCAACATAAGCCTCTATAAGCGCCTATCGCAAAAACGTCACTAAGGAATCAAGTAAGATAGTGCTAGTTTAATAGGGATAGATATGGAGAGTTAAAGTCTATAGGGAGCTCCCCTCTCATATGCAAATAAGTAATTTTATATATTTGAAAGAGGCTTTCATACAAGGTTACATTGTATGTTACACAACAGGCCTTGTATGTTAACACTTACATAGGAAACATGAATACATGATATTTTTGTTCATTCAGAAATTCTTTATTTAATAGTTTAAGATAGAATAACACTTTTTTTTAAAATGCTGCTTTAAAAAACCCCAAAAGAAGCATTAGGGGGGTAATGTTCAGATGAAAAATGCCTGTGCTTACCGTGAATGACCAGTGTCTCCATACTCCTGTCCTTTACAACATGTTCCCTCTTTGCAGCATGGTTTCCCAGAATCTTCTGTTTTTAATCCAACCTTTTGAGAAAGCTGCTGAGAAACAAGTGTGGCATGGAACGCAGAAGCTGTATCTGTGGTAAAACATACATAAGATTTAGACTGCTAGAAAAAAGAAATAGCACCCAATCCTTTGAGTGGTGACGTTGTTAATATTTAAAGGGCAACTGTTGTCTCTGAACAAGTTTGGGTTAAATGAAAGCATACAGTCTTTCCTTTAAAATAAGCTCTGGCTTACATCTCTGACTAAGCTGACCTGATTCTCCTCCCCAGAGGAGAAGCATGCTCACTTAAGACTTAAGGTGGCCATAGACAGATTGATTTTATTGGCTGATAAATATCGATCTGCGGAAGTTTCCACCCATCCCTACAACAAATTCTTCCAGATTCAATAGCCCCAATTTCATTGGCGTACACAGAGCAGGTATTGGATGCACTCCAAAATGAATTCAAGATTTATTTGTGAATTCATTTTGTGAGTGAGTCTATGTGTGGTCACAAATCTTGAATTCATTTTAGAATGTGACCCTCTACCTTATTTTTTTTTCTGGGCTTTTTATATAACCCTAACTTGTTTTGGAAAACTGGAGAACATAGATACCCTTAAAAAATGTAACCTAGTAGCACATTAAATAAGGAAACTAACCGGCATGGGTATCCAAAGGACACTGGCACAGCAGACATAGTTCTTTTAAGCAGGTATCTTTGTCCACATCTGTTTTGGATACATTTAGCTTCTCACTGGTCCTGAAACAAACCACAGATTTGTGTGAAGACAAAGGGCAATTTATTAAAATTAAGGAAAAAAAACTGACTTTATATAAAAATATGTATCCATTAATATTGCAAGCAGTAAAAATGCAAATATAATGTATGCCGCATATATACCCTTTTTTAATTGCCAAAAAGAATATAATGTTATTTTAATCAATGACCTTCTTCATCTCTCAGATTCAGGGATAGTTTATTGTTATTTGACAAAAGCAGTTTTCTGTTCTAGAGTTATAAATACTTGTGAAAACTATGTATGTGTTATTTTCCATTTTAACATGATTACGCAGAAAATATGAAAACCTCTAGAAGGTGGTGTTTAGCACTTACTTATGCAAAACAATTTTAAAAAAAACCTTGCGGATAGTAACCCTTTAACCTTATTAAATAGGTCTAGCCATTTACCTGTACACTGTGCTAACTGTAGAAGGAAAATCTTCCTGCAGTTTGTTAATAAAAGTCTCAGAAAGCCTCTGAATGCTGCTGCTCTCTGGAGCCTAAAGAACAAATTCAATGGAAGGCGTAGTTATCATTAATAATAAGGAAACATTCTTCATTCACAAAGCACCTTGGTAGCAGACCTCTCTCAGTACCTTAGTGTCAATTCCAGGTGTGAAGACAGAAGAGACATTAAAAAGTCGATTATAGAAGATAATTTCCTTCAAAAAATAATCTCTCATGGGACGGATTACAGCAACATCCCCATTTCGGCTGTCACAGAAGCCCTTGTACATAAAAACAAAGGGAAAAAAAGGGAAATTAAAGAAAGAGAAAATGAGCCTACTGCCAAAACTACTAAATTTCATGGGCGATATCTATTGCATTAGGGTTCGTTTGCAATACATCAGTTTGTAACCGTTTTTCAATCGCAGGTGCGTTTAAAAAAATGGACAAACATTAAAACCCCACAGGATTTCATAATATCGTTCACACCTGCTGCGTTATAATCCGTTCCAGTCCATTTAAAAAACGCACTGCATGCAGCATTTCTGTCCGTTTTTTCATGCATTTTCTATAGAAATCTATGGATTACACATTGTTAAAAAATGGATACAAATGTATGAAAAAAATGGATACAAACTGACAGAAACACATGCTGTGCATTACTGTCAGTTTCTAGTGTGAACGAGCCCTTAGTGAGGGGAAGACACTCACTGTATAGACTCTGTAATGCATGGTGCTATTTGAGCAGCTTTTCTCAAAGGGTGGGAAGTGATGCCAATTATTTGCCAACAAGATCAAGGATTGAAGTAAATTTTCTTATTCCACTATAAGCCATACCCCAGACATTTCTCATGGATGTTAATGTAAGTAAACTAATGGTGATTACCGTACAGATGATTGTATTCTATGCATTATATCAACAAATAAAGAACAACAAGAAAGTGAAAGTTAAAAGGAAAACTAAAGCCTCAAACCATCACTCTTTCAGAAAGGAGAGCACCTTAAAATAAAAGTAATCTGTTTCTCACCTCTCATTTGGATATGGTTGTTGGGAAATTTACCTTTCTAACATGGGGCTTGTGTTTTATTTCCCAATATCCCGGTATCACACCGTGTGGTCACTGACCATTGTGTTCTTTACACATGCTCAGTCCTAAGATACTGCAGGAATTTATTACAGTTGGTCACAACCACTAGTAACCTCTAGCCAATCCTTTTACAGGCAGATTAGGCAAGGGAGCATGTGACTGAGGTCAGGGGTGTGGCCAGACACTGTACATACACACAGTTATTTCATCCAGTTCTTAAGGGGGTTACATTTAGGTTAAAGCTATTTAATGTAGGGGAATTTTACAGTTTATTGGTGTTTGTAGAGGGGATATTTTCAGATTCTGGAGTGTAAAAATTTGGGTCCAGTTCTCCTTTAAAGTATAAACTTAGAATTTGTTTTAAAAAGCCACAATGGTTGCACAGAGCCTTATTAATGCTTGTTGTTGTGTGCCTTTCTAAAATCAATATTAAGGCTATGGCAATGAAATAGGATGTGTAAATATGAAAATCCATGCAGTAAATCCATGTATTTTATTATTGTATTCATGTATGCCATTAAAACAGGAAGGTGGAATAGGAGTAGTGTTGCATCACTAGGTGTCTGTAGCTATGCACGGGGGGTATGTTTTTGCATTAATTTTATGGTTGCTATAGAAATGGAAGGGTCAAGTGGGTGTTGGGGTGCACCAAGAGTGTACTTTTGTCTATGTGGGGTTGGGGATATGTTTTGCATTTATTACCGCTTAACAAACTTTTTACTTTATTCAGTGTAAATACATATATTTTTATAAATAATTGTGCTTTTACTTTGTAATGTTATTTTGAAAATTTGTGGGATTATGTTAGAGAGAAAGAAAGTCTATGAGAATCGAAACATACAATTTTCCAAACACATACTGTTTAAATTATTATCAATATAAAATGTATGTTTTAATACAAGACAGTGCTGCAATTATTAGTTTCTACTTCTTAAGAATTAAACCTCTAAAAGGCAATCAGAGTTGTATTTGCTTACAATATCCAACGGTAAAAAAGCTCCACGTCCCAGTGAGATGTTGGAAAGCAAATTGACAGCAAGGCGATTGCAGCTCTCACCAGTCATTACTTTGGAATAGCCATTAGCCCGTGCTATGTGCAAGATAAGATGGTTCCTAGTAGACAATGTAAAAAAGAGAACATAGGTGTATATGATGACCAAAAGGCTGCTCTCTAGTAAAACTAGCCATATAAATGATGGAAAATCTTTGCACCACCTTGAGACACCATTTTTAAATGCAATTTTAACAGATATCTGGCCAAGAATAAATTGAGGTACTTAAAGGGCAACTGTGGTCTCAAAACAAGTTAAGGCTAAATGAAATCCTGCAGTATTTCCTTAAAAAGGAGCCGACAATTGCATCATCAGGCTGGAACCTGTGAGAAATTACATTGGGGTGAATGTTCAAACTTCCTGCTTCCAGTAGATTGAGTGACATCACCTGACCCCTGCCCAACCCGTCCGCCCCGGGGGAAAAGCATGCACAGTTAAGACTTAATGCTGGGGAAATCAGGAAGTACCTGGGGGGGAAAATTGACAGTTGAGAAGAGGAGCCTATTAATGTAGGCTGAGGCTGGTCACATGACTACAACCTGGTCATATTGCTGAACCTTTACAGCAATAGCTTCTCACAAATTTTATCTAGAGATGTGATTTAGGTTTTATTTTTAAGGTACAATGGAAGGCTTTTTATATAATTATTACTAGTTTGGAAGAATTCCAGACCAGTTACCCTTTAAAGGATATGTACACTGTAAATAATGGATAGCTGTGGCTTTCATTATTTTACTCCCCTCCCATAGCCTACCTTGAATGTTGCAGACTTTTTCCTCCTCTGAAATGGTGTTTTTAGCTATGCCTAAACGAGATTTGCACAATCTCCATCTTGCTGTGTCAGTTTAGTTTGTAGCCATTTGTATTAATGCGCTGCGCATTACAAAATTGCAGTAATGCGCATTGATGTCAGACATGCGCTATACAAACAAAAATGATGAATAAGAGAGATAGGGCACTCTGCTCTATGTGTATATATCTCCTGTGGAGTAGAGGTGCATAAAAACCTATAACTATGTATATATAAACAAATCCTTAAGATACAAAAAAGAACATATAGGCTGCAACACTCTATATTTGGTATCAAAAACTAAAAGTCCTTTATTACAGAAGGGATATCTTTAAAATCAATTAAAAACGCATATACAGGGCTCTCACTTTATACTATCAAAGTCTAAGTAATCACATAATGAGACATTCATATTTAAGACCTTTTATAGCTAACAATAAAATGCAGTATAGCTACCAGTCTCCTGTCTCGTCAGTCAACATAATCCATGTGGTGTTTAAGTATGTGAGGCCCTGTATGGAAGCAAAGCAGGTGGGACGCGTTTTGCTCCTCCTATTTGGGTGTCGGAGCTTTCTCAGCCATGCTGCTTTGTTCCCCATATCTACCGTCTATTTATGCAGGCCGCGCACGCCAAGTTTCGCGCGGCTGGAGTGACGTCACTCCACATGCTCGCGATGCGCGCTCTCATTTGTCGCGCTCACGCAGGTGTGTTAAATACGGAAGTGGGGAATTTCTGTCCATTCAGTCAGATATTTAAAAACAGGATATCCAACTAACCTATTAAAGAGGTTTAAATATGACACACAGAGCCTACAGCAATCAGACTTATTAATTCCCACAAATCGCCCTAGAGACGGTAAGATTCGATTTATTACCAGATATAATTCTGAATGGTCAAAAATCAAATACATTTTAGAAAAGAACTGGCATATACTAACACATGACAATGTACTTTCACAGTATTTACATACTAATCCATCAATGACAGCAAGAAAAGCCAAGACGATCTCAGACCATCTGACTCATAGTCATTTCACCGCACGCTCAGAAAGAACAGGGCATGGCAGACGACTGACAGGTAGTTATCCATGTGGTGACTGTATGTTCTGCAAGTTCATTGAAAAAACTGATATTATCTGGAGCACAACCAGAGAGAAATCTTACAAAATTTACAAATACTTTAACTGTAAGACTCCCAACGTGATTTATGGCCTTTTATGCCCATGCAGGAAACTATATATCGGCAAAACCGAACAAATGATGAAAAAAAGATTTGTAAACATATATCTGACATACGCCTGGCAGAGAGAAACAAAAGAGAAGGAAAGAATATATCCAGCGTTGCTATGCACTTCCTAGTGCTATGCACTTCCTAGAGGAACACAATAGTTCACAATAGTAGGGATCGATGCATTAAAATATAACATCAGAGGAGGCGATATAACAAATAGATTATTACGTATGGAAACAAAGTGGATATATCTATTGAACAGCAAAGCTCCGCTAGGACTTAAATGAGCAATTCGACCTCACCCCCTATATCTGAAAGTACTATGGATTAACTTATGATCAAAGATTTTTTGCAAGAATCCAAAAGAAAGTAGCCTCCTGTTGTCTCTAACAAATAAGATTAGGAGTTTATTGGCCCCATATGATTTATGGAGCCAATTTACTCCTTTGATGTAAACATATATATATGTCTCATGCTTGATATTCACTTTGCAACTTTAGCAACTATGTTTTGTTATGGGTTTTTTCCTTTAAAGAAGGGACTGCATATATTGTATGGGTCTATCAAAGACATTATAGCTGCATAAACGAAAATTTGTCTTTATCAATATTAATCTGGGCAGCTTGAGTCACTCTCTGGGTACACCCATACAGAAATGAATGCTATATAAGGATGTCGATAAGTATGGCACTTTAAAAATTGTATATATATTTAACTGTTTTTTGCTATTCTGTTTATAAATTGGTGAATTACCTTGTCTAACTGTATATATATACTGACTTCCGGTTAGGGAGGGACGAATAAAAGACTGAATGGACAGAAACTCCCCACTTCCGTATTTAACACACATGCGCGAGCGCGACAAATGAGATCGCGCATCGCGAAACTTGGCGTGCGCGGCCTGCATAAATAGGCGGTAGATATGGGGAACAAAGCAGCATGGCTGAGAAAGCTCCGACACCCGAATAGGAGGAGCGAAACACGTCCCACCTGCTTTGCTTCCATACAGGGCCTTGCATACTTAAACACCACATGGATTATGTTGACTGATGAGACAGGAGACTGGTAGCTATACTGTATTTTATTGTTAGCTATAAAGGTCTTACTATGAATGTCTCATATTGTGATTACTATACTTTGATAGTATAAAGTGAGAGCCCTGTATATGCGTTTTTTTATTTTTAAAGATATCCCTTCTGTAATAAAGGACTTTTAGTTTTTGATACCAAATATCAGTGTTGCAGCCTATATGTTCTTTTTTGTATCTTAAGGATTTGTATACAAACAAAAATGACACACCTTTATATTTAAAGCCACAGCTTTATCCAGTAAGCTAAAGTTGTTTTTACAGTGTACATATCCTTTAACATATGATTAATGCAGTAAAAAGTATGCAGACATCAATACCCCAAAACTTATCCCTGCCCCCTTTGGCAGAAGAGAGTTTCCAACTTGCCCGATTGCTCTTTCAATTGGCAAATTGGAAAGAACTATTTTTGCACAATTTATTTTCAAAATGAACAAATGTCGTTCCATAAGAATCATAAGTTTTGTTAATTTGTCATGTTGAAGGGAAAAATGCTTTTTAGTTGACAATGAAAGCTTCTGCCACACAAACGCACAAGCCAAGTACTTCCCGGAACATGCCTGAGGTACAACAATGCTCAACAATAATATTGGATCATGCATTCAAGTCATGTGTAGTCTTAATGTGATTAGGCTTTGTTAGGCTATCACTAGATATTTTTACAATATATGGATATTTGATGCTCACCTTAGCATATGGAGAAACTGAAATTTCGCAGTCTGTGTCTTTACAGAGTCAAAGAGCTCTATAAGCTTCTGTGTGTGTGCACCTTGAGGTCTGCTGTCTTCAGCACAGTTGTATATTCTGTCACTAACTGCAGATACTGCAGAGTCTACAGTTTTGAGCTGTGACATCTTCTCCATAATAACAGAACACTCTGTATCTCTGTGTGTCTGCTGCAATCCAATGAAATGATCCACTGCTTGCTTATAATTTTGTCTCTCCTGAGACACACCACTCTGCAGTATGGAGTCTGGCAAAGAAAAGACCTAAAGCCACAATAAAGCAGCATAACAGAAACTATTACCAAATATGTTACAACCATACAGTTATCATATGTCCCGTCAGCAGTTCATTAGAAACCCATACCTCTTCCAAGGGCATAATGTGAAATGGAAACCGCGTCTGCTGAAGGACACCTTGCACCTCACAGATAATCTGATGGCGTTTCTCCCAACTCTGACCACATACTGCTCCTTCTATGATAATGATGATAGGATTATAAAAAGTAGGACCACCTTGACATACAAGACAAGTAAATACAGGATGACAAAACACATTTATTTACCATCAATGAAGACGATTCCAGGAACAAAACGCAACTTTTTAGGAGCATTACAACTCAGTCCCTAAAAAAATAGAATTCAAAGTGCTAAGAAGAAATCAACCCATTTCAATCGTAAAAGTACCAGAAAAACTCTAATAATGTTCCTTGTTAGAAAATATTCTTCAACAAAACAAGATATGGTACTGCCAAGATTTTTTTTTTTTTTTTTTTTTTTTTTTTTTTTTTTTTTTTTTTTGGCACTTGAGGAGGCGCCACCAGAATATGCCAAGAGAACCTGAAAAAAAATAGTCTCAATATGGCAGCTCATCATAAATGTACAGCTCTTTAAAAGGATAACTTCACTGTAAAAATTAAAATTTTAAAAGTGAAAGGTACCTGGGGCAGGGAGGTAGAAGGGAATATTTTGTTAAGGAGCTACAACATGTACTGTTTTTATCTGCTAGGTTAGAGTCATGGCCCTTCCTATATAAAGGATGGTGGTAAAACCAGGAGAAAGACAGGCAGAGGCCATTTTCTGATGGCGCTGCTCACGGAAAACAAGAAATCAAAAACATTTTGTCATGGTATTGATTTTCCAGTAACTTTACATTGCAGCATTCACTAAAAGGGTAACTCCTCCCTCAACTGTTTTTACAGGATATTGTTGTAAAGCTAGGTAAACAAACTAGCAATAAAGCCCCGATATAGGGGCTTTATCGCTAGTGTGTGTAGCGGATTTCCCGAACGAGCACGCAGACACCTAACATTCCTGTCAGCTGAGCAGTCGGCCGCAGTAGACTTCTGTGCACAGGGAGAATGCTCGGGACTGTGTGTATCCTGATCTTTGAAAAATGACAAACAAGATCTTGAAGATCCTGAAGTCTCCAGCTACCCATCATTCATGGTCTTATTTGTAAAGCTGAAAGGAAAAAACAAAGCAGGTAATAGCGAGTGCTGCCATGTACAGTGACTGGGAAACCCAAAATCAGGGTAAGTGATGTTTTAATTTCTTGTTTTCCCCAGTCACCATGGCAGCAATTACTAAAGGGACATGCCAAAGCAATACACATTCTTTTCTATAGCACACAAACTTTTATTAGATTGCAACACTCTCCTCCCAAACTTTGAATTTTAAGAGGAAAAAAAATGAATTTATTGTGCTTTACAAACATCATTGCTGAAGACCACCTTGTTTGTTCACAGAGATCTTTAAATGAAAATTCAACCTGCCAAGCCCAGGAATCTGCTATTGCTCTGCATTAATGAGATTTTAACCCCGGAGGGATCTTTAGCCTCTAATTGCATATGCTCTTTGAATACATGCAAGTATCCAGACACTTTAGGTTCTTTGAAGATGTTTGACCTTTCTCCATCCTTTAGGTATAACGAACAGTCTCCCTGATTTCTGCCAATCTTTTGTTCTTTGAAGGTTAATTTTTGAAGCTCTGACCTGCCACTGTTCTTCTCTTCCTGGCTTTAGTTCTCGGCAAAAGGAAGGTAAGATAAATTGTAAATCCATATATATTCCATGACTATTTTGGCCAAAAATCGTTAGGTTTTATTATATTCACTTAGCTTTCTCAGTGTTTCACAGTTGTGCCAACCTTGCATTCCAATGGATGTTTTATTATCTTGTCTGTAGACACCCAGTCTGCCCACTCTGGTAATGCCTCCTTCTTTTGCCATCATTCTGATGTATCCAACCAATAATTAAAGTTTAGAGTTCTGCTACATCTCGTGTGTGGAGTAATTCTCTCCCGGCGCAGTAAGGGTCTCTTACTGGGTCTAAGACAGGCATCAGGGCCCAGCGTGGCTAGTGCAGGATCTAACAGGAAGGTATTAATCTAACTTTATCTTCCAATATTACCATCTCTGGGAGAATTAAAGGGCATGTCCACCCTAAATTACAACTTTTCATATACTGATTTTATAATTAAACCTCCCAAATCATACTTAGATGCCTTCGCTCTCGCAGCAGCCTTCTCCGTCTCTCTGCTAACCGTAAGCAGCAGCAGAGGGTCTGGGCCGGCAACCACGCCTGTGATTGGCTGCCGGTCAGCCAATCACAGACATGGCTGCCGGCTGTGAAGACAGTCATGGGAGAGAAGGGCTGTAAGAATAATTTGGTTTAATAGAAATCTCTGCGGTTGGGGGTGGGCAAGGGAGAGGTACAGTACATAAAAAGGATTTTACACTAGTTGAAGGGCAGCAATAGAGGGATCCAAATGGTGGTTGGGATGGTCTACCCTGCACATGCCACTGTCCTCTCAGAGGACAGGGAGGAGGAGGAAACCTTTTATACAGGAAGACAGCTCCTACTGTTCACTTTCTAGGACTTTGGTTAAGCACTGCAGGAGAACCCTAATGGAGCAGAGATGTAAGGTAAGGATTTTTTTTAACTACACGGTGGGGCCAGTGGTGGGTTAAATTTTAGTTTGGGGGTGGTGGACATGCCCTTTAAGTGCTCTTTCTGCAAATCCACCAGTCTCCCAGCTGAGGTAATTGCTACAAGAAAAAAATGTTTTTGAGAGTCTGCAAATAAAGACTGCATTGAAAAGGATGAAATGGTGCTACGGGTAGGACAGCTTAGACTAATTGTAAGTTCCACAGAGATATCTGTTGTATTCAATTAGATCAACTAGTCTAATTAACTAGTCTTCAGTTCCAGTTGATCTAATTGAATACAACAGATATACCATGACCTGGATGAATGAGAACCTTCACAAGCATTCCACAGAGATAGATTGGAAAATCTCTTTGGCCTAATATTTGGAATTGCCATAAAAAAAACAAAAAACAAAACACACAACTCTTATTTAGGGGGATTTTATGCCGAATTATGCCCCCTGAAAGTATTGGTTTGCAGACCCCTCTGGAACCCCCTGTACAAGAAAGCACCCTTTCCTAAAGGAGAAGGATCTAGTTGAAAAATGATGTTCTGTTCTGCAAACTCTTCAAATTGTTTCCATGTTCGGTAATATTTCTGACGTGGAAGATTTGCTGGACTTAAAAAGAAAATTAAGAAGATCAGCTTGAAAACCTAACTTAGATAATTTAACCCATTATAGTTTCTCTTGAAACGATCTCCGTATAAGGGAGAAGGGCGGAAAAAAAGAAAATTCAGGCTCCCCGTCCAGGAGCATCTGCCGCTAATGCTCTTGGATTGAAGTTCTTTGAATAAAAATTTACTGCATTTCTTGTTCCCTGTCTGTGACCATAAGATCCACTTTGCAGCCTTCCCCATCTCTGAACTAGGACTTGAAAGACTGACTGACTTCATACACACGTGCGACGAACAATGTGTATGCGCAACAGTTTCGGCTGATAATCGTGCCGTGAATAGGTATTTTGTCATTGCCTGGCTGGCTGTTTCAGCTGAAAAAAGTGCCCATATACGATTATCGTCCAAAACAGCCATGCATACACATCGTGCATGGATCAGCACCTGGGATCGCACGTGTGTACGAACCTTTAGACTCCACTCTCCTGGGTCTAAATCTTCACAACTTAAAAAGGAAAAAAATAGTCTTCTGGTTTTGTCTTTCTGAAATACGGATTGCCATCTCTGTGCCCATGATGTGGCCTACCTCGTAGATACAGTAGAGATATACTTCTGATGCCTCCTTGATTTACAATGTATCTTATTGTTGGGTTGTCTGACTTTGAGGGCATCCTTTCCTACAAGGCCTTTGTTAAAATTCGCTAAGGATGGGGGCGTGGCCTGACATGGCGTGAAGCAGGTAGCATAATAGCTCAGCTCCGCTCACACCTTGAATCCTGCACAAATCCTTAGGGGAAAAAACACCCTGTCCAACACCCCAAGGACTGGGGAACGCCCCAACACACCGGCAAACAACCCTCCACAAAAACCCCACTGCCCGAAGCGCGTAAACGGAGCACCTGGGCCTACCCCGTACCCACAGCCCATCCTGCCCTACCTGAGGGGACGACCACGGACCGGCCTGACGGGCTACATCCCAAGCCCCGCAGAGAAACCAAGCAGCAGAGAGACAGCCCGAACCGACCCGTGCGGGCTCACGTGGCAGGGAGCCCCTGCACACCGTAGGACGGTGCCGCGCCCGGGCTGAGGGACCGTCCCCAACCAAATACCGTGTGGCAGACCTCTCAAAGACCCGCTTCCTCCTACCATCCCTGACGGCCGAGCGACCTCCAGCAGAGCCTTCACGACAAGGTAGGCCTGAAAGCACTCCCCCCGACTGACGGCCGCCCGGCGCTGAGACGCGGGAGGCCTACCTCTGGGCCTTGTGCGCAGCGGGCCCTGACTGACGACCCGGCTGCAACTGGAGCAATACCACCATCATAACCCCTGCACACTGAACCAACTCCAGCAGGTCCCGCGTGATAAGATGGACCAGCCAAACCTTTTTTAAAAAAACTTTTGTCCAGTGCCCACACACATAGAGCTTGTGGTCGGGCCCCCCAGGTGGAGTGCCAGGGACCCTGACCTATTAAACACCGCAAAGGTGGCTGACAGCGCGGTGACCAGACCCCGAGAAAATACAAGAAAATACGCAAAAAGTCTCCATCTCTTACCTTTGCGCACCGCTGCCCTGAGACACAACCTCTCAGCCCCAAGTAGACAAAGAAAACAGACACACCCACCCCCACTGGCAACCTCACCACCCCAGCAGGACACCACAACACTGGCATAAACCAACTAACTACCTGCCGACATGACACCAGGTAAAAGAGACGCTGCAGCACGACTGGAAAAATACCGTCACCAGGATGACCAGGGTCCCAGTCGGTCCCCGTCAAGTATACCGGACCCGCCAGTCCCAGAGTCAGACCCAAAAGACACAGACAAAGTACTCCAAGCCATAGCCACGTGCCAGGCTACACTCACCTCAAAACTGGAAGAGGTGAAAATCGACATCTCCTTGATCAGACAAGATATGCAGACTCTGCGGAATAGAGTGTCAGAAACAGAATCTCGCATCAGTCACATCGAAGATCACGTAGAACCTTTAAGACAGACCACAGACCGGCACGCAGCTACAATACAATCACTGCTACAGCGTCAAGATGACTTGGAAAATCGTCAACGGCGAAACAACGTGAGATTTGTAGGCCTCCCAGAAAAAACAGAAGGATCGGACCCTACCGGTTTCCTGGAAAAGCTCCTCATCACAACCTACGGCATGGAACCATTCTCCTCTATATTTGCTATAGAACGTGCACATCGCACCACCCCTCGACCCCCGCCGCAAGGGGCCCCACCAAGAACCTTCATAGCAAAATTCCTAAACTACAAAGACAGAGACACAGTACTACGTCTCTTCAGAGAAAAAGGAAACCTACCGTTCCAAAATACCACCATAGCGGCATTTCCAGACTTCTCCACTGAAATTCAAAAACAGAGAGCTAAGTTTACCGAAGTTAAACGCCTACTGCGAAACCGCCAAGCCAAATACGCTATGCTCTACCCAGCTAGGCTGAAAGTGATGGAGGACGGCCATACATACTTCTTCCCCACACCAGGGGAAGCCATGCAGTGGCTGGAAACAAACCCAGCACCAAGACCACAACAAAACAACCCATAAGCACCTATACCGAGCCCACCACCCACCACCGCACCAAAAGAGCAAAAGCAGCGACATCAGGTACCGTAAAACCTTCCCTCCTCATCTCCTCTACTTCCTTAACCCTCCCCCTATGCGGGGACACTACCCACAATAGAGACCTACCTTTACCAACCCAACCGCCTCCCCGGAGGCGTAACGTTAATACCACTCGTATATACTGAACATTGACCCACAGTGTCAAAGCTTAATAGAAGGCCAACCACATCGCCACTACGCAAACTACACCTGCTGGCCCCCCCTGTACCGCGGGGAAGAAAAGCCCCTGGCCCCTGCAGGAGGCGCCAAAATGGCATAAAAGCTGTGCACGACTAGTGAAATCAGATGAACTTGACTATTGCCACAATCCATCAAGGGTCGAGCACAACAAGACCCTCCCAGAACTAACAAACCCTATAACCCTTCCCATGGGTGGCAACTGACTGGTCCACCCCAAAAATACTACTCATGGGACTGAATGGACACATAATACATTGTTGGTGAACTCTATAACTCGGTAAAATGTCAAGTTTACAAACCAACGAATGCCACCCTATGCAGGTTACAGCCCCAGTTATAGATCAATACCCATACAATCCAAACCTATGACCCCAAATTAACATACAAAGTGAGCGGAGCCAAAAGAGGCTCTATTTAAAGATATATTCAGATAGACTACCTGATATATCAGTTGTCCAAGTCTAAGCGAATGTATTTCGCCCCTATAGGTAGAAATATAGTAATAACTGCTGTTTTTTTTCTTATTACTATAAAAGTTGTGTTAGGTTTCAAGCTTACACACGTTAAAATGTGGAAAGCATCTGTATCTGTATGTAATTGTGCAATACCTAAACTGTTTGTAACACGAAATGTTTCTCGTATTTACATCATGACCAATATGTCACTATTGTCGATCGCGCCCCACATACCCCACAATCCAAAATGCTACTCCGGTACAGCCATGAATCTGGGAGGACATAGTATACAATAACTCAATAAAGTTCCTAACATGGAACGTAAGGGGCCTACAAAACAACACCAAACGCCACGCAGTAATGCGGCATCTAAAACAGCTACATGCTGATATTATAATACTTACAGAGACCCATCTAACAGGGTACCAGCAAAGAGCCCTCAAAAAACCATGGGTGGGATGGGTCTATCATGCCGAATTTACATCAGGATCTAGAGGAGTGGCAGTGATAATAGGCAAATCGGTCCAATTTGAACTCCTGGATCTGAGGCTCGACCGGAGCGGCACATACGTGTTCATATATGCAAAGGTATTTAATAAACCCATTGTGTTGATAGCACTATATGTGCCACCTCCATACACGGCAAGAATGTTACAACCAGCTATAGAATATATGACATCACACCCTGGCGTCCCGGTGGTTTGGCTGGGGGATTTCAACGCAGTGCCGAATCTAACACTAGACAAAATTCACCCAGCTACCTGGCGGCCCCCGGCCAACCCATGGACACGCTTCGGACGTATGCTAATATCCCTAAACTTAACTGATGTATGGAGAGCCAAATACCCCCACACTCTGGTATACTCGTGTTTTTCAACTACCTACAACACGATGTCTAGAATTGATTTAATCTTTGTAAACTCACAACTTCTTGCTGACGTAGAAGACATAGGTTACTCCCCAAGAGTCCTGTCGGAACACTCCCCATGTTGGATGACGCTCAAATGGGGCCGACCTAAACAACCCATAAGTTGGAAACTAAACCCATACTGGCTCAACCTGATTCCAAAAGATGGGGATCTAAACAATCAATGGGAAGAGTTTTTCCAAAATAACACAAACACAGCAAACCCCATTATAGTCTGGGAAACCTTCAAAATACACTCCCGTGGAATCCTCTCTCAAACCATTAACCACATTAAACACACCTCAGCAGCAGCCGAAAAAGAAGCCATTATAAATCTCACCGCAGCAAACACACGCTTTCAAACAGACCCGTCCCCCGAAAACGCTCAAACATTGAAACTACAAACAAAAATAACCGACCAAATTATACTAGCAAAAACAACAAAAAAACTATACTTCCAATCATTCCGAACATACGAATATGGGGAAAAATGTGGGAAATTACTAGCTTACCTAGCTCGCAACGAACACAAACCCCCTACTAACATTTCCCTAACAAATGAACTAATGTCTAATATCGTGGACCCAGAAAAAGTGTCAAATCTTTTCGCCAACTACTTCTTTAGTCTATATACTACAAAGCTACAACACAGCCAAACAGAGATAGACAGGTTCCTACAGAACATCCCATTCCCAACACTTTCCCACCAAGACCGCCAGCAACTAGAAGCACCCATTACAGAAACAGAAATAAGACAAACTATATCCCAAATGTCTAAAAACAAAACACCAGGTACGGATGGTCTCCCGACCGAATTTTACTCCCACTATATAGACTCCCTAGCCCCTAAGCTGCTAAAATTATATAACACAATGTTTGAAACAGGCACCCTACCCCACTCAATGTCGGAAGCCCTTATTATACTCATACCTAAACCCGATAAAGACCCAACCCGACTCGAATCCTACCGCCCTATATCCTTACTACAGGTAGACTTGAAAATACTGGCCAAATTACTATCACTCAGAATCAACACATGTATAAAAACACTTATCCACCCCGACCAAACTGGATTCATCCCCAATAAAAACACCTCCCTTAACACCAGAAGACTTTTCTTGAACCTGCAGACCCAACATGAAGCGAACGGCAGCCGATGCGTAGTCTCCCTAGATGCAGCCAAGGCATTCGATTCTGTGGAATGGACCTTCCTTTGGCAGGTCCTCTCCAAATATGACATTGGCCCAAACCTTCTGCACTGGCTCCGTATCCTATACTCTACCCCTAAAGCAAAGGTACTTGCCAATGGATGGATATCAAACTCATTTCCCCTCACCAGGGGTACAAGACAGGGCTGCCCCCTATCCCCCCTACTGTACGCCCTGGTCATCGAACCCTTGGCAATCAAACTAAGAAACGATACAAACATAGAAGGCCTTAAAATTGGCTCCCAAAAGGAAATCATCAGTTTATACGCAGACGACATGCTGCTATATCTACCCGATCAGGGAACCTCATTAAACAAAACCCTAGCCCTTATAAATGAATATGGACAATACTCCGGCCTCACAATTAACTGGGATAAATCCCAAATTCTCCCAATCGATACCTTCCCCCCCACCACAGAAAGCGCGCACCAGGTACTATCCAGAACAAACACAATAAAATACTTGGGTCTACAAATCTCTCAAAACCCCGCAGACTATATTAAATTAAACATTGAACCACTCATTACCACAACAAAAAATAAAATTCAAATATGGAGCAAACTCCCTCTGGGAGTCACGGGAAGAGCGAATCTCATAAAAATGATTCTCCTACCTAAAACACTGTATGTCTTATGGCACGCTCCAATATATGTCCCATTGAAATACTTCAAAATTTTGGAATCATTACTAAAATCATTTGTATGGGGCTCAAAAAGACATAAGGTAAATTGGGAAACGCTCAAAAGACCCACTCACCTGGGAGGGCTAGCCATCCCTGACTACAAGCTATACTACATAGCATCCCAACTCTCCCATATGTATCATTGGTACAACACAGAACCAACAAGAAGTCTCGAAATGATGGGATTACCACACGCATCACTATACCCAGACCCTCTATACTTAATTGCCAGAGGTCAGAGAGGGACAGGTCTATCCCCGCAAAAACACACAATCCTAACACAAGCCCTGAAAATATGGGACCTAGCCCTTAAAAAAATGAACATCCCTATTATCCACAAACAAACTCCATTATGGGAAAACAACAATCTCCCAGAATTCCTTACCATACCCCAACCCACCCAATGGTTCAACTTCGGAATCTACCAATTATCACATATTATACATGACAACTCTTTGAAAACATTCGACCAACTCAAAGACGAATTTCACCTTCCAAACCACATGTTCTTTCGATATCTCCAAATTAGGCATGCCCTGAAGACCCAATTCAAACACCAACCACTAGAACTAATCACCAACCCACTGCTAAAAACTCTAAGTCAAAAAACCCCAACCAAACTAATTTCTATAATATATCAAGCTCTTCAAACCCCACTCGCACAACAACAGTCACAAATCAAAAAAATAACATGGGAACAAGATGTAGGGCCAATAGACACTGACGAATGGGACGAAATAATGGAGACCTGCAAAAATGTCTCACCCAAAGCCTCTGATAAACTAACACAAATCTACATAATAAACAGAGCCTATCTAACCCCTCTACAAATTTCCAAATATAAAGCGAATCGCAGCCCAAACTGCCCTAAATGTCAAAACTTTCCTGGTACCTTTTTCCATATGCTATGGACCTGCCCCCAAATACAGGCATATTGGCACCAGATAATACAGTTCCTTCATGACGAGATGGGATCCCCTGTGGGCATGGACCCCAAAGTATGTCTGCTAAACGCTGTAGACCGCCTACCGACTGACAAATTCTCCAAAATATTTATTAGAGAAGTATTATATATCGCTAAGAAGCAAATAGCCAAGACATGGATGCAGGCCACTATCCCCACTATCCAACAATGGAAATACGAAACTAACAATACCCTACCATATAAAAAATTGATGTACGCCCACAGGGGATGCCCTCTTAAATATGGTAAGATATGGAACTGTTGGGAGACCTCCCACAACACAGGTAATTAATGGGGATGATGAGGGTGTGAGATGACTATGAGTGTGACAACATTCCTTTATTCCTCTAAAGATAAAATACCTTGGCATAGACTACAAAAGAAACCTTTAAACGAGAAAAAGAAATGAAAATAAATATATATAAATAAATAAAAAAATGGTTTAGTGTGACACAAATGTTTATTGAGTTAAATTGTTATATTAGAAAAAAAGAAAAAAAAAAGCCCCGATGTTTATGAGCTTTATAGAACTGTAAATCACAATGGAAAATACAGCAAGCAACACAGAAAGCGTATACCATTTACAAAGTGTCTGTCAAACGCAAAATACTGTATGTATGTATGTATTATGTGTTTTTTTTCTTCTTTCATCTTAATAAAGTTCCTCCTCAGGGAGGGGATTAAAAAAAAAAAAATTCGCTAAGGATAACATTTTAGTGCTTAATTCTAAAAAGTTGGATTTTTTTTTGTCATAAGACAGTGACCCTGTGCCATTTTTTCTTCCATAAAGGTTCCCCAACCAGTTTCCGATGTGTCGTCACGTAAACATGAGGCTCCAAAACAGGCAAAACTCCCTGTTGCAAGTTTCTTTTTTGACACCCCAACTTAGATCTCTTCTTATACTGTTTGGCAATATTAGCAACTTCTTCAACATTTGGTGTGGACATCTCACCCTTGACAAAAGAAAATGCTGCCATGTGCCATCTTGACCATTTTACCATAGGAATGGCGGCCAACATTAGGCCCAATATCTTTATAAAGGAATCTACAGAGGACTTTGGAATCTTCCCGATACGCAGAGTCTCTGCTATAATATTTTCTATTGGAAGAGACACTAGTTGTCTGTACATACAAAAAAATAGAAGCTTAGTGCACACCCAATTAAATTGCTTACATTTTAGGTTAACAATATATTGCTACTTAAAAAGCCTTCCCTTCTAATTAAAGCAATTAGTTCAATAACTTAGATACATATTGATTGCAGAGATTTTTAGATGTCGCAAACCTAGTACAGGTCTGAGATCACCAGACCTTTGTTACCAGGAACAGTTTTTTTAAATCCCCTACAAAAGGGGGCATTTTATTTGAAATAGAGCATATTAATTCAACATTTTAACAAATTTATATAACTTATACAGTATTAATAAACAGATTATACTGTTAACAATTGTTTGCGCTTTATTTCTTATATATATGTGCGGGTTTTTGTTCCATCAGTCATTTTTATACTAACTAGTTATTACTTTTGAAACATTTCCCTGGACCACAACTACAACACATTACCCCCCAAGCAGCATCACAGAACATTTTCCTGGACCATAACTACAACACATTACCCCCCAAGCAGCATCACAGAACACGATCAATGTCATAACCATAGTTTACTATCTACTGATAGAAGTTATCATACTTTTTCTCAATTAACCACTTTGATTAAGAAGCATTTCATATTCATGTATCAGGGGAATCTTCCCATCTCGACCAAATCTTTGTATATTTATTGGGGCATCCTCTGAGTTTATATGGCATCTGTTTATCGGGTAGTATTCTATTGACTGCTTTTTTCCAGTTGAATAGGAGTGGAGGCAAAGTCTGGATCCAGGTTTTTGCAATTTGCAGTCTTGCCTGAAACAGTACTTCTCTAAGGAAGGTTTTAAAGAATTTACCGTATATACTCGAGTATAAGCCGAGGTTTTTAAGTTTTAAAATAAACCTAAAAACCTTACCTCGGCTTATATTCGAGTCAAGGTCTTCCTTACCGTGATCGATGTTGCTGAGGCTCCAAATCCGGATGCCGCATGCTCTGTAAGTCCTGTGGCTTTGCCGGCTGACGTCCGTACTCTGCACCGGGCAGTGGGAGGTGCCGAGTAGTGACATCAGCCAGCAAATCCACAGGACTTACAGAGCGTGCAGCAGCCGGATTTGGAGCCTCAGCAACATTGATCGCGGTAAGGACCAACTTACTGGGAGGAATCTCCAGGGAGGGAGGGAGGGGGCTCTGCACTGTAGGATTAAGTTGCCTTTTAACTGCAGAATTCCCATACAGTTGATTGGAAACTACAACTCCCAGCATGCTTTAGTTGCTGGGAGTTGTAGTTTTCAAACATCTGTATGGGAATTCTGCTGTCTATTTAAAGGGCAACTTAAGCATCAAAATAATACTGAATCAGAAGGCAGTAGTGGTCATAATTTCTACCCTCGACCTATACTCGAGTCAATTTATCCTAATTTTTCAGGTAAAAACAGGTACCTCGGCTTATACTCGGGTCAGCTTATACTCGGGTATATCGGTATCAGTTTGTATATACTTCACAATACCTAGTATACATTCTTTGGGATCACATCCCACAGCGCATCCCATTTTGTCATGTAGGAATGTTAGTATTTGTCGCCAATATCCCTGGATCTTAGAGCAAGACCATATTAGATGGTAAAAGGTGCCTGGCATTATCTGACATTTGGGGCATAGTGGATTATGGCTAGGCTTGTATATAGGTATACAAATAGGGTTAAGATATGCCCTTTGTAGCATACATATTTGTGACAGTCTGTCTGATGCCTTGGTAGAAACCTGTCTGCAAGCTTCAAGTGCCTCCTCCCACCCTTCCCTCTCACATCTCTTTTTTACCTTTTTACCTCTGTGGCAGCATATCCAGGGGTATTCTGAAAGGCTTTGTATATGTCAGAGATTAACCTAGCAGACAATTTTCTGCTCAGAATCTCACAAATGGAACAACTAGGTACCTGTAGGGATATAGTTTGGAACTGGGTTAAAAAAGCATGCTCCCATCTTCGTTCTCGGGCCCTGCAATACTGATTGAAGATCGGGAGGTAAGGCACTGCTCCTTAACCTCCCAATCTTCAATCAGTATATTAAAGGAATAGTTCAATTCGAGAATGAACTATTCCTTTAAGATTTTGTTTTTTCATTGTGTCCAGCTTACGTAGATTTCTTGGGGAGGCAATTACTCACCCTACCAGACTCCATGAGGAGCTAAAAACAAAAAAGTAGCTGCAGCCAAAAGAGCTCCTTTCCAATAGGACATGGCTTACAGTCGCTGGAAGCCAGCTTGCCAAGAGAAGCGGAGTAAAAGAAGGGCAGAAGTGACGAAACACCATAACAATCGGAAGAGACCAGGAACTTTGCATGGGCTGCTGAAAAAACAAACTTTAAGCACCCATATCAACTGCATAGGCAGAAAAACAGGCCAAACACATTTGGCGAAACCTGTGGAGGAGCTACAAAAGGGAAGAGGGTAAATAGCCTCCCAGGACAAGGCCACAGTGGCTAGGTAAGCTTGCAGTGGACAGGAAAAAAGAAAATGTATACTGGGTAACAGAGGGCTTACAACAATTTCCTGTCCAAGCAGTTGTGGAGGAGGGTAACCCTTTAGTGATTGCTGGCCATGGTGACTGGGGAAATGATATTGTCAATCTTACCTCCCTGTCCCAGGTTACTTAATGTTTACTGGGTTTTTTTTGTTTCTTTGTTTGTGGCTATATAATTAAAGGAGCAATTATAGTGTGTAAAAAACCAAACATGCATAACCTGCATTGAACTTTTGCATTGTCATATCTTCCAATACTTTAAAATGACAGCTCCCTGCTCTCTGGCTGGTTTAGCAAAATAGAATATTCACAGTACAGAATGTCTTGACAGAAAACATAAAAGTCCCACCTGCTGGTGACCATCCACATGATATTTTGCATCTATTTATATTTTTTTAAATACTGTAACAGAACAAGAGATGTAATGTCTGGGTAACGGCAGTAATGACAAGAGAAGTAATGTCTGGCCACTAGTAAATTCTGACATGGATCATAGCACACACTGCACTTTATAACTGAATGCAAACAACTGCACTTGAGTAAACCCCACTAAAATCAAAATGCATGTTTTTGTTTTGTTTTTTTAGTAAAAAATTTCTTTTTTTTTTTTTTTGCAATCACCAGAGTGTTATGTTGTCATTAGATCTTTAATACCTTCTCTCCTGGATAGACCACTCTATTCTTGCCAAGAGTGGCACGAAACTTGTGTACAAAATATTCTTTGAAGCAGGGCCTGAAAAAAAGAAAGCAGAAAGTGGTTAAAATAGTGATTATATCACAATCACTGTTCCCTCTAAAAAAAACATGGCTTTGTGAGTGCGCAAATATATATAATCTCTGCAGATACAAAATTACATTTTGTGTGCACAGGTCTGTATGCATGTTAGAGGGAACAGTAAATACAAGCTCCCCCCCCCCCCCCCCCCACCCCCCATTTTAAAAATGCAGGTTTAAACCATGATACCAACCTTTAACACTGAAAAAGACCACTGGAAAGATCACAAAGCAATGTGTTATTAGACTGACACTAGAAAACTGAAATGAGATTCTGGGAATGCTCCAGTGACTTGTATAATGAGCTTGCCAGTGTTTGATTATAAACAAAGAAAGCCCTTTCGTGTAGGAATGTGAAGTTTTTCATTAATCCTGGTGATGATATTTCGGAGGTCTTTAGTTTAACTCTAGTATATCAACTAGAGTTAAAGTTTATTTCTTGAAGAAGTGTGCTAGTCATGGCTTTCTCGTTTCAGAATGACCTGTACAAGAATCTTTTGCCAATAAACACCCTGTAATGTGTCTTAACCTGCATACAGCAGCATGCTGTATCTCCTGAATCAAATCAGTGCGATGTGATTGGAAATCTTTTAATCCGACCAGTTTTATTGGCCCAACTGTGATTACATAAACAATGGCCTAGATGATTGAAAACCTACAGATATCGAAGTTTGATTTCTGCTGGCGATATACAACGGGTGAAATCTATGCAGTGGGTTTGAATCATGAATATGTTCCAAGAAAGCTTTTTAGGGAGTTAAAATTTGTGTTTTTGTAACTAACAATTTATGATCCACTGGCTCTAGTTTTACCAGTATTTAGATGATGTCATGATCAATTATTGTTTAAAAAAAAAAAAAGAATAAATAGGTGTAGAAAGTTTGCAAATTTTGACTGGCAGCCAGTGGGACCTTCTTCACTGCACACATCATGAAAGTGTGACCTAGCCATTAGATCTTGTAACACTGGAAGCCCAGATATAAAATTTATAATGTGTCCGATATCCACTTTCCTAGTATTTAGTATAATTCACACTGACCCAAGTATGTTGCATGTCAGCTTTACTGGTCTATAAACCAGTTACAGATTATAGTGTGTAAGGGTGTTAGGAAAGGTCCAAGACAGATCTCTTACTTGCAAAAAGCATCTCCTACTCGGATAATAAGGACAGCAGAACCTTCCTTGCACTTCATGCATTCTTGCCCCAATCTGCAAAAAACAAATGCACATTTTATTTTATATTTGTTCTCACAGACAAGAAAAACAAACCAGCTAATACACATGTATTGGTCAAATTTATTGACACATGTTGTCAAAAGTAAAAAAATGCACCATTAAAAATAACCATAAATTATCAGGTGATCTTTCTGTGTCTTTCTGTCCAAATATAACTACTATAAGAAAGCATGGGTATGATCCCCAAAATGCATCAAATTTTACTCTAACCAATGAAACAGTAAATGCATCTAACTTACAGCATATGATATAGATAGGACTTCCATGTGCTACTGCACATTTAATAAGTGAACAAAATATTTCTTTAATAATAAATTTGTTCCAGCAAATATACATAACTGGGATTTCAGTTTCCCAGTAACAATTCATGGCAGCATTCACAAACAGGTAACTCTTCACACAAAATAAAAGCTGGGTACACACAGTTCTGATAATAGGCCAACTTATAAGCCATGTGTGTAGCAAAAAAATAAAATAATCCACGACCATTGAACTATTGCTGTTGGCTGCATGCAAAAAAATTCAAGTTGTCCCTATACTTTATATGGAGAGATTGTTTGAATGGCCAGCAGACACTAATGGTTCCCTATACTACAATAAAGGGAGAGTATTGGAAGCTGTGTACCCAGCTTAAAAAAAAAAGAAATGGGAAGGGCTACAGTAAATCCTGCCACATATTGTGAATAAGAAACAAAGTAACATATGATTTCCCATTTCTCCTGTTACATAGCAACATTCGCAAAATGCATTTACCTTAAGTTAAATAAAACTGAGAAAGACAAACTGCTTAAATTCAAGAATGTTTGAATGCACATCAAATTGTAAAAACTTCCTCTCAAATGTTGCATATTGGGAGTCTAGAATAGAAAGAGCACATTCACAGAGATACCAAAAGCAGAGCATCACCTCTCCCTTTGCTGTGGCTGCTGCATGATTTATAAATTCTGGGGATTTGAAACAATGTAAAGTAAAGTCAGGGAGTCCTAGACAGGTAAGTTGTGAGGTGCCCCCCCTATTCTCTGTGCCACATCAGGAAGGTATCAATATATACCTTCAGGGAGGCACAGGGAGGCACACTCAGAAAAACTTCAAACAATTATTTATTCAAGTGCTGAAGGACCATGTACACAACATTTTGGAGAGGCAGATGCCCCCTTCCTCAGGTGTGACACAGGAATATGGTATATGGAGCTGACAAGAGCACTCAGTCCTCCAATTCTTCCTGCTGACATAATTACTACTAGGTAAACAACTTTCAATGTAAGGCAGACACTTACTCTAATGGCTTCAAAGATGTTAAAAATATTGGCAGGTGGTTCCAAGGGGAAAGGTTAAAGAACCTCATCTCAGAATAAAGTTGGGTGTATGGTAGTGTTTTTTACTAATTATTTTTGGGTGCTTGTATGGATTTATCAGAGCCCTTAATGGTGGGGGATGTTGTGATGCTTTAACTTTTTCTGAGGTCACATCAGCTAAAGAGAATATCGCACAGCTACAGAAGATGTCATGGATCTTACAGTGTAGTGGACCAGCTTATTACATGCTTGACTGCCTAGGATTAGAATCAGGGGTCTATTTTAAATCCTGGAGCCATAATACATGGGTCTAGATACAGACTGAGTGTCCCCAAGGCTGGTCAAATTCCAGTTGCCAGGGCAACATGGTGACGGAAATGTTTCCTGGTAACTGGGTTTTAAAATTGGGCAGCAGCTTTAATTTACTGGTTTAGAACTGCTCTCATCTGTTCATTTTAGCTGAGCTCATACTCCCCCCCCCCCTTCCTTTCAGTAAGTTTAGCTTTTTGCATTTGCAACATTTTTGCAGAGTAGGGAGCTCTGAACTCAGAGGAAAATCTGCTGCCACTAAAAGAGTTAATGGTAAAGCAAAGCTTGATAAAATGTGGCGGTCCACCCATAAAGTTTCCCGAGAGGTTTCTCACAAATAGATAAATAAAAAGTTTGCATTTTGTTTGATGATAAAGCTGGCCACACACTACTAAGATATCTATCTAATGTTTAAGTGGTGGCAGTTTCTTACCTTCTGATGTTCTCTCGATGGTCCTGCCTGGCCCATTCATTTTGTGATCGCAAAAAAGAACGGGTCAGGCAGTTCCTGCTACATCACTCGAAAGTCCCAGGAACATCCGAAGGTATGTTCAAACGGGGAAGGGATCTCAAATTCCCCCAAACTTCTCAAAATCTGTCTGTCCATCGATCCTTTTCTCTATATCTATTTTCCAGATGTCTATTTGTGTCTGTCCATGTCCATCAATCTACTCGTTTGTCTGTATCGATTCCTATCTGTCGATCTATCTCAATCTATCTAATATTAAACTAAAAAAATGAAATGAGTACTATTTCTGTAATGGGCAGGACTAAAGGTAATTGGGTGGAGCTAGGGTAGATGGGGGCGGGTAAACATTCAGTCACAGGATACTGGGAGGTATGAAGTTGCTAAATATTTGGATAATTGCTGCATCCATTTTTTTGGGGGGGGGGGGGAGAAATCTCTAAAGGAGAAATTGCAAGTGCAAATGCACAGAAATCACACACGCAATCGGGTGGGATTGGTTGAGGGCCGTGCCCTTAAGTATAACTTATGCACTGCAGGAGCACCTTTTTAATGAGTACCATCTAACCCCAGTTCAATGGGAAACTTCAGAGGTATGTTTCTCAGCTTTTTATTGATAGCTAGGGATACGCCACACCGGCGCAATTCTCACTTAAAAACTGGTACTCAGATGGTATCTTTCTCAAACAAAAACTATAGATATGTGCATAGTGAACAATATACAATGCCATTAAATAGGATAGGACTGGGATAGGGAAAAGTGTAAGATAGCTCTCTAGTGGCCACATAGTGTGTCACTACATATAGTTATAAATACATATTGAAAGTGCAAATATAATCATAAAGGGCTAACCAAATTCTTAATCTGAGATATATACCATACATAACTTATGCTAAAAATACTGTGTCATATTACAAATACCATTTGTAGTAGGACACTTTAAATATGTATTTATTACTATATATATATATATATATACAGATATCCCACCCCTCCCAGATCTTCTGGGAGTCTCCCTCGAATTGGGGTGGTCTCCCGCACTGCCGTGAGACCACCCCAATCTCCCGTGTCGGAGAGGGGTCCTGAATCTCCCCCCGCCACGCCTTCTTTTCGTGCACCACGCCCCCGTGACACCCACAACACCGCCAACTATGTGATGTAAATTATGGCACACCGCACCGCCACGTCCCTCACCACACCCACAACGTGATGTAAATGACGTCACCCCGCATCACCACGCCCCCTCTCGCACCCTGCTCGCAATTACATAGTGGCAGGGTGGGATGTCTGTATATACAAGATATATATACCTCTACCCTGATCCATCAGAGTGCATGCGATTACTATTTTTATTTCAGAATGTTTGGAAAATAACAGCGCAAACACACAGTATTGCAACTGCACTTTCAAGCACATTTCCATGCTGCGCTACAGATTTAAAGTGCCACAGAATAAGAGAAAATCTAGGGGGGAAAAGAGTGAGAAAAAACATTAAAACGTTGGACTGTCCTGCAGTCTAGAACAACTGTTGGCTAATGTGTGTTAAAGGGAAATTCAATAACAGTTCGTATTGTTAAAATTACAAAATGGTGCTAATTTTGCCCCAACTAATCAGATATCATTAAACATTTGAAAGCTAACATCTGATTGGTTGGGGCAAAATTAGCACCATTTTAAAGATAAGAACTTATATTGAATAAACCTGCTTTCAAATATACTGGTACAGTATAAATAGCTCACTAGGAGCATTTAAAAAAATGTTTTTTTCAGCTTTTAAAAACCCTACACACTAAACAAAACCGCAACAGCTAACCTTTCCTTTGGGTCTTTATGCAGCAGTTCTCTGCAGTCCTTCTCCTCTTGATCACACATGGCTACAAATCCTCTCTACCCAACTACTGACTGCTGCTTCCGGCGCATATTTTACGTCCTGAAAACCTACCGAGGGACAGTGACATTTCCAGCAGTAACACTTGTGTAGGCTAATCCCATCGTCTACAGAAACAAATGGCAGTAACTTTATACTGCGCTGCATTATAAAATGAAAGTATCGGGCTGTCTTTAGTTTATTCTTTCTAAGACGGGAATGTCTTCATTTTCCCAAAAACAAAATGGCGATGTATACTTCAACACTTTTTTGCTATATATATCTAAGGTATTTAAACGTTCTCTATCTTCACGTTTCCCTGCGTTAAGTCATCCGTATCTGTGAGGGTCGCTGTCTTATCAATGTATTGCTATTCTGTGCAATAACACAAACATCTCCATGGTGATCCTGTCTTGTTTGTCGCGTGTGTGTGACGTAACCAGGAGGCACTTGGAGATGACGTGTTGTGTTTATGTCTTGAAACCGTTTAGGTGACTGTCTGGTCGCGGTCATGGCAATGTTTCGGAACCTAGTGTCATCTACACAGCACCGACAGCATCACTCTCACCAGTCGCCGGTGACACCTTCTTCTGCAGATAGCTTGGAGACGCAATATGGCTGCCCTATATGCCTGGAGGTATATTACAAACCTGTGGCCATCGGGAGCTGCGGACACACGTGAGTGACGGGACATGGGGTCATAAATAAACAACATTTACAATCTGACAGTTGCTCTTAGATCTTTGTTGAGGGTGACGCGCAGTTTCCAAGATGGGGGATTTAGACTGCCTGTTGCATGCCTTCTTTAAATGGGATTTATGGCAGGGATGGCATTTTGTGGGTAAAATTCAGATAAACCTTACACTTGTAAGGATTAACGGGTACCTAAAGGTTTAAAGGCAAAGTTAAAGGACAACTTCACTCTCATAAAAACATATTTTAGAAAGAATGGCCTCTTTAAAATATGTTGATATATCATACTTTGTCCTATGAATTCATTACTGTAAGCCTGCTATGCTTCTGGGTGCCTCATGGAAACTGAGCAATTTAGAAACCTGTACTGAGCCTGGGCATTCTCAGAAGAGGCAGACAGGTGATAAACATTATCATTGGCTGTGAGGTCAACTGTCAAATCCATAACTGACAGTTAGAAACAGGGGCAACAGGACATTGTGCAAGATTTCAGGCTAGACTTATATATTTCAAACTATTACAGTTTAGGGTTTTGGGGGGATGATTTACCTGTATGTAAGTTTTCATTTTAGGACTGGACTTGCCCCTTAAAGGACAACTCCACCCTCATAAGAACATCTTTTAGAAAGAATGGCCTCTTTAAAATATGTTGATATATCACACGTTGTCCTATGAATTTATTACTGTATGCCTGCTATGCTTCTGGATGCCTCATGGAAAATGAGCAATTTAGAAACCTGTACTGAGCCTGGGCCTGCTCAGAAGAGGCAGATAGGGGATTAACATTCAGTCATTGGCTGTGATGTCAACTGTCAAATCCATAACTGACAGTTACTAACTGGAAGAACCAGAAAGCAGAAACAGGGGAAACAGGACATTGTGCAGGATTTCTGGTTAGACTTATATATTTCAGATTTCAAACTATTACCGTTTAGGGTTTTGGGGGGTGATTTACCTGTATGTAAGTTTTTATTTTAGGGCTGGACTTGCCCTTTAAGATTGAAATTGTACCATATTGATGACAGCAGATAGGCTATCTTTCATCGAGACTAACAGCTACAAAATAGTTTGACTACTGTGTGCGTGTCATGGATTTTCCCTAGTATAAAAGCATTCAATACATATTTATTAACAATGAATAATTTTAAATATTTAATTGTGTATTGAGTCACCTTAAAACCTATATTCGTTTATCTAGCCATAACACAAGACAGAACTGCTCTTTGTTGCCAGGAAGGAAGTAGACATAGCTCAGAATTTGCCCCATCCCTATGCAAATGGGGGGGGGGGGTTGTTTAAAAAAGTCTAAGTCTAAGTTACTTAGATATCCAGCCAGATAGACTAATACTTTGTAGTTGTATGATTTATGTGGATTGTCAAATGGCTCTAGTACAGTTATGCCATGATCATGTTTATTAAAGGGTAACTGTGGTCTCCATACAATTGTCCACTATTAAAAAGAGCCATTTCAAACAAGTCTAGGATGATTTCTCTCACTTCTCTGATCTAAAATTATAGTCTTGTAAAGTTAAACTCAGACAGTCAGGATAATCAGTATAGGATTATCAGGAAAAGTTTGCATAGATTGCAGCTAGACTCATGATCCTAGATTTGTTTTAAAGGTGTGTGTTCTTTTAATAAAAGGCACATGTATAGAGACCACAGTTTCCCTTTAAAGCAGGGCTGAACAAATCATCTAATTATTTAGCTCCAAGAAGTTAGGAGCCAGCAACTTCATACCTCCCAATGTCCTATGATTGACATATGACCCGCCCCCTTTCCACTCTAGCTCCACCCAGTCACCTTTAGCCCCACCCATTACACAAATACTACTAACTCAAAGGAATTGTATATTGAAAAAATTACTGTCTTATTTCAATCTATAAATATATACATGTAAGCAGCACTTACTCTGATGTGGTTGTGTTGCTGCATGAATTCAATCTAGTATTTGTTTTGCTCAAGCTTAGTCCCCCAGCACCCTGCTAGACTGTCTGTGTGGGTAAACATGCTCAGTAATCCCTATGAGGCATCAGTGGGAGAGCAAATTTGCAACCATGCAGTTCACATGCCAACTGTCGCCATTCCAGCTATAGCAAAACTATACTTAACAGAAGAGTTTCTGAAACTAGGAACTTGATTGATAGCTGAAATGTTAAGCCCACCCATACACATGATCATCATTTTGATCGATCCTATAAATTTAATTGGATCTAATTAATTTAATCTAATTAGACTGACCTGTGCTTTATTGCAATTGCTAAATGAATGGGCCAGACGGGACTGTTGTGGGAACATCGGAATGTAAAAAACGCTGGTGCTGAAGACATTAGATAGATTAGATGTACATCTAATATATTAGTAGTGTTGTATGGGCACCTTTATCAATAGTGCCATCAGACTTTCCCAGTACCATTAACTTTCCCAGTGCCAGCTGACTTTCCCATTACCATAAACTTTCCCAGTGCCAGCCGACTTTCTCATTACCATTAATTTTCCTAGTGCCAGCAGACTTTCTTATTCCCATTAGCTTTCACAGTGCCAGTAGACTTTCTCATTATTGTTAACTTCCCAGTGCCAGCATACTTTCCCATTGCCATAAACTGTCAGGATAAGGCTCCCCGAGCGGCCTGTCACAGAGGCTGCTTTTTGTGTTAAAAATCTGGTAGAAGCTTTTATTTTCCTGTTAAGAACTGCTCTTCTGTATGGTTTAGCTGAGCTCCTATTCCCCCTCCCTTCACCTTCTTCTCTTTGAAACCTTGTTGAAGAGTAAGGAGTGATGAACTCTGCTCAGTCTATTCAGCAACAATGTTGCAAACGTTCAAGTACAGAACATAGTGAAAGGGAGGGGGAATAGGAGCTCAAATAAAATGAACAGTAGAGCAGTGCTACACAGGGAAATTTAAGCTGCTACCCAATATTTAACACCCGCCGGTAGCTACCGGCTGCAGTAGCTACCAGCCAAGGACCCGGATGGGAATCCATTAAGTCTTCACACCTCCGTATATTAAGGGAAACAAGAAGGCCACATTAGCCCCATCCCCAAATATTGATCTTTTCTGAAACTAGTTATAGACTTGCAACCATTCCCTTTCCATTGCTCTACACCTTATGAGGAGAAAAGAAAATATTTTCAGGCTCGTGGCAAACTTTAAAAACTATTTAGACATTTGGGGCGGGGTTTATAATGATCTGTTCCAGCTGTGGGCATGCTTCAACCTTAAACTTAGGGAGCAGATCTCAAGTGCTAGTGATGTCACAGCTCGCAGTGCTAGCAGGAAAAGTCAGCATTTAAACTGCTGTAACTTTGGATAGACTGTAACTAAAAGCATGATCTTGGAGTAATTTTAAAGGTAGAAGTGTGGCCCTTTTAATAAAAAATTACATTTGAGTGGAAGAGTGGAAACCTAACAAAAAACCCAATGTTGTACTTTTCTTTGAGACTGTGGTTGTGTCTCTGTTCCTCTGTATAGCCATTTAAAGTTTTGTCTGGGATGGGAAAGTGATTACTGGACAGTAGTTGCATCCGCAGTAGTATATACAGCCTGTTTATGAAATGAAACCTTGTCAGAACAGCACTAAAATCCACATAGCTTATCCATGGTTGCCAGGTGTCCCTATTTGGACGAAAACCCTGAGCTTATCCCACATAATGTCAATGGCCCTTCTGCAGCTGCTCATGTGAAATTTGTGGCTATTTCATCAGCTGATAGATAGTGTGTAGGCGGAGGAGGTCACAGACAGAGCAGGGAGTTGAATACTGTTTGGGGTTATGAGATTGTGTGGATATGAGTTAAGAGAAATAATTTTCATATTTAAAGGATATGTCCACCCCCCAAACTAAATCTTTATATCTTGTATGAAATTGCTATAAACCTCGACCTATTTACTATAACACAAAATCACTGGGTGAATGCTATTGGCTGTAGTGAGACACAGATTGTCTTCACTTCACATGCTCCACACTCTACATGCTCCACACTCTACATGCATACTAACTAGGAGTGAGCTGAACAGGACATGAGTAGATCTAGTGACAGGGAGCACTGAGAGCAAAAAGGGATCAAGTTCCTGACAGTGCTAAAAATATAGAAATGGACAAAGGCAAGTCATTTTTTTCAGTTTAGTGTCCCTTTAAGTAGTAAAGTAGAATTAAAAACACCTTTGGCCGGTCTAACTTGAAATCCACACAGATTTTACAGAAAATGTTTTAGCGTTACCAGAACTTGATTTGGGGTTTTGTTCCTCCTATAAACATTTACTAACTTGTTTCTGCAACTAGCAGCTGACACCAAATAGGTGAATACAGATGAAAGGAGGGTTTTTTTAGAGTAGTAAATGCAGAAGAGGATCTTTTGGAATAATTGCATGGTGCAAATCAGAAAATTGTGAAGTGGTCTCATATTAAAAATCTAAAAGTTATCTTTTTGTTTCTTGTAGAGTGAGGGAATTTATACAACTTGGCAACTGGTATTTTATTACTGAGGTTTTGGAATGGTCTTCCATCATTCCTTTTACCAAATTGAAATTCAAAATATCTGAATTTTGAAAAGGTTTTTGCAATTGTAATTTTTGTAAATGTTTTTCTACTGAGATAACTCATATTATTTCCATGTATGCCCTTTCAAACTTTGCCTGATTGCTAAGAGTAACTGACCAAACAACCCAAAAAAGCCCCCCCAATCTTTTTAAAATACCAATTATGTTTAAATAGTTTCCCTCAAACTTTTTTAAATTCTATGACTAATTTATTGTTTTCCCTTCTTAATTTTAGCTCTAAATCAGGAGCATGGTGCGTGTTTACAGTTTTTTTTATCAGACACTAAAACTATTCTGTTAATAGTTTATGTTCTAGATTCTGTAGCACGTAAGTTAAGCTCTTTTCCAGTATTTTCCTGCATACTCACCCTCTGTGTCCTATGAAATTAGTTCATAATCTATCTAACATCTATCTATAAGCTGACCATCCCCTTCCTTTGCAAATTCTTTGGCCCATTTTCTCTCCCAGACCTTTACTAATTGCGTATATAGGAGAACAATATCTGAACAAGAGATTTAGCTCCCCACACAAGTGTTTCCTTCCGCTCATCATAATATTGTGGAGTATGTATACCCATTAGTTCATAATGGCTTTTGGGGCCACGAAGCACGATCGGGGGTACAATTAACATGTGTTTCAAAGTAACCACGGTCAACGTGTAACTTTTTCTGACACCATGTCAATTTAGTTAGAGTAGATATGGTGGATATGTTTTCTTATTTGAACGTGGGCAATGTTGGAGCTACCCTGCACAGTATTATAGGCCTATAGGGTATTTATGCTGTATGGGCATTTTAAAGGGGAACTGTGTTCTCCAAACAAGTTAATTTTAAATGAAAGGCCAGGTTCCTACCTTTGAAATGAGCCATCAACCACATCTATGTGCTGCACAACACAAGATATGAAGAAATCATTGATCAGAAAGTGGGGGGGGGAGTTTCTGAATTTGCAGTGACAAATACTAGTTCCTCCTTCTAATCTGCGGTTGGCACATACTCAGCGAAAGCTGAATAAAGCAGGAAGAGATTGAGTTACAGTGACTGAAAGGGAGGGAGGAGAAAAGCACAGCACAACTCACAGCAGGGAGTGTTTAAGGTGTGTACATTTTTGTCTTTTTTAAAGGGGAAATTCAGTGCAAATACATATGCTTTTATGAAAAAAGAACAGAAATTTTCAATCCAAATGACCTTAATCTGCCCGTTCAACATTTTGTCTGTGTAAAAATAAATACACCGAAATACTGACTTCCTGTTTGCAGGACCCTAATAGAAACCATTATGGTTTTGCCCTTGACCCAGCGCCTGGGTTGGTTCAGTTGCTCAGTAGAGATCTGATCATGTTTGACCCATCCCAACAGCCAATCAGTAGAAATTACTATTAGGAAAATTCCAAGGAAGTGGTGCATCCTAGTTAGAAGAAGGACCGTTGGGACCTGAAATGGCAGCATGCTAATGTCAACAGCAGGGAACAGCAAAGGGTATGAAATCAACTGATTTTTCTAAATGGCAGAGAATATGTAGAATAGCTAGGTATGCATAATACAAACCAAAATTTTTAAAAATATTGGTATTTTCCACTGAACCTTCCCTTTAATGCCTCCCACACAGGGCAGGATTATTACATGGTTTCAGAGCAGGAAGTGCAGGGGATCTGGTGATGCTGCTACCATATCATCAAGACTATTTAAAAAAAAAAAAAACAATGAAAGTAAATTGCAGAAATACTCAGGAAAGCAATTCCTGTCAATTACCTAAAGTCATTTTAGGACCACAGTTACCCTTTAAGCTCTGTCAGACAACAATAGGCCAGCTTGATTGGAGTAAACAGCACAACATTGTCTGGTGATACTGGATAAGGGTTCTTTGTAGTAATATCTACGGAGCCTAATTTAATTTCATTGTTGCTTTGGTAGGTAAAAGCGGAAGAAAGCAAAACGATGGTTTAACTAATGTGGGCAATCACAGAGATACGGTAAGTATTCCTCAGTTCAAGGGGCCTTTGTTCCAAGAGGTAAAAATTTGCAGTAACCAATCAGATGTTAGATTTTTACTGGTCTACTGCAGTTAGATTTAATTGGATAACATCTGATCTGGTTGGGCAACGAGGGGGGGTTGTCAGAGTGGCCCACAGCACCTGTGAGCGGGTGGGGCTTAGGCATCCGTGAGTGGCGGGGCCACGACACCCACAGGGGGGCGGGGTCACGGCACCCACGAGGGGTTGGGGGGCCAAATGGGGCTGTAAGGGAATGGGCCAAGGGGGGCCTGCAACTGGAGGGACCATGGGGTCCATGAGTGGGAGGGACCAGGGGGGCTGCAAAGGGGAGGAGACACAGGGCAGATTGACTGACAGGTTTCAGAGCAGGAAGTGCAGGGGACCTGGTGATGCTGCTGCCATATCACACACACAAATGTAAATATCTTCAAAACTATGCAATTCAGGAGAGCAATTCCTATCAATTTACCTAAAGTCATTTTTGGACCACAGTTCCTCTTTAATAATACAGACAAACATTTGCATTTCTTTGTACATAAGCCCTAAATCTTCAGATTGCCTGTTTCCTAAATACAAATGTGATAATTTTAGTTTTTTTGGATGTAATATGAAACATTAACAAACCATAAAATATTACATATTCTCCCATGCCTTTTCAGATTTTGTGGAGAGTGTTTGCAGCCATGTCTTCAAGTCTCTTCTCCGTTGTGCCCACTTTGCCGTATGCCTTTTGACCCAAAGAAGGTGGATAAAGCATCCAATGTAGACAAACAACTCTCATCTTACAAAGCTCCCTGCAGAGGTTGCAGTAAAAAGGTAAGATAAGTATGCCTCCTAATCTCCGTGCTTATTACCCAAGGTAATATATAGTGGTTGGCAAAAGTTTTCGGCCCCCTTGAAGTTTTCTACAAACTGCCACAAACATGAATCAATTTTATTGGGATTTCATGTGAAAGACCAAATTAATCTTGCACAGATTCTCGATTGATTTAGATCTGGATTTTAACTGGGCCATTCTAATACATGGATATGTTTTGTTTTAAAACCATTCCATTGTTGCCCTGCCTTTATGTTTAGGGTTGTTGTCCTGCTGGAAGGTGAACCTCTGCAGTTCGTCCAGAGTCACCATGCCCTCTTGACTGCATTTCTGATCACGCTCTCCTTGTTCGGCCTGTGAGTTTAGGTGGACGCCTTGTCTTGGTAGGTTTACAGTGTGCCATACTCCTTCCATTTCTGAATGATCGCTTGAAAAGTGCTCCGTGGGATGTTCAAGCGTTGGTAAATCTTTTTGTAGCCTAAGCCTGCTTTAAATTTCTTAATAACTTTATCCCTGACCTGTCTGGTGTGTTCTTTGGACTTCATGGTGTTGTTGCTCCCAAGATTCTCTGAGACAACCTCTGAGGCCATCACAGAGCAGTTGTATTTGTACTGACATTAGATTACACACAGGTGCACTCTATTTGTCATTAGCACTCATCAGGCAATGTCATGGGCAACTGACTGCACTCAGACCAAAGGGCTGAATATTACGCACACCCCACTTTACGGTCATTGATTTGTTAAAAATGTTCGGAATCATGTATGATTTCGTTTCACTTATCACATATACACTACTTTGTATTGGTCTTTCACATGAAATCCCAATAAAATTGATTCATGTTTGTGGCAGTTTGTAGAAAACTTCAAGGGGGCCGAAAACTTTTGCCAACCACTATTATTACCTTGGGTAATAAGCACGGAGATTAGGAGGCATACTTATCTTACCTTTACTGCAACCTCTGCGGGAGCTTTGAAGATGAGAGTTGTTTGTCTACATTGGATGCTTTATCCACCTTCTTTGGTCAAAAGGCATACGGCAAAGTGGGCACAAGACGGAGAAGAGACTTGAAGACATGGCTGCAAACACTCTCCACAAAATCTGAAAAGGCATGGGAAATAGTAATATTTTATGGTTTGTTAATGTTCATATACATCCAAAAAAACTAAAATTATCACATTTGTATTTAGGAAACAGGCAATCTGAAGATTTAGGGCTTATGTACAAAGAAATGCAATGTTTGTCTGTATTATTAAAGAGGAACTGTGGTCCAAAAATGACTTTAGGTAAATTGATAGAATTGCTCTCCTGAGAGGTTTGCATATTTTATTGTTTATTGCATAGTTTTGAAGATATTTACATTGTGTGTGTGATATGGCAGCAGCATCACACCAGGTCCCCTGCACTTCCTGCCTCTGAAACCTGTCAGTCATCTGCCCTGTGTCTCCTCCCCTTTGCAGCCCCCCTGGTCCCTCCCACTCATGGACCCCATGGTCCCCCAGTTGCAGGCCCCCCTTGGCCCATTCCCTTACAGCCCCATTGGCCCAACCCCTCGTGGGTGCCGTGACCCCGCCCCTGTGGGTGTCGTGGCCCCGCCCCCTCACGGATCCTAAGCCCCACCCGCTCACAGGTGCTGTGGGCCACTCTGACAACCCCCCCCCCTGTTGCCCCAACCAGTCAGATGTTATCCAATTAAATCTAACTGCAGTAGACCAGTAAAAATCTAACATCTATTGGTTACTGCAAATTTTTACCTCTTGAACAAAGGCCCCCCTTGAACTGAGGAATACTTACCGTATCCTCTGTGTATTGCCCACATTTAGTTAAACCAATCGTTTTGCTTTCTTCCGCTTTCACCTATCCAAAGCAACAATGAAATTAAATTAGGCTCCGGTAGATATTACTACAAAGAACCCTTTATCCAGTATCACCAGACACATGTTGTGCTGTTTACTCCAATCAAGCTGGCCTATTTGTTGTCTGACAGAGACTTAAAGGTAACTGTGGTCCTAAAATGACTTTAGGTAATTGACAGGAATTGCTTTCCTGAGTATTTCTGCAATTTACTTTCATTGTTTTTTTTTTTTTTACATAGTTTTGATGATATGGTAGCAGCATCACCAGATCCCCTGCACTTCCTGCTCTAAAACCATGTTAATCTCCTGCCCTGTGTGGGAGCATTAAAGGGAAGGTTCAGTGGAAAATACCAATATTTTAAAAATTTTGGTTTGTATTATGCATACCTAGCTATTCTACATATTCTCTGCCATTTAGAAAAATCAGTTGATTTCATACCCTTGCTGTTCCCTGCTGTTGACATTGCATGCTGCCATTTCAGGTCCCAACGGTCCTTCTTCTAACTAGGATGCACCACTTCCTTGGAATTTTCCTAATAGTAATTTCTACTGATTGGCTGTTGGGATGGGTCAAACTGATCAGATCTCTACTGAGCAACTGAACCAACCCGCGCTGGTTCAAGGGCAAAACCATATGGTTTCTATTAGGGTCCTGCAAAAAGGAAGTCAGTATTTCGGTGTATTTATTTTTACACAGACAAAATGTTGAACGGCAGATTAAGGTCATTTGGATTGAAAATTTCTGTTCTTTTTTCATAACTCATATTTTGCACTGAATTTCCCCTTTAAAAAGACAAAAATGTACACACCTTAAACACTCCGCTGTGAGTTGCTGTGCTTTTTCTCCTCCCTCCCTTTCAGTCACTGTAACTCAATCTCTTCCTGCTTTATTCAGCTTTCCTGAGTATGTGCCAACCGCAGTTAGAGGAGGAACTAGTATTTGTCACTGCAAATTCAGAAACTCCCCCCCCCCTTTCTGATCAATGATTTCTTCATATCTTGTGTTGTGCAGCACATAGATGGTTGATGGCTCATTTCAAAGGTAGAACCTGCCTTTCATTTAAAATTAACTTGTTTAACACAGTTCCCCTTTAAAATGCCCATACACATAAATACCCTATAGCCTATAATACGGTCAGGGTAGCTCCAACATTGCCCACGTTCAATAAGAAAACATATCCACCATATCTACTCTAACTAAATTGACATGGGTGTCAGAAAAAGTTACACGTTGACCGTGGTTACTTTGAAACACATGTTAATTGTACCCCCGATCGTGCTTCGTGGCCCCAAAAGCCATTATGACTAATGGGTATACATACTCCACAATATTATGATGAGCGGAAGGAAACACTTGTGTGGGGAGCTAAATCTCTGTTCAGATATTGTTCTCCTATATACGCAATTAGTAAAGGTCTGGGAAGAAAATGGGCCAAAGAATTTGCAAAGGAAGGGGATGGTCAGCTTATAGATAGATGTTAGATAGATTATGAAACTATTTTCATAGGACACAGAGGGTGAGTATGCAGAAATACTGGAAAAGAGCTTAACTTACGTGCTACAGAATCTAGAACATAAACTATTAACAGAATAGTTTTTAGTTCTGATAAAAAAAACTGTAAACGCGCACCATGCTCCTGATTAGAGCTAAATTAGAAGGGAAAACAATAAATTAGTCATAGAATTTAAAAAAGTTTGAGGGAAACTATTTAACATAATTGGTATTTTAAAAAGATTGGGGGGCTTTTTTGGGTTGTTTGGTCAGTTACTCTTAGCAATCAGGCAAAGGTTTGAAAGGGCATACAGGAAATAATATGAGTTATCATGTAAAAACATTTACAAAATTACAATTGCAAAAACCTTTTCAAAATTCAGATATTTTGAATTTCAATTGGTAAAGGAATGATGAGAACCATTCCAAAACCTCAGTAATAAAATACCAGTTGCCAAGTTGTATAAATTCCCTCACTCTACAAGAACAAAAAGATAACTTTTAGATTTTTAATATGAGACCACTTCACATTTTCTGATTTGCCACCATGCAATTATTCCAAAAGATCCTCTTCTGCATTTACTACTCTAAAAAACCCTCCTTTCATCTGTATTCACCTATTTGGGGTCAGCTGCTAGTTGCAGAAAACAAGTTAGTAAATGTTTATAGGAGGAACAAAACCCCAAATCAAGTTCTGGTAACGCTAAAACATTTTCTGTAAAATCTGGTGGGATTTCAAGTTAGACCGCCAAAGTGTTTTATTTCTACTTACTACTTAAAGGGACACTAAAACTGAAAAAATGACTTGCCTTTGTCCATTTCTATATTTTTAGCACTGTCAGGAACTTGATCCCTTTGCTCTCAGTGCTCCCTGTCACTAGATCTACTCATGTCCTGTTCAGCTCACTCCTAGTTAGTATGCATGTAGAGTGTGGGAGCATGTAGAGTGTGGAGCATGTGAAGTGAAGACAATCTGTGTCTCCTACAGCCAATAGCATTCACCCAGTGATTTTGTGTTATAGTAAATAGGTCGAGGTTTATAGCAATTTCATACAAGATATAAAGATTTAGTTTGGGGGGTGGACATATCCTTTAAATATGAAAATTATTTCTCTTAACTCATATCCACACAATCTCATAACCCAAACAGTATTCAACTCCCTGCTCTGTCTGTGCACCTCCTCCGCCTACCACACTACTATCAGCTGATGAAATAGCCACAAATTTCACATGAGCACTGCAGAAGGCCCATTGACATTATGTGGGATAAGCTCAGGGTTTTCGTCCAAATAGGGACAACCTGGCACCCATGGATAAGCTATGTGGATTTTAGTGCTGTTCTGACAAGGTTTCATTTCATAAACAGCTGTATATACTACTGCGGATGCAACTACTGTCCAGTAATCACTTTCCCATCCCAGACAAAACTTAAATGGCTATACAGAGGAACAGAGACACAACCACAGTCTCAAAAAAGTCAACATTGGGTTTTTTGTTAGGTTTCCACTCTTCCACTCAAATGTAATTTTTTTATAAAAGGCCACACTTCTACCTTTAAAATTACTCCAAGATCATGCTTTTTATTACAGTCTATCCAAAGTTACAGCAGTTTAAATGCTGACTTTTCCTGCTAGCACTGCGAGCTGTGACATCACTAGCACTTGAGATCTGCTCCCTAAGTTTAAGGTTGAAGCATGAAACTTAGAACCTTAAATGGCAGTCATAATGTCAACAACAGGGAATACTAACGGTCAAACTTCTTTCCAGAATGTACACTATCTTGGAATGTTCCTAACAGTAATTTCTACTGGCTGTTGGTGATGGGTCAAACATGCTCAGATCTCTACTGAGCACACTGAATCAACCCAGGCGCTGGGCCAAAGGCAAGACCATAACGGTCTCTATTAGGGGTTCCTGCAACCAGAAAGTCAGTAATTTAGAAGCATTTATTTATATACAGACAAAATGTTGAATGTGCAGGTCATTAGGATGGAAAAAAATAATTTTTTCTCAAAGTATATGTATTTGCACTGAACTTCCTCTTTATTCTATAGGGGATTAATTTGTTAAGGGTATCTCCACATAATTTCAGGTTTAGGCATCTATCTAAACCTTCTCAAAGAACAGCAGGAGACTGGTAAGCAGCTAGGAAACTTACCCGCTCGCTCGCTCCCCCGGCTCTTAGTCGACAGGTCCCGGCGGACCTTGTCTTCTATGCGTATAGATCGCGCATGCGCATAGAAGACAAGGTCCGTCGGGACCTGTCAGACTTCGCGCCAGGGGAAGCAGCGAGCGGGTAAGTTTCCTAATGCTTACCAGTCTCCGCTTGTTCTATTGAAGAACGGAAGGTAAGGCACAGCTCTTTACCTCCACTTCTTCAATAGAACTAGATGCCTAAACCTTGAAATTATGAGTGGAGATACCCTTTAAATTAAATCATGAATTCTTAAAGGATAAGTATACTATGGCCATCTTGGATCATGTATGCAGTCTGGTAAGCTTCTCCCCTGTCACGCGCGACTATGCGTGCGTGCGCTAATGTCACAGCGAGCGCACGGATTGAACTGCCACTGGATATTTGGACACAAGTTGGAAACGAGGTCCATCAAGTCTCGGGGGGCGGAGCTTACCGGACTGCATACATGTTCCAAGATGGTAGCACTTACAAGGGCAAAGGTAGGCTCTGAAGGAACCTAAAAAAAAAAAAAAAGGCGGGGGGAGGGGGGAAGGTTAGTTAGGGATTCAGCTACCATCTAAACTTTATTTGTTTTTTGAGTATACTTGTCCTTTAATAAATTAAAAGGACAATTATACTCACCTTCCCTCCGCTCCCTTCTTTGGTCAGTACGAAGCCAATAGGAAGGCACGTCGTTGCAGAGCCTACCAGAGCAGCATTCAGTAAGGCGTGCTTCAAGTTACGCGAACCCAGGGTTGAGGACCTAGCGGTTCAGGTCCTCACCCTGGGTAAAAGGTACTGACCAAAGAAGAGGAGCGGAGGGAAGGTGAGTATAATTGTTCTTAAATCATCTTATTATGAAAATGTAATTTAACTTTTTTAGAATAATTAGCAAATTACTACCTATCAATAGAATATATCAATTAATTACAGAATACCCACTACTATTTTTATATTTAGGTTTATAACGATTAGCATTCATTATATTACTTTAGGGTATAAAAAATGATATGCCCATTTGGAAAACTATAATTCTTCCCAACCACCACTGCAGCATTTTTGTTCATCTCTCTCCTATTTCTTTAGAAAAACAACCTGAAGCATTCACATTTCAGCTGTCAATCAAGTGCCTTATTATTGTAAAATGCTTCTGTGTACAGTTAGGGTGACAGTATGTGGGAATGCATTTTGGGATTCCCTCTCCTAGTGCTGGTTCATAGTGAAAGTAAGCATGCTTGCCCTCACAGAGAGTAGTGTCTAATAAAGGGGGCATCAGCTAGTAGTGGGAGGGGTGTACAAAGCTGAGTACACACGGTCAGATTCTTCCTCTTGACCAACCGTTCAGCACTTCGACCGGTTGGCCAGGAGAAGGGACTGTCAGTTTCAAAAGTAGCAAGGCCGACAGCTCACCGTGGTCGAGTGTGTGGTCCATTGAGGACCACAAATGGCCTTGGTTTTCAGACGAGACACACTGTTGGTGGTTGGTCACGGCCAGAACTGGAAAGCATCCAATAATTGGCCCAATCAACCGAAAACATGAAATGTCTGTTGGTCGGACCATTGTGTGGATGGTGGTGTACCCAGCTTTGCCTCGTCCGAACAAGTACTGGATTGTAGGCGTGAAGCAACAACACACACACACACATCTCAGATTATGTGCACATATTCATTTATAAAGGTGAGGCAAAGCATTTTTTAGTTTACATTCCTGCACTAAAATAGATTAGTCTTTAATTCATATAAGGTAAAATATTGTATTAATAACTTTTACAGTTTTTGGTAACCAGGCTAACGCATGTCTCTCACAGGGTTACTGGGGCTGATTGTACCACTTACCACTTTATTGGGATCACTCCGATGATTTTCCATGCAATGTTTTACAAGTTCTGTTGGTTAGGGTACGAGCTCCACAATATGGACATACAAATGTTGACCGATTTGGGATATTGCTAAATATCAGAGAAGAAATAAGTAATAAAAAAAAAACAAAAAACAAGAAGCGTCCATCAAAATAAAGACAAACACAAACATGATATAAACTTCTGTTATTTCCTTTTGATATATTGCTCTTCTGAAAATAACTATGTGGAACATTACTACATGTAGAATCTTTACCTTTACTAGAAACAAAATGGAAACATTGTTTTAAAAGTCTGGAAATTTGAACTCATGACATTTTGACTTTTTAAATCAAGTATTTATTCTGGTGAGCCACCATGCAGATATGTTAATGAGAAAGAGAGGAAGATATGTCAATGAGTGTATAGTGACGGGTTGTGAAGGCTCTTCAGAATGTATAAAGCTAGGTACACACAGTACCAATAAAGCCCTGATACGTCGAATTCGGTACCGTGTGACCTAGCTTTCCCAAACGATCTCACCGCCAACGTTCGGGTCGGGAAATAGAAAAATTTTCCTCAGTCGTGGTAGCTCCCCGTAGACTTGAGAGAAACACACAGTCCCGACTGTGTGTATCGTGACTTTTGAAAAATGATAGGATCTTGCAGATCCTGCCTGTCTTCTTTTAAAAAATATGGCATGTGTGTACCCAGCTTAAGTGTCAGCTGGATTTACATGTAGGCATATAGGGAGGCGGGGGGCCGTTAGGAGCAGTTACTAAACATTGAAATTCACTAACAAACAGGCACAGACACACATGTAAGTAACATAATTTTAGTACCCTAACATTGTACTTTTACAATATACAATTTGTTTGAGTGAGTATAGGACCCTTTAAATTGGAATTCCCTGAACCTTGACCTCATTAGGTAAAGTGTGCTAATTCAGATTCTGAACATATTTACCAGCCCTCTTCTATCGCTCTCCTCTTGCTGCAGAAGGTGCCGCTCAGTGATCGGACGAGACTTAGCATATCACTTAGCGTCTGCCGGTCTGGAAGAAGGCCGGTTATGGAACAAGGGCTGGTAAGTTTAGAATCCAAATTTGCACACTTTAACCTAGCGAGGTGTAGGTTATGCGCACAGCAAATCAAATACTCATTTTTATGGGGGGGGTGGAGATGCTCTTTAATATTATTTTTCATAAACTTTTATGATGTGTGCAGTTTTGGTAATGAAAACTGACCGTTGGAATGTGTGAATTGCATGGTGGAAATGAGATGGAAAGAGGAGTCAGTGGCAGGTGGGAATACTCATGGCCTGGCACTCCTATGATCATGGCAGTCTCCCTATACTTTAGTACATGAAGCTGACTGCAAACGAGGGAAAATTCCATCCGAAAAATTACCGCTTCGGCCGCACACACATTAGTGATATAGGGCCAATCACATCGGTACTAACAGGATCGGCCCTATATCACTAACTGTGGTACCCAGCTTATGCTTCAGTATTTGCCTGTTAAAGAAACTAACTATAATTGTGCATTAAACCACAGAGAAGAATTTATCAAGCATTATGGGTGGCCAAAATCTGGCAGTTCCCTAGGATTTAACTGTATTGATACTTTTGAACACGTTTTAATGGACACATGGATCACATGTCCATTAAAGAAATAAAATACATACAATACATACATATGGTGAACTTTGGACCTTCACATGTTGGACAGAAAGATGATTGTAATGGGATATATAAGGCTTTTTAACTATTAAGAGACTAAATTGACAGTGTTTCAACAGTTTTTAGAATGTTTAGCCATTATCAGGGTGGATTTGATTTAAATCAAACAATTTAAATCATTGTCAGTAGGCTTGATTTAAATCATAGTTTTACATAAAGACTAATTCTTGCTGGTAAACTTTAATATGCAAGTAGATGAAGATTTTTAGAATAATAACAATTTAAATGATTTACTCAACAGAAACAATAACATTACAGCATACCGAGTATGTAAGTATATACTCAAATATAAACCAAGTATAAACCGAGGTACCCTCTGGTTTACCAAAAAAAGTAAATAAAGAGATTGACTCAAGTATAAACTGAGAGTAGAAACTTATGACCACTACTGCCTTCTAATTCTGTATTGTTGAGGGCTTTAGTACCCTTTAAATGGACAGAAGATCCATACAGTAACAGCCAAACAGTATGGCCATTACTGTATGGGACTACAGTTGGGAATAGGCTGTCTATTTAAAGGGCAACTAGCCTCATAACACCACAGAATCAGAAGGCAACAATAGATAACATTCCCTTCTGATTCTTTATTGTTTTGAGGCTTTAGTTGCCCTTTAAATGGACAGCAGATTCATACAGTAATAGCCATACTGGATATGGATATTACTGTATGAGAATTCTGCTGTCCATTTAAAAGACAACTAAAGCCATGGCACTCCAGATGTTTGGAAACTAAAACTCCCAGGATGCTTTAGTGAGCTGGGAGTTGTAGTTTCCAAACATCTGAACCCTCACCTTCCCATTCAGTTCAGTAGATACCATCTGTGGGCATCCTTCCTGGCAACTTCTGTGGGCACCTTCCCTGGCATACTTCTGTGGGCATCCTTCTGCAGTAACTACATGAGAAATCAGGCAGCCGCTTGCTCGCCCACACTCCCTATACTGATGTGTCAGCTGACGCCACTATTCGGCACCAGGCAGTGACATCAGCTGGCGCGCCAGTATAGGGAACGTGGGAGCAAGCGAGTTTACTGACTCAAGTATAAACCAGGCTGATATACGGTATGTTATTTGCTTAAAAAAACATCCAGATATTCCACTCCAAACAAAAAGAAAAATATTGTTTCTTATATCACTAAATTTCTATGAATACACAATGAGCTGTATTCATAGGTTTGTAGAACAATAGGAAAGGTCTTTTTTCCAACTCTGTTCATGTTATAACATTTTTGCTGGTGAAGAAGAGGCAGTGATCTCTGCTGAGTCAAATTCAGTTATTGAACTACAAAAGTAAACAAAGCATCTGTGATAGCATCTGGAAGAGCATGACATTGTGAATGGATTAAGTAATTTATTTACCCAAAAAATAAACATATACAGCCGTATTCTACATAATTAAACAAATCTTTATTTCATGATGGAATAACTTTGCATGTAATATATATTTCTCAAAAAGCATTTTATTTAAAAATCTGATTTAAATAAAAAAAAAATTGATGTAAAGAAAAAAAAATCCGTTGATTTTTATCCACCTGGCCATTATACAACTCATAATTCAAATTTATGTATGCTTATTTATAAGGATTTGAACTTTTATGCACTATAATGTAATGCACTTTATACAATTTTATCAGCAATTTTAATGTATTTGTACTTCATGCATCACTAATGGGTTACAAGATTATTGGGAGGAGTTAAGGAAGTGAGAATACACCTGTTGTATTTTGTGGTTAAAAGTTTAGCCATTTACACTTGATAAAGGACATTTGAGGTCCAAAACATGTAGTGTGGCACCAAACAAATGCATTGTACAGAGTCCTACGTCTGTCTGAAACTATGCATTAGGAAGTGCATTTTGCATTGACAAATGACACACATGCAAAAAATTATGATTGCAGGCATGGCAAATCGCAGGGGAGCACAGCGGAGGTAATGGGGCATGATCCTGAGATTAACATGTAATCCTGGCCATGCAAAGAAAGATAAGATTTCCAAAAACTGATTGCATTGCAACTATGTGCAAAATATGTGGGGTCTATCCTTAGCATGTGTACACACCATCTACATTTCGGCTGACATTTATGTGTTTCTCCGTCAATCGGGTTGAATTATGGATGGTTTCTTGAGCCAGGCACAACCGATGTCAATTGTTCTTTGGTCCGAATTCGATCATATACGAGAACCACTTTGTCAGTCCTTCTGTACCCAACCTTAGGTTGAGCAAAAGTACTGGATTTAAGTCATGCAGCACAATACACACTTCAATTAGGGTACTTACATGTATTTCTTTAAACAGGAGTTCAAACTTATTTAGAACGATATATCTGGATTTAAGATAAAGAAAAATGCAATGCAGTGCGTCAACAACCATTTAAAAAATGAATAAACCTCTTCAAATAGTAAATATCTAGTGAAATATACACAGATTAATTCCTATAGGGCCAAAATGTTACCATAATGGACAAATGAATAAACAATTATATTAGTTTCATTAAGATGAACACACACATTACTAGCTTTCATTTCTTCTTTGAAATGTAAAAGAGCAGAAATCAATACCTGGGAATTGGCTGTGATGTTGGGACAACAGGAACAAACTTTGGGCAATTGGCCATCTGTTCCTGTACCTTAGCACATGAAGAAATGTGGTTCTCATTTTTGCAAGGGTAACCTGAAAATGGCAATAAGATTAAAGGGAAAATAAACGAGAAACAATGCAATTTATAAGAAAATTAAAAAGAAATTAGATTGAAAAAACTGTTCCAAATACAAAAATTCGGTTTGAAAATTTGAGAAATTCGATTCAATGGGTTGCCTTATTGGAGCGGCACCCAAGAACTTAAATATAAAAATTTTATATTCATACATTTTTGGAAAATCAATTTATTTGATATATTATGCGTACCCTGCTGTGGCCAGTATGAGTGTTCTACAGTAATATTACCTACTGGCGGTTGTATAGATCAAATATACTCCAATCTCGCAAGGGCTGAGTAAAAGACAACAAACTGATGCTATATGAGTACAGTGTATGGGAAGTAGTTACCTTACATGGAAGCATACATTCGTTAATGGGTATTCCCCTCCTCTGCTCTCAGGACAAGAAACAGTTAACTCAGACATAATAACACCTCCTTGTAGCTATCTTGTCTTCTTAACAAGCCTGAATGCTGTCATAGCTAAAATAAGGGAGGGACACAATTTGCCAGGAAACAATAAAAAACAACGGAAAAAAAAACCTTTTATTTAGGTGTTTCAATAACTGCTTGCAGAACTTTCTTCCAAATTACTTTATTTATATCTACTTTATAATGCTTGATAAATGTGTGCACTGGTGACCATTTGGGCTGCACAGCATATAGTCTGCAAAGATGCGTGAGCTTTTTCAGCCCAGGAGCATGCAAGCCCCTGCTAACATCGGCTTGCCGACCTAAATGTATATCTTTCAAGATACAGGCTTTAATCAAAAATACTTAAAGGGTAAGTCCAGCCCTAAAATGAAACTTACATACAGGTAAATCACCCCCCAAAACCCTAAACGGTAATAGTTTGAAATTGAAATATATAAGTCTAACCTGAAATCCGCACAATGTTGTTTCCCCTTTTTCTTCCTGGTTCTTCCAGTTAGTAACGTCAGTTATGGATTTGACAGTTGACATCACAGCCAGTGACTGAATGTTAATCCCCGTCTGCCCTTCTGAGCATGCCCAGGCTCAGTAAATGCTCAGTACAGGTTTCTAAATTGCTGTTTCCATGAGGCATCCAGAAGCATAGCAGGCATACAGTAATGAATCATAGGACAAAGTATGATATATCAACATATTTTAAAGAGGCCATCTTTCCAAAAGATGTTATTATGAGGGTGGAGTGTCCTTTAAGGTTTCTCTTGTTGGAGCCATACCATTTCTCTGTCCACAAGGCATCACAAAAAGACATCCAGACTTTCTCCAGCCTTTGTTGTTATTGTTATTGCTCCAACTAAATCCAGGGTATGCCAATTATTTTCTAAATCTCTTTTAGGCTTGGAAAAAAACAGAAGGAAGGACTACATCTAACTGAAAATGGAACAGACACCACCATCCAAATGCTGGGACGTAAGACAACTCTGTCTTCTAATATAACTGTGTCTGGTTCTTTAGAGGACAGACTTCCAATTTCTTCCACTTGCAGGCCATTGTTATGTCCACCAGGAACAAACCTTTAAAGTTAACCACAAAAGCGACACTTACTCTAAAGGTCGAAGGGACTCAGTTATTACTTGCAAAACCAAAGGCAAATCCCATTTTCCCAATTTCAATTAAAACCTTTAACCAGGAAGTTGACTATTTGATAATGAAAAAAGTGGCAAAATGTATTTGCCACTTGGAATTGACTTCCCTTGCCATGAGATCCAGCGTATGGACTGCCACACTTTCAGACCACCATTTGAAAAAACCTCCCGTCTTATAGACCACCCCATTAGATCCAGGTAGTGATGGCTCAAAAAATTTGCATGAATGTTCTCTAACTGGGACATGTACAACTGTCAAGTCGTGAACATTTCATGATTGCTCAAATTCTTTCAACTGAATCCAACTTCCTGTACCTCTCTGTTTGAGTTCCGAAAATGTTGCAATTATGTTGCTTTTGACTAAACTCTCTTTCCTTTTCTGGATACAAGATATCACATACCATAAAATACTAAGGGCATATATAGTCAAACAAAGCAAAATCAGCTCCTGGGCTCCATCACACAGACAATAACAGTCTAGGCAGAAAGAAAAATATTAGTATAATATTATCAATATTTACAACTAACATACAAAGTTCCTGAAGACACTAATCAAAGGAGTTCTCACCAGTACACACTCACCAAAGGACCACCAAGTGAGGCACGTCACACAAAAAAACAAAAAGCGGAAACGGAGAGAGAGATGGGGGAGAAGGCAGGCTAAAAACGGAGCAGCAATCAATAGGAGCGGACTACGTGCTGGCATCACATGCGCACCGCCACCAGCATCACAAGTTCACCTGATAATTGCGCACACAATATGAAAACCCCTAAATGGGAACCCATGAATACATAGGCGACCAAGAGTTACAAAGTATGAGGAAACAGGAACCTACCGGTACAAGTCCCCCTTCAGTCCAGAAACAGATCTTCTTCCACTAACTAAACCTCACAGGGTACATCACGGGGAAGCTCCATGGGCAGAAGAAAAAAGGCACATACAAACCCCCCATGGCAAGGGCGCAATGGCTTATATTGCTACAAGAGACTTACTCATGGACTTCTTGGACAGGAAACAAAAGGCAAGGTAAGCTACAGATGAGGTGCTATTTATATGTTTAAGTTAGCTGTATCCTGTCCATGGGCCAGAGGAGGGGAACATCTGTTGGTTAACTAGTTGGTGCTAGCGTGGTTGAAAAAGCCCACATACAAGCCGTTTAGGAGCGAAATGCGTCCACCAGCCTTTTCTTCCCTTTCAGCAGGTTCCTACCTACTTCATTGGCTTTGTGGTGACTCTTGACACACTTTGGACTGTCTCTGGCAAATCGACCTATGGACTGATACAGGGCTTCTAGGGTTTTTGCTGCCCGAGTCAAAATTTTGAATGCCGCCCTAGAACATTGCCAGCTGCCGCCATGTTAAAGTGGCTGTGGCTTTGACATGGTTTTGTCCATTGGCTGTGGTTAAAATGTTACGATTTTAAACTTAGGTATTTAAACAGTTCCTAAGACAGTCAATTAGCATAATGTAAATTACTAGAAACAACTTGTGTTGCCACTACCATATTGCTCCTTTCAGGGTTTTTTTTTGCTCAAATCAAAATAACTTTTTATAGCCTGTGATATACATGTTGGTTCACTGTTTACAATACATTAGAACGCCATACCTTCTGTAGTATAAAAGATTTAGCCACTAACTAACCTAAATAGTCTAGCCTAGTCTAACAAATAACTAAAGCTAACCTTACTATATAAAATGATTTTAACATCATCTCTGTTTACGGGGAAATTTTTGTTTTTTCCTGACCGGTTAAGGGAAAAACCTTTTTTCCCCACCACTGCCGGTCTGCCGCCTTCCTTCTTCAGTGCAGGGGTGCCGCCTGAGACAATGACTCATTCTGCCTAATGGTAGAAGTGGCCTGGACTGATAGCTAATATACCTTGTTATACATTGAAGTTTATATTGTATCATGTGTATACTTACCTTGTGTACTAGAATAAGGTTCTTGATGTAAGGCAAACCTGCTCTTTGTTTTAAACGTTTAAATTGTGTCCCTAGTTAATAAAGGATTTTTTATCTTTTCACTATCAAGAGAGTTGTCCTTCTCTTGATAGAACTCACCTCGAACTTACTTAAGTAATACACTCCCCCCGTGCCCTAGATACAAATCGTATTTGTTTATCTGTTGGTAAACGGTTGCCATTGTGACTAAAAAAATGTAGTGTACTGCCAAGTGCGCCATGATATAAAAAACTTCTCCAGACAGTTATTACAAAATAATTAAATTTAGTTCAAATCTGTATAAGACTATTATACAGATTTGTGGCGGCAATAAAATACATGCTTGACATTTTAGCAATATCTAACTTACACAAAATGGTAATACATTCTACATAAAGAAAGATAGGACATTTTTGTAAAACAAACAGTTATCATTTACACAGTTATTTTTACAAGGATTTTAAAAACATGTCAGTATACATAGGCATGTACAAAAACATACTATGTGCGGCGTGTGTAAACATATATCCGAGTCTACGCAGGCATGTGTCTCTATATGCATACATAGAATTACTTGGGAAATGCTGTTCAAGTGAAAACATACAAAATATACCCATTTCAAGTGAGGCAGTTTCGGATTAGGGGTGCAAAACCAGGCCCAGACTGGGGGCGACAATAACCGGGCTGCTTTTGGCTCCACCAAAACTGTCCATGCCCATCCATGAACTGCCAAAATGCTTCTCAGGTGCCTGCACAGACTCCACAACCACAATTTTTCTGATTGGGGACGCATTGGCCTCAGGTTGGCATCAATAGAAGTGATCAAATCAATTAGCAATTGGCCTACCACAGGGATTAACAGGTCCAGCAAATGTGCCTGGTAATGTACAACTGGCAAATACATTTTCTATTGAGGTCTATGGGTTTGGAAAGTATGAATTCTAAACGGACTCCTTTTAAACTTTTGTTCCCTTCTGCATAATAAAGTTTATAAATTATTGTCTCTTTATTAATATTTGATTTCCATTTGGGTTGACCCCCCCCTCGAACCCTGTCGCTTTAATCTTTTTTATGCTAAACTAGTACTAGAATTGTAAAATTAGCTGAAAATAGTTTGTCCACCTTTCCTACTGGTAAAAAAATGAACTTACTCTATCCAACTTTAGCCATACTGCATAAAAAAAAAATTAATTCCTACAAGCCAACTTTTTAGTGCTCAGGTGTTTCTATGTATATGTAAAAATAACAATGACACATTCATTAATTTAATGGCATTCACCAACTGATACAATTTCAATATATACAGTGGTTGGCAAAAGTATTCGGCCCTCTTGAAGTTTTCCACATTTTGTCACATTAATGCCCACAAACTGAATCAATTTATTGGAATTCCACGTGAAAGACCAATACAAAGTGGTGTACACGTGAGAAGTGGAACGAAAATCATACATGATGTCTCTACCAGCTTTGCACATCCAGAGACTGAAATCCTTGCCATTCTTCTTTGCAAAACAGCTCCAGCTCAGTCAGATTAGATGGACAGCGTTTGTGAACAGCAGTATTAGATCTGCCACAGATTCTCGATTGGATTTAGATCTGGATTTTAACTGGGCCATTCTAATACATGGATATGTTTTGTTTTAAACCATTCCATTGTTGCCCTGCCTTTATGTTTAGGGTTGTTGTCCTGCTGGAAGGTGAACCTCTGCAGTTCGTCCAGAGTCACCATGGGCCTCTTGACTGATTTCTGATCAGCGTCTCCTTGTTCGGCTGTGAGTTTAGGTGGACGGCCTTGTCTTGGTAGGTTTACAGTGTGCCATAACTCCTTCATTTCTGAATGATCGCTTGAAAAGTGCTCGTGGGATGTTCAAGGCTTGTAAATCTTTTTGTAGCCTAAGCCGCTTTAAATTTTAATAAACTTTATCCCTGACCTGTCTGGTGTGTTCTTTGGAATTATGGTGTTGTGTGCTCCCAAGATTTCTGAGACAACCTCTGAGGCCATCACAGAGCAGTTGTATTTGTACTGACATTAGATTACACACAGGTGCACTCTATTTAGTCATTAGCACTCATCAGGCAATTGTCTATGGGCAACTGACTGCACTCAGACCAAGGGGCTGAAATTACGCACACCCCACTTTACGGTCATTGTTTGTTAAAAATGTTCGGAATCATGTATGATTTTGTTTCACTTTATCACATATACACTACTTTGTAACTGCTGTTCACAAACGCTGTCCATCTAATCTGACTGAGCTGGAGCTGTTTTGCAAAGAAGAATGGGCAAGGATTTCAGTCTCTGGATGTGCAAAGCTGGTAGAGACATCATGTATGATTTTCGTTCCACTTCTCACGTGTACACCACTTTGTATTGGTCTTTCACGTGGAATTCCAATAAAATTGATTCATGTTTGTGGCATTAATGTGACAAAATGTGGAAAACTTCAAGAGGGCCGAATACTTTTGCCAACCACTGTATATATTGAAATTGTATCAGTTGGTGAATGCCATTAAATTAATGAATGTGTCATTGTTATTTTTACATATACATAGAAACACCTGAGCACTAAAAAGTTGGCTTGTAGGAATTAAGTTGTTTTATGCAGTATGGCTAAAGTTGGATAGAGTAAGTTCATTTTTTTACCAGTAGGAAAGAGGTGGACAAACTATTTTCAGCTAATTTTACAATTCTAGTAGCTAGTTTAGCATAAAAAAGATTAAAGCGACAGGGTTCGAGGGGGGGGTCAACCCAAATGGAAATCAAATATTATAAAAGAGACAATAATTTATAAACTTTATTATTGCAGAAGGGAAAGCAAAAGTTTAAAAAGGAGTCCGTTTAGAATTCATACTTATCCAAACCCATAGACCTCAATAGAAAATGTATTTGCCAGTTGTACATTACCAGGCACATTTGCTGGACCTTGTTAATCCCTGTGGTAGGCCAATTGCTAATTGATTTGATCACTTCTATTGATGCCCAACCTGAGGGCCAAATGCGTCCCCAATCAGAAAAAATTGTGGGTTGGGTGGAGTCTGTGCAGGCCATGAGAAGCATTTTGGCAGTTCATGGATGGGGCATGGACAGTTTTGGTGGAGCCAAAAAAGCAGCCCGGTTATTGTCGCCCCCAGTCTGGGCCTGGTTTTGCACCCCTAATCCAGAAACTGCCTCACTTAGAAATGGGTATATTTTGTATGTTTTCACTTGAACAGCATTTCCCAAAGTAATATTCTATGTATGCATATAGAGACACATGCCTGCGTAGACTCGGATATATGTTTACAGCCGCACATAGTATGTTTTTGTACACTGCCTATGTATACTGACATGTTTTTAAAATCCTTGTAAAAATAACTGTGTAAATGATAACTGTTTGTTTTACAAAAATGTCCTATCTTTCTTTAATGTAGAATGTATTACCATTATTGTGTAAGTTAGATATTGCTAAAATGTCCAAGCATGTATTTTTATTGCCGCCACAAATCTGTATAATAGTCTTATACAGATTTGAACTAAATTTAATTATTTTTGTAATAACTGTCTGGAGAAGTGTTTTATATCATGGCGCACTTGGCAGTACAACTACATTTTTTTAGTCACAATGGCAACCGTTTACCAACAGATAAACAAATACGATTTGTACTAGGGCACTGAGGGTAGTGTATTACTTAAGTAAGTTCGAGGTGAGTTCTATCAAGAGAAAGGACAACTCTCTTGATAGTGAAAAGATAAAAATCCTTTATTAACTAGGGACACAATTTAAAAACGTTTAAAACAAAGAGCAGGTTTGCCTTACATCAGAGAACCTTATTCTAGTACACAAGGTAAGTATACACATGATACAATATAAACTTCAATGTATAACAAGGTATATTATAGCTATCAGTCCAGGGCCACTTCTACCATTAGGCAGAATGAGTCATTTGTCTCAGGCGGCACCCCTGCACTGAAGAAGAAAGGCGGCAGACCGGCAGTGGTGGGGGAAAAAAAGGTTTTTCCCTTAACCGGTCAAGGAAAAAACAAAAATTTCCCCTAGTAACAGAGATGATGTTAAATCATTTTATATAGTAAGGTTAGCTTTAGTTATTTTGTTAGACTAGGCTAGACTAGTTAGGTTAGTTAGTGGCTAAAATCTTTTATACTACAGAATGTATGGCGTTTCTAATGTATTGTAACAGTTGAACCAACATGTATATCACAGGCTATAAAACAAGTTATTTTGATTTGAGCAAAAAAAAACCCTGAAAGGAGCAATATGGTAGTGCACACACAAGTTTTTTCTAGTAATTTACATTATTGCTAATTGACTGTCTTAGAAACTGTTTAAATACCTAAGTTTAAAATCGTAACATTTTAACCACAGCCAATGGACAAAACCATGTCAAAGCCACAGCCACTTTAACATGGCGGCAGCTGGCAATGTTCTAGGGCGGCATTCAAAAGTTTGCCTCGGGCAGCAAAAACCCTAGAAGCCCCTGTATCAGTCCATAGGTCGATTTGCCAGAGACAGTCCAAAGTGTGTCAGAGAGTCACCCAAAAAGCCAATGAAGTAGGTAAGGAACCTGCTGAAAGGGAAGAAAAGGCTGGTGGACGCATTTCGCTCCTAAACTGCTTGTATAGTGGAGCTTTTTCAACCACGCTAGCACCAACTAGTTAACCAACAGATGTTCCCCTCCTCTGGCCCATGGACAGGATACAGCTAACTTAAACATATAAATAGCACCTCATCTGTAGCTTACCTTGCCTTTTGTTTCCTGTCCAAGAAGTCCATGGAGTAAGTCTCTTGTAGCAATATAAGCCATTGCGCCCTTGCCATGGGGGGTTGTATGTGCCTTTTTTCTTCTGCCCATGGAGCTTCCCCGTGATGTACCCTGTGAGGTTTAGTTAGTGGAAAGAAGTCTGTTTCTGGACTGAAGGGGGACTTGTACCGGTAGGTTCCTGTTTCCTCATACTTTGTAACTCTTGGTCGCCTATGTATTTCATGGGTTCCCATTTAGGGGGTTTTCATATTGTGTGCGCAATTATGCAGGTGAACTTGTGATGCTGGTGGCGTGCGCATGTGATGCCAGCACGTAGTCCGCTCCTATTGATTGCTGCTCCGTTTTTAGCCTGCCTTCTCCCCCATCTCTCTCTCCGTTTCCGCTTTTTGTTTGTTTGTGTGACGTGCCTCACTTGGTGGTCCTTTGGTGAGTGTGTACTGGTGAGAACTCCTTTGATTAGTGTCTTCAGGAACTTTGTATAGTTAGTTGTAAATATTGATAATAGTTATACTAATATTTTTCTTTCTGCCTAGACTGTTATTGTCTGTGTGATGGAGCCCAGGAGCTGATTTTGCTTTGTTTGACTATATATGCACTTAGTATTTTATGGTATGTGATATCTTGTATCCAGAGAAAAGGAAAGAGAGTTTTAGTCAAAAGCAACATAATTGCAACATTTTCGGAACTCAAAGCAGAGAGGTACAGGAAGTTGGATTCAGTTGAAAGAATTTGAGCAAGTCATGAAATGTTCACGACTTGACAGTTGTTCATGTCCCAGGATTAGAGAACATTCATGCAAATTTTTTGAGCCATCACTACCTGGATCTAATGGGGTGGTCTATAAGACGGGAGGTTTTTCAAATGGTGGTCTGAAAGTGTGGCAGTCCATAGCTGGATCTCATGGCAAGGGAAGTCAATTCCAAGTGGCAAATACATTTTGCCACTTTTTTCAGTATCACAAATAGTCAACTTCCTGGTTAAAGGTTTTAATTGAAATTGGGAAAATGGGATTTGCCTTTGGTTTTGCAAGTAATAACTGAGTCCCTTCGAGCCTTTAGAGTAAGTGTCGCTTTTGTGGTTAACTTTAAAGGTTTTGTTCCTGGTGGACATAACAATGGCCTGCAGAGTGGAAGAAATTGGAAGTCTGTCCTCTAAAGAACCAGACACAGTTATATAAGAAGACAGAGTTGTCTTACGTCCAGCATTTGGATGGTGGTGTCTGTTCCATTTTCAGTTAGATGTAGTCCTTCCTTCTGTTTTTTCCAAGCCTAAAAGAGATTTAGAAAATAATTGGCATACCCTGGATTTAGTTGGAGCAATAACAATAACAACAAAGGCTGGAGAAAGTCTGGATGTCTTTTTGTGATGCCTTGTGGACAGAGAAATGGTATGGCTCCAACAAAGAGAACCTTAAAGGACAACTCCACCCTCATAATAACATCTTTTGGAAAGAATGGCCTCTTTAAAATATGTTGATATATCATACTTTGTCCTATGAATTCATTACTGTATGCCTGCTATGCTTCTGGATGCCTCATGGAAACTGAGCAATTTAGAAACCTGTACTGAGCATTTACTGAGCCTGGGCATGCTCAGAAGAGGCAGACGGGGATTAACATTCAGTCACTGGCTGTGATGTCAACTGTCAAATCCATAACTGACAGTTACTAACTGGAAGAACCAGGAAGCAGAAAAAGGGGAAACAACATTGTGCAGGATTTCAGGTTAGACTTATATATTTCAGATTTCAAACTATTACCGTTTAGGGTTTTGGGGGGTGATTTACCTGTATGTAAGTTTTCATTTTAGGGCTGGACTTACCCTTTAAGTATTTTGATTAAAGCCTGTATCTTGAAAGAATATACAATTTAGGTCTGCAAGCCGATTGTAGCAGGGGGCTTGCATGCTCCTGGGCTGAAAAAGCTCACGCATCTTTGCAGACTATATGCTGTGCAGCCAAATGGTCACCAGTGCACACATTTATCAAGCATTATAAAGTAGATATAAATAAAGTAAATTTGGAAGGAAAGTTCTGCAAGCAGTTATTGAAACACCTAAATAAAAGTTTTTTTTTTCCGTTGTTGTTATTGTTTCCTGGCAAATTGTGTCCCTCCCTTATTTTAGCTATGACAGCATTCAGGCTTGTTATAGAAGACAAGATAAGCTACAAGGGAGGTGTTATTTATGTCTGAGTTAACTGTTTCTTGTCCTTGAGCCAGAGGAGGGGAATACCCATTAACGAATGTATGCTTCCAATGTAATGTAACTTCCCATACACTGTACTCATAATAGCATCAGTTATTGTCCTTTTACTCAGCCCTTGCGAGATTGGAGTATATTTGATCTATACAACAGCCAGTGAGGTAATAATTACTGTTAGAAACACTCACTACTGGCCACAGCAGGGTAACGCATAATATATCAAATAAATTGATTTTCCAAAAATGTATAGAATATAAAATTTTTTATATTTAAAGGGTTCTTGGGTGCCGCTCCAATAAGGCAACCCAATTGAATCGAATTTCTCAAATTTTCAAACCGAATTTTTGATTTTGGAACAGTTTTTTCAATCTAATTCTTTTTAATTTTCTTATAAATTGCATTGTTATTCTCGTTTATTTTCCCTTTAATCTTATTGCCATTTTCAGGTTACCCTTGCAAAAATGAGAACGCACATTTCTTCATGTGCTAAGGTACAGGAACAGATGGCCAATTGCCCAAAGTTTGTTCCTGTTGTCCCAACATCACAGCCAATTCCCAGGTATTGATTTCTGCTCTTTTACATTTCAAAGAAGAAATGAAAGCTAGTAATGTGTGTGTTCATCTTAATGAAACTAATATAATTGTTTATTCATTTGTCCATTATGGTAACATTTTGGCCCTATAGGAATTAATCTGTGTATATTTACATAGATATTTACTATTTGAAGAGGTTTATTCATTTTTTAAATGGTGTTGACGCACTGCATTGCATTTTTCTTTATCTTAAATATCCAGATTATATCGTTCTAAATAAGTTTGAACTCCTGTTTAAAGAAATACATGTAAGTACCCTTAAATTGAAGTGTGTATGTTGCTGCATGACTTAAATCCAGTACTTTTGCTCAACCTAAGGTTGGGTACAGAAGGACTGACAAAAGTGGTTCTCGTATATGATCGAATTCGGACCAAAGAACAATTGGACATCGGTTGTGCCTGGCTCAAGAAACCATCCAATAATTCAACCCGATTGACGGAGAAACACATAAATGTCAGCCGAAATGTAAGATGGTGTGTACACATGCTAAGGATTAGACCCCACATATTTTGCACATATGTGCAATGCAATCAGTTTTTGGAAATCTTATCTTTCTTTGCATGGCCAGGATTACATGTTAATCTCAGTGATCATGCCCCATTACCTCCGCTGTGCTCCCCTGCGATTTGCCAATGCCTGCAATCATAATTTTTGCATGTGTTGTCATTTGTCAATGCAAAATGCACTTCCTAATGCATATGTTTCAGACAGACCGTAGGACTCTGTACAATGCATTTGTTTTGGTGCCACACTACATGTTTTGGACCTCAAAGGTCCTTTATCAAGTGTAAAGTGCTAAAACTTTTAACCACAAAATACAACAGGTGTATTCTCACTTCCTTAACTCCTCCCAATAATCTTGTAACCCATTAGTGATGCATGAAGTACAAATACATTAAAATTGCTGATAAAATTGTATAAAGTGCATTACATTATAGTGCATAAAAGTTCAAATCCTTATAAATATAGCATACATAAATTATGAATTATGAGTTGTATAATGGCCAGGGTGGATAAAAATCAACGGATTTTTTTTTCTTTACATCAATTTTTTTTTTATTTAAATCAGATTTTTTTAAATAAAATGCTTTTTGAGAAATATATATTACCATGCAAAGGTTATTCCATCATGAAATAAAGATTTGTTTAATTATGTAGAATACGGCTGTATATGTTTAATTTTTTTGGTAAATAAATTCCATTAATCCATTCACAATGTCATGCTCTTCCAGATGCTATCACAGATGCTTTGTTTACTTTTGTAGTTCAATAACTGAATTTGACTCAGCAGAGATCACATGCCTCTTCTTCACAGCAAAAATGTTATAACATGAACAGAGTTGAGAAAAAGACCTTAATCCTATTGTTCTACAAACCTATGAATACAGACTCATTGTGTATTCATAGAAATTTAGTGAATAGAATAGAAACAATATTTTTCTTTTTGTTTGGAGTGGAATAGATCTGGATGTTTTTTTAAGCAAATAACATACCGTATATCAGCCTGGTTTATACTTGAGTCAGTAAACTCGCTTGCTCCCACGTTCCCTATACTGGCGCGCCAGCTGATGTCACTGCCTGGTGCCGAATAGTGGCGTCAGCTGACACATCAGTATAGGGAGTGTGGGGGCGAGCAAGCGGCTGCCTGATTTCTCATGTAAGTTACTGCAGAAGGATGCCCACAGAAGTATGCCAGGGAAGGATGCCCACAGAAGTATGCCAGGGAAGGATGCCCACAGATGGTATCTACTGAACTGAATGGGAAGGTGAGGGTTCAGATGTTTGGAAACTACAACTCCCAGCTACTAAAGCATCCTGGGAGTTTTAGTTTCCAAACATCTGGAGTGCCATGGCTTTAGTTGTCTTTTAAATGGACAGCAGAATTCTCATACAGTAATATCCATATCCAGTATGGCTATTACTGTATGTGAAATCTGCTGTCCATTTAAAGGGCAACTAAAGCCTCAAAACAATAAAGAATCAGAAGGAGAATGTTATCTATTGTTGCCTTCTGATTCTGTGGTGTTATGAGGCTTAGTTGCCCTTTAAATAGACAGCCGTATTCCCATACTGTAGTCCCATACAGTAATGGCCATACTGGATTTGGCTGTTACTGTATGGGAATTCTGCTGTCCATTTAAAGGGTAACTAAAGCCTCAAAACAATACAGAATTAGAAGGCAGTAGTGGTCATAAGTTCTACTCTCAGTTTATACTTGAGTCAATCACTTTTATTACTTTTTTCTGGTAAACCAGAGGGTACCTCGGTTTATACTTGGTTTATATTTGAGTATATACGTTACATACGGTATGCTGTAATGTTATTGTTTCTGTTGAGTAAATCTATTTAAATTGTTATTATTCTAAAAATCTTCATCTACTTGCATATTAAAGTTATACCAGCAAGAATTAGTCTTTATGTAGAAAACTATGATTTAAATCAAGCCTTACTGACTAATGATTTAAATTGTTTGATTTAAATCAAATCCACCCTGATAATGGCTAAACATTCTAAAAACTGTTGAAACACTGTCAATTTAGTCTCTTAATAGTTAAAAAGCCTTATATATCCCATTACAATCATCTTTCTGTCTCAACATGTGAAGGTCCAAAGTTCACCATATGTATGTATTTGTATGTATTTTATTTCTTTAATGGACATGTGATCCATGTGTCCATTAAAACGTGTTCAAAAGTATCAATACAGTTAAATCCTAGGGAACTGCCAGATTTTGGCGCACCCATAATGCTTGATAAATTCTTCTCTGTGGTTTAATGCACAATTATAGTTAGTTTCTTTAACAGGCAAATACTGAAGCATAAGCTGGGTACACACGTTAGTGATATAGGGCCGATCCTGTTAGTACCGATGTGATTGGCCCTATATCACTAATGTGTGTGCGGCCGAAGCGGTAATTTTTCGGATGGAAAGTTTCCCTCGTTTGCAGTCAGCTTCATGTACTAAAGTATAGGGAGACTGCCATGATCATAGGGAGTGCCAGGCCATGAGTATTCCCACCTGCCACTGACTCCTCTTTCCATCTCATTTCCACCATGCAATTCACACATTCCAACGGTCAGTGTTTCAGTTACAGCAAAACTGCACACATCATAAAAGTTTATGAAAAATAAATATTAAAGAGCATCTCCACCCGCCCCCATAAAAATGAGTATTTGATTTGCTGTGCGCCATAACCTACACCTCGCTAGGTTAAAGTGTGCAAATTTGGATTCTAAACTTACCAGCCCTTGTTCCATAACCGGCCTTCTTCCAGACCGGCAGACGCTAAGTGATAGGCTAAGTCTCGTCCGATCACTGAGCGGCACCTTCTGCAGCAGAAGGAGAGCGATAGAAAGAGGGCTGGTAAATATGTTCAGAATCTGAATTAGCACACTTTAACCTAATGAGGTCAAGGTATCAGGGAATTCCAATTTAAAGGGTCACTATACTCACTCAAACAAATTTGTATATTGTAAAAGTACAATGTTAGGGTACTAAAATTATGTTACTTACATGTGTGTCTGTGCCTGTTTGTTAGTGAATTTTCAATGTTTAGTAACTGCTCCTAACGGCCCCCCGCCTCCCTTAATGCCTACATGTAAATCCAGCTGACACTTAAGCTGGGTACACACATGCCATATTTTTTAAAAGAAGACAGGCAGGATCTGCAAGATCCTATCATTTTTCAAAAGTCACGATACACACAGTCGGGACTGTGTGTTTCTCTCAAGTCTACTGGGAGTCTACCACGACTGAGGAAAATTTTTTCTATTTCCCGACCCGAACGTTGGGCGGTGAGATCGTTTGGGAAAGCTAGGTACACACGGTACCGAATTCGACGGTATCAGGGCTTTATTGGTACTGTGTGTACCTAGCTTTATACATTCTGAAGAGCCTTCACAACCCGTCACTATACATCTCATTGACATATCTTCCTCTCTTTCTCATTAACATATCTGCAGTGGTGGCTCACCAGAATAAATACTTGATTTAAAAAGTCAAAATGTCATGAGTTCAAATTTCCAGACTTTTAAAACAATGTTTCCATTTTGTTTCTAGTAAAAGGTAAAGATTCTACATGTAGTAATGTTCCACATAGTAGTTTCAGAAGAGCAATATATCAAAAGGAAATTACAGAAGTTTTATATCCATGTTTGTGTTTGTCTTTATTTTGATGGACAAGCTTCTTGTTTTTTGTTTTTTTTTAATATTACTTATTTCTTCTCTGATATTTAGCAATATCCCAAATCGGTCAACATTTGTATGTCCATATTGTGGAGCTCGTAACCTAGACCAACAGGAACTTGTAAAACATTGCATGGAAAATCATCGGAGTGATCCCAATAAAGTGGTAAGTGGTACAATCAGCCCCAGTAACCCTGTGAGAGACATGCGTTAGCCAGTGGTTACCAAAAGACTGTAAAAGTTATTAATACAATATTTTACCTTATATGAATTAAAGACTTAATCTATATTTAGTGCAGGGAATGTAAACTAAAAAAATGACTTTGCCTCACCTTTATAAATGAATATGTAGCACATAATCTGAGATGTGTGTGTGTGTGTGTTGCTTCACGCCTACAATCCAGTACTTGTTCGGACGAGGCTAAAGCTGGGTACACACCATCCAACAATTGGTCCGACCAACAGACATTTCAGTGTTTCGGTTGATTGGGCCAAATTATTGGATGCTTTCCAGTTCTGGCCGTGACCAACCACCAACAGTGTGTTCGTCTGAAAACCAAGGCCAATTGTGTGGTCCTCAATGGACCACACACTCGACCACGGTGAGCTGTCGGCCTTGGCTACTTTTGAAACTGACAGTCCCTTCTCCTGGCCAACCGGTCGGAAGTGCTGAACGGTTGGTCAAGAGGAAGAATCTGACCGTGTGTACTCAGCTTTAGTATCACCCCTCCCACTACTAGCTGATGCCCCCTTTATTAGACACTACTCTCTGTGAGGGCAAGCATGCTTACTTATCACTATGAACCAGCACTAGGAGAGGGAAATCCCCAAAATGCATTTCCCACATACTGTCACACCTAACTGTACACAGCAGAAGCAGTTACAATAATAAGGCACTTGATTGACAGCTGAAATGTAAGATGCTTCAGGTTGTTTTTCTAAAGAAATAGGAGAGAGATGAACAAAAATGCTGCAGTGGTGGTTGGGAAGAATTATAGTTTCCAATAATGGGCAATATCATTTTTTATACCCTAAAGTAATAATAAATGAATGCTAATCGTTATAAACCTAAATATAAAAATTAGTAGTGGGTATTCTGTAATTAATTGATATATTCTATTGATAGGTAGTAATTTATGCTAATTATTCTAAAAAAGTTAAATTAACATTTTCATAATAAGATGATTTAAAGAACAATTATACTCACCTTCCCTCCGCTCCTCTTCTTTGGTCAGTACCTTTTACCCAGGGTGAGGACCTGAACCGCTAGGTCCTCAACCCTGGGTTCGCGTAACTTGAAGCACAGCCTTACTGAAATGCTGCTCTGGTAGGCTCTGCAACGAGCGTGCCTTCCTATTGGCTTCGTACTGACCAAAGAAGAGGAGCGGAGGGAAGGTGAGTATAATTGTCCTTTTAATTTATTAAAGGACAAGTATACTCAAAAAACAAATAAAGTTTAGATGGTAGCTGAATCCCTAACTAACCTTCCCCCCTCCCCGCCTTTTTTTTTTTTTTAGGTTCCTTCAGAGCCTACCTTTGCCCTTGTAAAGTGCTAGCCATCTTGGAACATGTATGCAGTCCGGTAAGCTCCGCCCCCCGAGACTTGATGGACCTCGTTTCCAACTTGTGTCCAAATATCCAGTGGCAGTTCAATCCGTGCGCTCGCTGTGACATTAGCGCACGCACGGCATAGTGCGCGCGTGACAGGGGAGAAGCTTACCAGACTGCATACATGATCCAAGATGGCCATGAGTATACTTATCCTTTAAAGAATTCATGATTTAATTTAAAGGGTATCTCCACTCATAATTTCAAGGTTTAGGCATCTAGTTCTATTGAAGAATGGGAGGTAAAGGAGCTGTGCCTTACCTTCCGTTCTTCAATAGAACAAGCAGGAGACTGGTAAGCAGTTAGGAAACTTACCCGCTCGCTTGCTTCCCCTGCGCGAAGTCTGACAGGTCCCGACGGACCTTGTCTTCTATGCGCATGCGCGATCTATACGCATAGAAGACAAGGTCCGCCGGGACCTGTCAGACTAAGAGCCGGGGGAGCGAGCGAGCGGGTAAGTTTCCTAGCTGCTTACCAGTCTCCTGCTTGTTCTATTGAAGAAGGTTTAGATAGATGCCTAAACCTTGAAATTATGAGTGGAGATACCCTTTAACAAATTAATCCCCTATAGAATAAAGAGGAAGTTCAGTGCAAATACATATACTTTTGAGAAAAAAGATTATTTTTTCCATCCTAATGACCTGCACATTCAACATTTTGTCTGTATATAAATAAATGCTTCTAAATTACTGACTTTCTGGTTGCAGGAACCCCTAATAGAGACCGTTATGGTCTTGCCTTTGGCCCAGCGCCTGGGTTGATTCAGTTGCTCAGTAGAGATCTGAGCATGTTTGACCCATCACCAACAGCCAGTAGAAATTACTGTTAGGAACATTCCAAGGTAGTGTACATTCTGGAAAGAAGTTTGACCGTTAGTATTCCCTGTTGTTGACATTAGTGAGCTGCCATTTAAGGTTCTAAGTTCAAATGATTTTTCAAAATGAAAGAAAATATTAAAGGGCATGTCCACCCCAAAACTATAATCCCCCCCACTACTGGCCCCGTCATGTAGTGTAGTAAAATCCTTACCTCACATCTCGGCTCCATAAGGTTCTCCTGTAGTCCCCCCCCAAAGTCCCAAAAACTGCCCACCAGGAGGATAGCAGAGTCCTGGCCTGGAGAAGTTTGGCATGCGTACTGCAGCCCTCCTCCCTCTCCCTCCCGTTTTGCTATCCCTCCCCCTACCATAAAACCCCTTGGCCACATAATAAAATATGTTCTCCCAGCCCCAACCGCATAACAATTATTTTTAGAAAGTCCCCAGAACTCTACTTACCTTCCCTCGCTCCCCCGGCATTCTGAGAAGCCGGCAGCCGCGTTCTGTGATTGGCTGCCTCTCAGCCAATCACAGACGCGGCTGCCGGTCCCGCCCCCTGCTTGCAGTGTCTCGCAAGCAGAAGGCCGGGCGTCGGCGGGGAGAGGGAAGGTAAGTAAACATCTGGGCACATTCTGAAATTATTTTTATAGCGGTTGGGGCTGGGGGGCTGTATTCTATTGGAGGCTAAAAGTTTTTATTAAGGGTGGACATGCCCTTTAAGAATAATTAGGTATGTATAATATAAACTAAGAATTTAAAAAACATTTTATACTGAACTTTCCCTTTAATCAATAGATAAATAGAAACACTTCTTATGATAAATCAGCGTAGTACAACTAATAGCTAATATTCCAAGTGATTAAAGGGCAAATCCAGACCCAAAATGAAAACTTACATACAGGTAAATCAACCCCCTAAACAGTAATAGTTTAAAATCTGAAATGTATAAGTCTAACCTGAACTCCTGCACAATGTCCTGTTTTGCTTCCTGGTTCTTCCAGTTAGCAACTGTCAGTTATGGATTTGACAGTTGACATCACAGCCAATGACTGAATGTTAATCCCCTATCTGCCCCTTCTGAGCATGCCCAGGCTCAGTATAGGTTTCTAAATTGCTCAGTTTCCATGGGGCATCCAGAAGCATAGCAGGCATACAGTAATGAATTCATAGGACAAACTATCCTATCAACATATTTTAAATAGGCCATTCTTTCTAAAAGATGTTCTTATGAGGGGGGAGTTGTCCTTTAATAAAGAAAATGTGTACCCCAAATGTAATAGTATATTTAAATGGATAATGTCATTATTAAATGCAGTCACATATTTGCTTCCACAATCCTTGTATTGTCACATAGGGTAAGGCTGAGGCCACACTGGGCCTGATGGTAACACCTGCTTTTCACATGCTATACTGTCCGTTAGTAATGCTATTTGGATCTTTGTGATCGTATGCGCTCCACAATGGCCCCATCATCCCCCCCATTGCAATACACTGACATGCATTTCCCGTGCGCTAACTGATCACAAAACATGAGATACATGCTAGAGTGGCGTAGCCCTAACTGTGTACTGATAACTTCTTTAGCAAATCTGGGAATCCCAGGACTAAATAGAATAACCTGTGAGCATGCCTTCATCCTTTTCATCCCTTGACAGTTGAGTCAAGATCATTAAGATTCTAGAAGGTGATATTTTAAAGGGACACTATACTGCAAAAATGACCTTTGCTTCATCTTAAATTGAATTTGCATGTGTTACTGCATGCCTTCAATCCAGCACACATTTTGTTTAGGAGCAGTATCCCCCCTCCCAATTTTAACACTTCCATCCACCTGACCTTTTCCCCACAAACCAACAGTCAAGCCTGCCACACCGCATACAGCATCCCAACTAACAAAACTCTGTCACCATTCCAGCTACATAAAACTACTCACAGAAGAATAGTTTTTGAGAGTAAGGAACTTGATTAACAGCTGAAATATAAGAAGTTTTAGATTGGATATCTAAAGAAATAGGGGGGAGATCAACAAACAAATGATACAGTGGTGGTTGGGAAGAATTATAGTTTCTAGTTAGGGTCAATTTGAAATAACCTATTTTTCAGTATAGATGCCAGAAGGACAAATTCTGTCTGTTTTTATTTATATACTTTAAATTGTGTAAACTGGTGTGGATAGTGGCCAATTGGGAAATGCAGTGGTGGTTTGGAAATTCTTATTACTTCTGTATCCTTCCTGGTGGGTAATAAGTAGTAAGTACTACTTTTCATTTTGTCCTTTGCATTTTTACTGTATTCCAAGCAATTTCAGGAAAAAAGTAAATGGAAATGAAACATGGAAAGTTAAAAAATGTTGTTTTTAACATTGGTAGTCACTTATTTTTTAGGTGTGTCCGATCTGTTCAGCAATGCCTTGGGGGGATCCCAGCTATAAAAGTGCTAATTTTCTCCAACATCTGCTTCATCGACATAAATTTTCATACGATACATTTGTGGTACGTACCCAGCTCACATTTTTGTAAATAATTTGTTGCAGACTGTGGCATTTTAGCTATCCACTGAAATGTCTGTATACAAAGTCTTCCAGATACTGTATTACATTACACCACTCATGTTTTAAAGTACTTTACGCCTTTAAAATGAAGGTGCTAATACATGAATGTCATTGGGCTGTGTAATAACCACTAGAGTTGGTCTGCCCATTCTTTAAACAAAAAAATAGTTTCACTGTGGATTTTGAGTTTAGGCTTATTTACATTTTTACCTTACTACTCACAATGGAAGGAGTGTTATGTGCAGTTATTGCCATTCTCCCATACAAATCAGCTTAAACACAGCAGAGATTAGTTATTCTCAAATACAAAGAACATCTTGGGACATGGCTGTTACGTTGTCTGTGGAGCAAAGGAATAAGCATCTGGTTGGTTTAAACATGACAAGGTGCAGAATCTTTAGGGTTATGGCACAAAAAAGAATTTCCAGGTTAAAATTAACCAGAGGTACAATTATGAGCCTACATCTGTGTTTAACTCACTAAAAAGATCATTTTGAATGGTAAAATTGAGAACAAAAATGAAACTCAAAATCTGAAAAAGCTGAACCAATAGTATATTTTATTGAAGTAGCAAGTAATCTCTCTATCATTGCCTGCATGGGAATGCTACTGCAAGCTGAGAACAGTCTAGCTTTAGCAGAACATTGGCTTTGTTTGCTGCTGGTTAGTCTAGGCATGGTAGGGCTGTGCTTAGGGTGGAGCTCTCTAATGTTTAGAGATTTCTAATTTCTGTGGCCACATACTGGTCAAAGAAGGCAAATATAACTAAAACATTACTGAAAATACAATAAAGCAGCAATCTTGCACTCTTAAAGTTTTACATTTACAGCCCCTTGTAGTTTTTCCATATTTCAATGGAGCTGGGTTGTAACTTTGAAAATATTAAATTTTACTTTAAGTAAGCCGTAATACAGAGTGCTGGGTTGATGTTTTTTTCTTTTCTTTTTTTTTCTTGGTTTAATTACTCTTTAAGGTTGAATAAAAGAATAGTTTGATACTCTTCCGATTTGTTTTATTCCAGATTTACTTAAATAACTGATTACTGGTGCAGCATAATTTAAAGGGCATGTACACCCCCAAAAAATAACTTTTCTGTAGTGTAGGGCACCCCACCCCCAACCGTTAGGTTTATATGTTTAAAAAAAGCTCAGAAATATGCTTACTAATCTTTGTTCCCTCGGCTCACTCCATAGCCCGCAGCTGCATCTGTGATTGGCTGACTATTGGCCTATCACAGATGCGGCTGTCGGTCTGGCCCCTATTGCTACTTCTGGGAAGAGAACCGAGGAAACAAAGTACCGAGGAAAAGAAGGATGGTAAGACGATTTCTTAGGATTTTTTAGTACATATAATACATACAAACCTGGTGGGTGGGGGTGCCCTACACTACAGCAAAATGTATTTTGGGGGCTAAGATATCTTTTTAATATCAAATTTTAATATCCAAGTTATTTGTAAAAACACAAGAATTAATTTTTTTGCACTGAATGTTCTTGTCTTATAGGATTACAGCATTGATGAGGAGGCAGCACTTCAAGCAGCCCTTGCCCTGTCCCTTTCAGAGAACTGAATATTCATGTTTGCACCAGATTTCCATCTTCTAGGTGCTAACCACCAACACCTAAGGCTTGTACATTCCAATATAGCAATCACATTTCCTTTCTCACCATGCCTTTTAATTTCTTAGCATTTTAAAAAAGGTGGAACCTTTTATGTAAAGCAAGTGAAGAACAAGACTACAGCATATGTTTAAAATGTGGGAGGATTAAAAAGTGCCACTAAAAACAGGAGATGGTGTTATTTCTATTACTGGTTATGTCTTTTGGTCTACTACTCATGACTGCATATTTTCCATGCTGGGACAATATAAGAAAGTAGTTGAACTGGACATTATACTTTCTTACAGCATGGGGTACAAAAGACCTGACTTTTTTGCACATGGCACAAAGGCAGTTGTTTTTCCTTATGGGAAGAGGATGGAATGGTTACACCTGTCTGTAAAAAATCAGAAAACCAACTCCAATAGCTGCAGGTTTGTATTTTAGTGATGTCTTGGGAGAATTGTGCTGTAATATTCAAAGCTTCCACCTTGAAACAGCAGCAGTACTGCATTGCAAGTTGGTAGGTAGCATTATTGTCTTGGATTCGACAAGCTGATGTTTTGTTAAGTCCTTCAGACAAACCATTATATGACAGCCAGAAAGACCATGGGAATTTGTGCTATCTTCTCCTTGCCTTGTTCTCTATTTTACTGCAAATTAATAATAATGTTTAATTTTGCACAACATACAACTTAAATATTTAAATCCCCCAAAATACCCCTTTGTAATGTAAAAATGGAAATGGAGATTGTTTTTATAAAAATGGAAATGGAGATTGTTTTTTTAAAAATGAAAATGGAGATTGTTGTTTTTTTTTTCCCCATTGCTTTTCTGGGCAGTGTACTGTACAAATGATGATAAAAAAACTAGAGGCTGATTAAAGGGCAATTATCGTCAACCCCTCTCCAGATAATAGTACCCAGGGTGAGGACCTAAACCGCATGGTCCTCACCCTGGGACTTACCCTAAAGCTTAGAAAGAGCCCTGCAAAGCCGGCTTCGCGAGGCGCTTGCAGGGCTCCTCTGCTAAAGTCCCGGACAATGGCAGGTATGATCCTTGCAGAGCGCATCTTCCCATTTGTTAAGAACCCAATGTGAAGGGGCATGTCCAGAGCCAGGTGTGAGAAGCTGGTTTTGGAGGCTTTGTTCCCCACATTAGGGTAAGAACCAGGGATGAGGACCTAGCCGTATGATCACTGGAAAAAGAGGTGTTAGGCGCAATTAGCGATAATTGTCCTGTTAATTAATTTGGGTTGATGGGGGAAAAAAAGGTATAAACATTTGCCAATGCCTTTTCTGATAACAAATGTTATATAAATGAAGTAACCTGGTAAAAAGCTAACATCTGATGGATTGCTGTAAATGAATTGCGCTGACAAACTTTTGCACTTATTGCATCAGCCACATGATTCCCTCTTTTCTAATTTTTGTTTCTGGGACCACCATTCTCTTCATTTGTTTGTTGCAGAGACCATATAATTTAATATTCGGAGGAGATGTTACAGGCTGAGGAGGATAATGGTTCCAGAAGCAGAGTGCTTCTGTGGGTTAGCACAGATTTTTGAATTTAAAGGAGAATGAAAGTTTATTAATAAGGTAAATTGAAATTATTCTCCATGTAATTAGGACCTTATCTGCTTTATATTTTCATTCTGAATGCAAACAAATACCTGAAAACCATTCCAATTATAAATGCTTCCTTTCTTCCTGTTTCCCATGGCCCTTTGCTTGTGGTGATGCAAGCCCAACTCAAGTCTATATGGATTGTGCCACATAAGGAATTGGCTCACAGGGAGGTGCAACAAGAAGCAGAGGATCTTGGAAGAAGAGGAGGAGCATGGCCTATAATGACAACAGTTTTTAGGAAACTGATAGCATTTTCAAGGTTACAATTATAGAAATTTAGATAATCATGGAGAATAACCTTAACACAATTTATTATTAGTCTTTCATAGCATTTCAAATCAGGAAGGACAGATGAAACATGTAAGTTTATGTTAAAATCAGGTTTTAGTTCTCTAAATGGCTTAGTTTAAGTAAAAATGCTGACGTGAACCCTTAATAGTTAGATGACAGCTCTGAGATTTTTAATTGTCAGAAATACCTGGGAAAATACGTCCCTGAAAAAAACTGAATAGCAGGAAAACGGTGCTAGTACTTAGTACTGTTAACAGACTGGTGAGTGTAAAATCCATTTGTGCTGACTAATGGCTTAATGCACCATGTAAGGCCTCGTACACAATAGGGGCCATATTTGTTAACCCGCAGTTTTGGAAACTTTAGATACCGTGGGTTATCGTAAAAGTACAGTTGTGGCCATAAATCGTAATTGTATGATCACAAACGTATGGTAAAGTCATAGTATCACAAAAAATTCTATAAATATGCCCCTAGGTCCTTTTTGTCAGTTTCTAGGCAGAAATGCACCTAGAAATACATGTTTAAAACAGATCAGATAAACTCGACCCGTTATAAAAAAAAAACAGATCTGTTTTTTGCCTAGAGATACGAAAATGGACAAAAAAAAAAATATTTGTCCGTGTGTAGTGTGAATGAGGCCTAAGTGCTGTTTGTTTAATCAAACCATTTCTGTGATGTATCAGGGTCAATGATTTCTGGTGTTTTAGTATCTTAATTTGTAAGGTTTTTTTAGATGTGATTGTAAATACAATCTGTGTGGTTAATTTTAAAGAATTATTATTACTAAAACAACCATACAGATTTCAACACAGCAATGTGTTTTTCTTTCCATGTTGCCCCAATTCATCCAGTGCCTCAGAGCTTTGTGTGCCCAAGAGATCAAGGGTTGATGTTTTTATATCAGCTTTAATGATAACAAGTTTTTCCATTTTTACTGCATTGGTGTTAAACTTTCATATTTTATATTGTACGAATGCAAAAAAGGATTTATTCTTCATAATGCAATGTCTGTGTTTGATTAGTAACAATAGTCTTTTTATGGAATATACAAACTAAAGTCTTTTTTTATTTAAAAAAAAAAAACATTTTTCAGCTTTAAAGCAAATCTGATCCAGATTAAGGAAATATTAAGTGCTAGTGAGAGAGAGACCTCTTTACCCTTGGTTATTTTTACCATTGACTACTTTCTAATGGGTAGGGTGCTTTTCATTCCACATAATTTGCCATAAACTAAATTAGCAGCTGCATTTCCCCCCTCTCCTTTGCAGTTCATACCTTTCTGATATAGGTGTTACTGGAGCTGCCAGAAGGCCAAAAGATGATTTTAAGAGCATGTCCACCCTTAAAACAAAAAAATGGTCACGTGCCACCAACCTAAACTGATATATTCAACACATTATTAGATGTATTTAAGTATAATGATTGCCTCCATTCTGGCAAACTAAGCTGGCCCCTCCATCCGTGCAGTCAATCAATTCTGTGGCCGCTTGATATAACAACCAGTGATTAACTGCTGATTCTCCTGGTACCTCCTACGCACATGCTCAAGCTTATAAAAAGTGTGGAGGCATAAAACTTTTCCAAAATGAAAAAGAACTTGTGATTAAATATCTTGTTACAAATGTACGAGACTTGTAAAAATAGCAGTTGGGGTTGCGGACAGATAACGGACAAGTCACCAGTTTTTTGTTTTAAAGTGTATATATACTGAAAAAATTACTTTTCATCATCTTAATCAATAAATAAGTAGCACTTACTCTGAAGTGTGTATATTGCTGCATGCCTTCAATACCGTACTGGTTTGGCTCTGACTATTGACCTGTATATTTCCCCACATTCCAACTGTCAAAAGTGCATACAGCACACCAACTGTCAAATCATTCCAGCTACAGCAAAACTGCTTATAGAGGAATAGTTTAGGACCGTAAAGCATTTGATTGACAGCTCAAAATGTAAGATGTTTCAGACTGGATATCTAAAGAAATAAGGTACAGATCAACATAAAAAAGGTACAGTGATAGTTGGGATGAATTATAGTTTCCACTAATGGACAATTTTTAAGGGTGGGCATGCCCTTTAATGATTGTTCAGTAGTTTGTCATGTAAGGGGTTGTACATCTTACAGCATATTTCTAATAGTTATTTTATCTTTCAAGTTTATTTTGAAAGATTACGGGAGACAGGAACAAATGCTTGTGTCTAGATTACAAATATACCTTTGGTTAAGAACTGTTCCTTTAAATAGTGTTTAGAGACCTAGGTAAGGTGCGGTGCATTGGCAAATAGAGCTGCTGATAACCTTACATAAGGTGGGTACACACAAGGGTACTTTTTGTCCCGGCCAAACGTTCGCTACTAGCAAGCTTTTGGCCGGGACAAAGACTGTTTGTTACGGCAGTATTTACCGCAGCTGACTAAGCGACTGATCGGCTCTGGTTTACCAGCAGGTCCGATCTGGCCGACCCCACCCACACCATGCATTATTTCAGACCAACAGATACACAGCATTGTCAGTCAGAAGAAAATATTGACATTAGTAAGCTGACAATTCAGGTTCTGTAACGGTTCTTCTTCTTCCCAGAATGCACAATACTTTGTAATGTTTCTTAAAGTAATTTCTACTGATTGGCTTTTGGATGGTTCAGTTGCTCAAATCTCTACTGAGCAACTGAATCAACCCAGGCGCTAGGGCAAGGGCAGGACCATAACGGTCTCTATTAAGGGGCCTGCAAACAGGAAGTCAGTAATTCGGAAGCAATTATTTATACACAAGCGTAATGCTGAATGTGCAGGTTAAGGTCATTGGAATGGAAAAATACTGCTGTTGTTTTCTTAAAAGTATATGTAGTTGCACTAAACTTTCCCTTTAAGCTGGTTACACATAGTACTGATAAAAGGCTGATCCAGTCAGACCAAATGGGATCAGCCTTTTATTGGCCACGTGTGGCTGAGAAGTACAAAGCATAGGAACAGATAGAAATTTACTAGAGGTATTGCAAAATTTGTATTGGTTCCTATACTTAAGTATAGAGAGCCGACAGCGGCCATTGGCCATCGAAACAATCTCCCCATAAAAAGTATAGAGAGAATGTGTGTATCCAGATCTATAGCCTATGACAGACAGCTTCTAATGAAATCTCTGTCATCACCTACACATCTGTACGGTGTGTACCCAGCTTTACATGTTCTATATTTGTTTTTTCATTGTTTTAATGTAAATGACTTGGGACTTTGGAAAAAAATAAATGATTACATTGATTAGGTCAGACCAAAGTAGCAGCCTTCGTTAATTCAATTAATAAAAGTGTATACTGTCCAATGCAAATAAAATGGGGATACTTTAAAATGGGGAGCCAACTGTCTTCTTTATGCCAGAATCATTTATTGCATTGGTTGTATAAATGGTCTCTAAAAATTATGTCAGACTGAGAGATTGTTAGGTGTCACTTTAAGCTACAAGCAGCTGCTATTAATCTCCTATGATAAATCCTTTAGGCTAGCATACTCTCTTTATAGCATATACCAGGGGTTGTATCAAGGTATAGCAAATTGAAATATGGCCATGTATGGACAGGAGTCCCATAGTATCCAGAAATAATTTTCATAGTGTGGTCAGTCACTGGATAATTTTTTGGTTTTGCAAAATTTAAATCGGCCACTGTAGTTAGTCTAGCCTAAAGACCATACACAAAGCAATACTATTGGACAATCTAACAATTGTAACAAATCATAGTGATGTATCTTGCCTCCAAAAGAAATATTTGCTCAGTGACCTTTTGTTGTCTGTTTCCGCACATAATATGATTATAGTATCGAATATTGTATGATCATATTGTAGGATGTATGGCCTATTTTAGGCCTGGTACACACAGACTGATTTTGGTGTGATCTCGCATTAGTCTTGCAGCTTGTTAAAATATTCTGTAATATGATTATCAGGAGTAATGTTATCTCCTATATTTGGCCTAACTATTAATTTGCTGCATGGAATTTATGCATGTTTGATCAAGATTTACCAGCATGTCATTTGTGAGTCATTTGTTGGTAAATTTTACTTCTGATACCTTGGGCAGTCCAATCAAATTATCAGACTGCAATCGGGTACACAATGTAGGTTTGTTTGTGCCAGGCCTTAACTGCCCTTTTGAAGGACACAGTTTATAAAATTATTGTACATACTAGAGATTTTAAATATATCCATTATGTATATAAAAGTATTTTTTTTTGTCTGTTTTATCGTAATTTATTTTTTCTTTTTTATCCTATCAGAAGTTTTGATGCAAGTTTGTCATATTTTACTTTGACCAGTAGAGGGCAGCAATGCTCCCATGATTGTTAGATCTTTTTCAGGTAGGTTAAGCCAGTCAATTCATTTTGGCTGTGCATACATTTCTGAATATGAGCAGAGTGCATTTTAAGAATCTAAATTACCAAAGGGATTTTACAATTATTTTGCGGTTAAAGCTATTTTATTAACAATATCTTGGGTATGGATATCGCAAATTTTGGTCTGTTACATTTCCCTAAAGCTGGGTACACATATTCCCCATAAAGGGTCAATCCCATCGCTGACGAACATTCCTCATCAGAAAAATTTCCCTTGTTCACGGTCGGCTCCCTGTACTAAGGTATAGGGAGTGACCGCAATCATAGGGAATGTGGCAGTCACAAACGTTCTCCCTATACTTTATATAGGGTGTACAATCGTGACTGTGTATACTCCCATTTGTCAAAGATGACAGACAGAATCTTGCAGATTGTCATACAGAAAATAACCCTCCACCTATTTTCTGTATCTCTTGATTCCATTTACCTCCGATAAAAAAAAAAAAAAAAAGCAGCTGTAATTGCACTACTCAAATTCCATTTCTGAAATGCCTTCTATTGAAGTGGGAATAATGATGTGTAGCACATTCATTAGAGAAAAGATCTTATTTGTGCATGAAGACCAATCTTTTACCTCAAATGAACAATGCAAATGTGTATTTCATTTTGTTGGTCTTAGGCTGCATATTGGTTTGTTATTGTTACCTTTGATGTTATAGAATATAACATAAGTAATATATTTTGTCCTCCGTGTATTATTTTACAGGGATGGATAAGGATTTTTTGAATGTGGCTGATATAATGTTAATGTGTGACATTCCAAGCATACTTAGACAAGGAAAAAACTGTACAAAGACCTGGCTATGCCTAAAACTAACAAGGTGAAAATTATGACTTATTAAAAATGTCATTTTAGGGCACCTTGTTACAGACTTTGCTTAGAGTGGCAGTGTATAAAGGAAGTCCTGCTTGCTGACGGACAGAAGCGTAATGCTTTGGTTTGAATATTGTGCCACCCTATGGCAAGAAAGATATTGCACATGGTTTGTGAATATTGTCTCTGTCTGTCTAGTTATTACACTGTGTGTCTGTTACTTGTTTTATTTTGCAGAACATGCTAAATACTAGAAGTTTTGATGATAAATACTGTTTTTTGAAAGTAAAACAATTTATTATGTATTTGTAGCAAAACCATTTTTCTCAGTAAAATGCAATTTCATTTCACCTGTGTGAATTGTGTTTTTTTTTGTTCTTTTATCTTAAACAGTTATAGCTGAAAACTAAAGACCTTTGTACATGTAAATGAAGGTAACCTTTAATATTCCCATCCTTGGGATGCATTCCATCATATTTTACCACAATGGTAATCTGTTCCATTTATTCCCAAAACTGTATGTATGCATGATAACCGAAAAATACTAAAATGACTCATGAACAATTTTTTACCAAGTTGTGTGTTTTTTCCCCTCAGTGTTCACCGGTACTAAACAATTCATTTTAATAATGGAGAACAACAGTGGTCAATGAAAGGGGTACCGTGGTCTCCATACAAGTGCCTTCAATACAATGGCCATTGCATTGGCCTTTCATATCTTTAAATCAAGCATACATATCATTAAAGGATAAGTACACTGTAAAAGCAAGTTATGTTTAATTGTAAGCTGCAGCTTTAATACCCCACGTAATACAGCTGGAGGTGCACTCTTATCCAAACTTCGGGTGCAGATGCCTCTATAGGTTTTCCCTTTAACCATAACTGTGATAGCAAGCATCAAAAATCAGAGGATCGCACTCCAATCAATTTAAAGTCTTTATTGTGAACCACACATCACAAACACAACGTTTCGGGGGAATAACGTGCCCCCTTCTTCAGGTGATACAAGTGCAACTGTGTAGAGCTTAGCTCCGCTCCTCCATGATCTCCTGGATTTCCTTCTTATACAAGTCCCAAAAAGCACTCCTTGTTTGCTCCGTGCAAGCACGGGCACGGAGCAAACTAGTGCTTTTTTGGGACTTGAATTAGGAGGAGATCTAGGAAGTTACATAGGGGCGGAGCTAAGCAGTCTTCAAACCACATCCAAGATATCAGCAACTTTACAGCAGCACTGGTAGGCTCAGGAGGGCCTAGAAAATATTTAAAAAAGGAGGGGGGGGGCATTTATGCTGTAGCTTACAATTAAACCTTACTTGCTTTTACAGTGTACTGTAGAATTCAACTTTTCATAGAATTCCATTTTGATATCTTGAAAAACAAGTATGCATTGAAGGGCTTCTCTAAAAAATGCCCCTGGGTACATTATTCTTTATATAATCTTCAGTGTGCACATTTATATCGGAGAACAACTCTGGGTTATATCCTTCTATTAGTCACTCCACTATATCACAGTTAATTATATTCTTCTAATAGTAACTTGGATATATAACTATCATTGCAAAAACAACTTAGAAACAAAATAAAATAATGTTTACTGCTGCTCCCAAGTAAATGAACCCCCAAACACCAGCGAGCACTGGAAAACCATGTGTACAGTTTAAATTGTGCTGTCTAATATAAGGATACATTTCAGAATTCAGATTGAAGTTTCAGAACCTGTATAAAAGCTTCTCTATGGTCATCCCATCCCTCAGTTACTTCAATTATTCTTTTACATTACACAGAATGGGGTACATTTTCTCTCATCATTTTACAATTGGAATATTTATGTTTATCTCTTTCTAGTTAATATCTGTTTTTTTATTATGAGCCATATTTATATAGGAGCAATATGTGAAAAATATTGCTCCTTTATCACCACTATCATTAATTTACTACCCTGTTGTAAAGAATAACAATGTCATTGTAAATACCAATCACAATCTGTATTATCTGTCCATATTCTAAATAAATTGATAGCAGGCTCTGTGGGCATATTGTGCAGTTGCAAAATACTTAAAGGAAGGCAAATAATATCAACTGTTACATATATGTTTCCATGCTTAATTACAGTTACATTAAGCTGACAGGTAATATTGATAAAGATGATTTAGCAGTTTATCCTTGTTAATAAGATTATAATGTATGTATGCATATGTATAATTTATTTATAAAGAGCAATGCTGTACATGATATAATACAAAGTATACAAACAAGGGGAAAATTGCAATTAAAACAAATAAAAATTTAATAATATTTAAAAAAAAAGTTAAAAAGTGTAAAGCTATTTTAGCAGTGTCTTTGTGGTTGAATCCAGACCTTCCTGTAGTGTAACATTTCACTGATGTACCAATTTATTTTGTCGGCTTGTTTTCCTCACTGCTGACACCTAGTCTCAGGTACCAGAAAACTCCCTTTGGGATTTTAAAGGGACACTAAACTTCCCTAAAGCCAGAAAAATAACTATTTGCCATTCGTTTGTATTATTCACAGGGAGGTGAAAATAAGCGTTCTCACCTCCCTGTGATTAATACAAATGAATGGCAAATAGTTATTTTTCTGGCTTTAGTGTTCCTTTAAATGTGGGCGCTCCGACAGAAGCACAAAGCTGTTGCTCACTGTTACTGAACCGTTACTAACTACTGACCCAATGTTTGGGCCCTCTCTGCCTCAGTAAAACCGTCATTAAATAAGTTGGCAATGAACTTAGCAAACTTATGACAGATGACTGAAGATTTTTTGTAATTATTTACTGCAGACAGTATCAGTCGGGACTGAACACCTGTTTCAGCCAATGAAGCGTCCATACACAGCACGATTTTTGCATGAAATGGGCGCTCATACACATCGTACATCGCGGATCTACCCCCACGATCGCTTGTGTGTATGAAGCTTAAGATTTTTCTAGCCAAATGTTTTAACCATAGCAATTACTGTAGTTACTTTTACTGTAAAGCACCCCATAGACGGAATTTACTATTTGAGCAATACAATCAAATTTAATCGTCTCTCTCAAAGTTGAAATCCATTTCCGATCGACCGCTCAACAATGTTGAGCGGTGTATTGGAAAAGCAAAGATCGGCTAGGCAGAAAACATGGACCTCAGTTATTGACTTTAATTCAAAAAGCTTTGGCACCAAATGTATATGGTGGTTGTTCATTTGCAGCATTAAGCTAAAACACAAGTAAAAGTTTGTAAAAATAACTTCATATGGATACAATGTAATTACACCAGGTGTATAAGTTACAAAATCGAAATGGGTTTCTAATTGATACAAAGTACTACTATGTACAATGTGAGGAATATGTGTAATTATAAATGGATATTGTTCCTTTATCTTGTATCAGGTCGGCACTTATAGTTAAGTACCATGTATATTTGATGTTTTATTTGTATATATTATTATGTTTACACCAAGATGTTGTAATCACTATGAGGTTACACCAAGTAACATTGAGGGGTGGGGAATTGTAGCTTTTATAGGAAATTACATGTCTGTATGGGTATGATTAATAAAGGAGCACACGACTCCAAAACATGTTGCTCCAGTGCACCAAATAAAGTCCAATCTCTGCCTGTGCCTCTCCTACATTGCTTATACCTTTAGACTCCATCTTCAGTCCGCATCTTTAAAGATCGGAGCCTCATGGTTGGGAGGCTTTGAGCGGTTCTTCCAATCATTAAACTCGACCGGAAGAACATCTGCCCGTGTATGGGTAGTTTAATTCTTATTCCCTTTATCAATAGGGTATTTCATCACTTTGCAGACCATCATTTCATTAGAACCAGTTGGTGGTAGTTATATGAATACTATCTGCTTTGATCTCATTCAAGTACTTAATAGGTTATCTCTCAAGGTGACATCAAACAGTTGCTTGAGTTCTTTGTTATTCAATTTAAGTACAGGCAATACTTGAAGATATCTTTGGTTAACTAACCACTTTAGAGCACACCTAAATGAAGCTCTCAACACACTCCCAGGTACCCCTGTCTGAGTAGAGGAATGCAAACGCATTTCTACATGGAATTATCAGCTTTTTTTGTGTGTCTATCTGGCTAGAGACTGGTTTACATTTGTTTGGCTTCTCTTTACACAATTATCAACCACATTCTGTTGTAGTTTACGTACTACCTTCATGAACAAACTGAAGTGAAATCAATATATCTATTACAAAATGGGGAGCTTAATAATTAAAAGGACATTAAAGGGCTTCCTTTATTTGTGGCCTGGAAGAGTCAATTTAGTCTAGTCCGACTTATTTCTCATCTTGCACAGGCATATTTATATCAAGACAGGGCATTCAGGCTTTGCACATGCGTGAAAAGGGGACATGATGGAAGGGTTTATGCCCACTAATGAATGAGACATTTAACAAATGATATCTTTACAAATAGAGCACAGCAGTAGGCAGGAATAGCAATTAGTCCACCCTCTTAATTCTATTATTATTATTATTATTATTATTATTATTAAAATTTTATAAAAAAACAAATAAATTCTTCTGGTTGTTAACATATTCTAAATGTATTTAAATCTATCCTCCGGTCTAAATACACTCCCTGTCATTGTTTCAATAAATGTTGCCTAGGGGCTAGGCAACGTTGTTCCAGAAGTCTTCTGATTTGTTCAGATGCAACTTTGCAAACCAAGCCATGGTGGCATTTTCTATTCCAGAGAGGAGGATTTCTCCTGGCAACTCTTCCAAACCATACTTGTTCAGCCTTTTTCTCTTTGAACTGTCATGAAGTTTTACATTTAACATGCTAACTGAAACCCAGGGCTGGATTTACATATTTGGAGTTTACAGGCACAAAAAAACTGGCACACTTAACCCCACACTCCAAAACTGCACACATTCCTTATGAGAAATATGAACTGCAAAAAACAAGGAATGTTTAAAATGTTAACTGTAGCACAAAGATTGTCAAGTGCTTTTTAAAATCCTGATGTGCTACAAATAAAAGTGGCAACAGTGGGGGATCAAAAAGTGGAAGAGACTGACAGCTGACCCAGCAACCATAAATGAGGGTCTGTTACCTAATGTTTAATCCTGCTCGCGGAAACCTGAGATAAGGTTTTGGGTTTTTTTGCAGTTTCTCTATGCATTGCATATGCAGTCTGAACTTGGGGTGAAGTTGCTGGGATGTACCCTCCTGAGACTTTTTCACTCTGGAATGATGAACAGATTTTTCGGAAATAGCCTTAAGGAGGCCATATATGGAACATCCACAATCGTGATGATTTTTTGATTATGTCCTAATACATAAAACATTTTACTTCCATTTTCTCATGGTTGTAGAATCCATTCAGGCTTTTTTACATTTTAGCTTTAGTTCTCTTTTAAAATAGGTATTTTGTTCTATATTTACATTGTTTTGTCTAAAAAATAATTACTACAAATTTAGTCAAAAACAACAAAATTTTATTATTTGTATAAAAGAAGGTATTAGTTTGTTATAGGCTTCATGGCCTAAATTAATCGCATGTATATGGACGCTTGGTGGGCAGTGGTTCGTCGATTGTCCGTAATGCATCAATGAACAACTGTGGACTGTGCCCATACACATGCGATTCTCCGAACGCTTAATCTGCCCTCGGGCATTTTGTGAAATTTGATGTCTGTACAAAGCTTTAAGGGGTATATTTATAAAGGATCACTATGTTCTCCATTTCCCTATTGCAGGACAGCGCAATGGCAAATATCTTTATTTTCGTCCCTATTTATAAAGCCGATCATTTTGTCATGGAAAGTATCACCACATCGATGTTCGGCAGTAGTATCTTCCCCCCCCCCCCCACACACACACTATACCGGACTTAACGCAATTAATACGGCATTGATGCTAGCACACATTCATTGCATTAAGTCCTGTATGCTGGAAAATGCTTTAACACCCCCCCCCCCCGGACCATTATTAATATTGAGAAACACTCCACAATGTACTGATATCTGCCAAGAACCAACTGACTATATATATGGGCACTTGTGTTTTCTCCACCTTAGACTATTTCAAATGGGTGTTCTTAAAGGCTACAGTACGTGCCTTTTCTGTTCACAAGCAGCAGCAGTGGAGGCTTGTCTGGTAATGGACATTGCCCATAACTTTACTGTCTTGGTCGTGACTGGGCCTTACCAGGAAACAAAGGGTAGCCACAGCAATGGATCATGGGGCTTCTAAGTATAATGTCTCTGACTGGGAGCATATTTGACCACTTTTAAGCATAACATAAATTAGTTTTTGGGGGGTCCTGCATAACATACTAAATTTTTCCCGAATGGAGTAGACATACACAAACAAAGGAAACACTTATCAACGTTTCATAAATACAATAGAATGGTTACCGCGGCAATAAGCAAAATGGTGATTGTGGCAGTAATGATTTTCATTGGCATTTATCAATGCTTTATAAATTATTAAGCCAAATAATCGTTAAGTCCAAATTTGTGAAAAATGGTGGCAAAAAGTTAAAGAACCTTCTTAATTATGCCCCTAAAGTCGGGTCTGTGTGCTGTTCCCACAGCATGTGTGCCGGCAGATAACAATGTGATCTGTCGGCACACATGCTGTGGAATCGATTGTGTATGGCCAGTTTGTTTCTTAGTAATCTTGGTTAATTAACACTGTCTGCACAAATAATGTCATTCAATCATCGGCGAGTCTCACGTGACCCACCGGGTAGTATGCTGGGAAATGTTTTCATATATCTACTTGGATTGCTGGCCAGCATGTCCAGATAAGTGAAAGCCCATACTGTGTAAGTAGAGGATAAATATTTACATATTGAAATTTTCTTTTTTTTTTAGGATTTCAAAAGTTCCTCATCTTTGAATATTTATAAGAAGGAATTGACTAAAATATTTTGTTTTGCAAATCACAGTTAATAAATACTAATATGTTATTATTGTAATGGATTTATGGATACAAATGAATATATAGCAAGCAGTTTTTTACTTGCAATAAAGTGTTGTGATTGCAAGTGTGTGTAATGCTATTTTGTGACTCCTTCAGTGTACAGTGTAGTTTAAAACACCCAGCGCTGTATTAAACTCTGTTACTATATGCACCTGCTCCAGTTGGGAAGATTATCTAGGAAACCCCTCCTGTGGTTAAGCCCATTGCACTTGTCAGGCAGTTTGATTGGCTCCTGGGTAGTTTACATGCTAATTAACCTAGGACATTTCTGTCGAGAGTTTCACTGCCCCAGGCTAGAACAGCAGAAGTGACAAAGTGACATAAAGATGCCCAAGTCATTCCTTGTGAAAAAAACTTGTAGCTCTAAGATTCCAAACTATGCTCAATTACTAGAAACCCAGGCAGGTAAGAGAAACATTACTTTACATATGGTTTATTCCCTTAACTGCAGATTATAATTTAGAATATGTCTGTATATTATATATGTTTATCTACCCACTGTTGAACTTTAGCTTTGACTAATACATTTTTCTGCCATACACCTTGGACAAGACCACCTGAGTACCCCTGTATGTGCACTATATACATTATAAGCTATGTATATGAATAATGACAAGGTCGCTCCCAACTGCAGAATTTTTGTGACTGACACTAATTTATCTGAGCTCATTGCCTGTTCTCTGTCATAATTATTACACAACATTTTGTGCAGTAAAATGTTATTTCCAGACAAATGTTGCAGTCAATGATATGACAGGGTGTTGTATATAATGTAGTTAGGTCCTAATTGCAGTTGGATAAAAGCAGGGCACATGGATTGTTCTGAGCTTAAATCTGTTCTTTGGATGGTTTCTTAGATCCCATAATTAAAACTGCATCATTTTTATTCTAATTTCTGTGTATGGAAACACCTCACTAATTTGCACTTTTTATAATACAAAATATAGAAGGGAGAACAAGAAATTAAATTCTGTTCGCTAATTTTTTTTAAAATCTACATTCTGAAGGAAAAATATCACAAGAAAATAATATAAAAATGAATGATTTTTTTATGCTTTTTAACAAGTTCACAAGATGTTATTGTTAATTCTTTCTCAGCAGAGACATTGCACAGTATTACTATAAAATTAAATATAAAGTACAAACATGTAGGCATGTAGGCAATGTGTGCAGAAGCACTACCCTTTCCACAGGAATCCGTCTGATTTCACCCACGTGCAGGACGCCACACCATCAAGCTGCACCAGCTATCAGCAAAATGAAGTCCAGAAAAGAAAATGAGTGGTAATCGCTCTGAATTATGGGGATATATTAGACATCTTTATTAATAAATAATTTGCAGGTAATATACACAAATAGAAATCATGGGTGTCTGACTCGTTTCACAGCGTCCCGCCTTTGCTCAAAGAAGAATGCCGTGAAAAGCGTCAGACACCCATGGTTTCTATTTGTATATATTACCTGCAAATTGTTTATTAATAAAGATGTCTAATATATCCCCATAATTCAGAGCGATTACCACTCATTTTCTTTTCTGGACACTATAAAATTAAAGGATATGGCAGGGTTATGCACAAAGGCACGATACTTTAGCCAATCACAGGATATCCACAAAGGCACAATACCATAGCCAATCACAGGAGTGGATGGTCAGTCGAGCCCCTCCTGCTTGAAAAATCCATGCTCAGAAAAGGCACGGAAGTTAAGCAGAAGGCAGCGGAGAAACGAAGGCTGGTAAGTACATTGGGGGACCCTCAGTGTATAAACCTTGCGATGTCGAGGTTTATAGCCTTTCCTACCAGATACCAAAATTTAGCTGTTATATTCAGTTATTTCAATTGGACTTAAAGTTTAGTTCTTGAAGATGTTTTGCTAGTCAACTGACTGGCTTTTTCAATTCAGAATTGAAACTTTTAAGTCCAGTTGATCTAACTGAAAAAACGCTATATCATGACTCGATGAATGAGAACCTTCACAAGCATACCAAAATTTAGTTTGGGGGGTGGACATACCCTTTAATATTTAGTGTCAGGTTTTCAATAACCTTAAGGTGGGTACACACAGGAAAGATTTTTGAAAAACGACAGACATTTAAGTTATACCTAGCAGGGAACATATTGTGATATACTACCGGAAGGGTACAATAAATTAAAATAATATTAGTCTGTATGTGCCATTATCAGTCTTCCTCATTCAATAGGGAAATAGTGCACTGTAGCACTGCCAAGAAATAGCCATTTATTACATTTTACTTTTTTTAATGTTCTTATTTAAAAGCAGAGTCTGTTTTTTTGCACAAAAATTATTATAGCAATTATATACTAATTATTATACTGGAAGGATAATATGTTTCTGAGAGAGAGATAAAAACCGAGACAATTCAGTCTTTCTCCCCATTATTTTTCTGACATTTAATTATAGGGTAGAATTCACCTTATGGTGGCCATAGACGGATCAATTTATTGCCAGATTGTGGTCGATAATATCAAATTGGGCAATTTCGATCAGGCAATTTTGGTGATCACACGGGCTTCAGTGTTGCATTGGTTTTTATTTTATTAGTAGACCTCTTTTAACTTTGGTTAAGGTGTCCCTCAGTAGTGCTCCCACCAAAGTCCAGTCACATGTTGAAACTTTTGGAACTTATACACAAAGAGAAAAACTGCTGTTACAAATTCTTGGGCACACTCCAGAGTGAATAAATTCAAACAATTCTTTATTAGTAGAAATGGAGTACCATGCTGGTTATCACCTAAAATGCATGTTAGTGCATAATCATTCATTATTATTTAACTTCTAATCAGTACAAATATAGTCAGCACATGGGAAGGCCTAATGCATGTGGGTCTTAAACACTGTAAACAAAACCTAAATAAAAGTTTTATCACAGCGTGGCAGACCCCTCCCAACAGCGTCAGTTCATGGGTATAATTCCTTAGTTAAAAGGGATGCGTTAACAGCAACTTTACTTTTAGTGAATGTGGAGACACTTCAGAAAGTTTTTTACTCAGGAGCACTGAGTTGACAAACTTGCAGTGATTATGTGGGTGCAAACCTCTAAAGTCCTCTACCCCAAGACTTGTAGCAAATATTTAAGAAAGGAGGAAGAGTTTTAGCATACCACGTATTTGTTGTTAGTAATTGCTAATATTGACAGTGATATCATCCTTTGAAAAAGTATAACACACTATGGCTACCATCTTACGCTTCCTTTCTTAAATATTGGAGACACTGACGCAGATTCTGCACCAATTTAGAACCAAGTCAATTAGCAAAAATATTAGGTCCCACACTTTAAAGGGGAACTGTGGTCCAAAAATGGTAAATTGATAGAATTGCTCCCCTGAGAATTTTTGCAATTATTTCCATTGTTTATTTCATAGTTTTGAAGATATTTTTGTGTGTGATATGGCAGCAGCATCACCAGGTCCCCTGCACTTCCTGCTCTGAAATGTCAGTCAATCTGTCCTGTTCCTCCTCCCCTTTGCAGCCCCTGGTCCCTCCCACTCATGGACCCCATGGTCCCTCCAGTTGCAGGCCACCCATGGCCCATTATCTTACAGCCCCATGTGGCCCCGCCCATCCACAGATGTGTGGCCCCACCGACTCACGGATACCTAAGCCCCGCCCACTCACAGGTGCCTAAGCCGTCCACTCACGGTTGCCGGGGTACTCAGACCCCCCCTTCAGAAAACTCTGTGGAAACAGCCTTTTCAGAACTCGCTGAAAAGGCTGTTTTCACATAGTGAAGAGAAGGGCTGTAGATTCCCTTGCCTTCTGTGTCAGGACTTCACACAGCAGGAGGAGGGGGGACTTCTGTCTCCTCCACACACTGAGGGAGTTGAGGCTGTGCTCGTCAGCAGCACTGTGCAGGAGAAGCCTCAGGAATGTCCCATGTCAGCTCCCACCCGTTAACTTTCTGGTCAGTCATTTCTGTATATCTTGGACTGTGGAGCACGTAGAGAGGTGGTTGATGGCTCATTTTAAAGGTAGCAAACTGGCTTTCATTTTCACAACTTAACTTGTTTGGAGACCACAGTCCCTTTAAGAAAATGCCTAGGTTGAAGAAAACTACATAGTTCTGCCATGGCCCTGTTTCCTTCCTTGGGACAGCAATCATACCGCCTATGGAAAGAAGTGCTTTATGGAGAGCACATCTTCCCATACATTGGCCTGTCTACAAAATGAAGAGGACAAGTCAAGTACTGACTAGACCAGGACTTTTTGAGGTAAGTTTTCTGAATAATGGGTGTACCTAGCATATAGGTCCACACCCTGGGTACAGTATAGGATGTAGTTATATGTATTAAGGAGAACTAAATCTAAAATACAAAGTGGCTTCTGTAATTTCAAAGTTGCCCCCTTCCCAGCACTAAATCATGTTCTGAAAACCAGCGTCAAGTTGCCCATACAGCACATCATAACATTTCTCAGATCAAACATTGAAATGGGTGCAATGTTTAATTTGTCCAAGAAAAATAGGTTATGGGCTCTATACTCAACTTCCCAATATGCATCTCAATCCTCCATCTGTAGAGTAGTCCACTATACTCCGTATAATGTAAGCAGTAAAGAGAGTGATGGGGAAAGACGACGAACCACAGTATCAGTTGTAAAAAGTGCAGATGTACTTTGTAATTACTGTGTAATTGTTTCATCATACACTTTGTCACAGCTGACACTGGTTCGTCATCTCCCCCCATCACCTTAAAATATGCAGGAACTGGTTAAAATTAAAAACACATCTGAGGTATTTTTGACTGATTTTGAGGAAAACTCAGCCTGACTAAAAAAATGTTTGCACCGGTGTTCAGGCTACAATATCGACCATAGAAGTTTGTAGCGTGCTTGTGTGGGTGTGAAAATTTCAAGTAAGGCTGATTCAACATTCATTTTGGATCAAACACCTAATACAGAAATCTAAAGCATTGGCTCAACATCGGTGTATGGCGAACATAAATGTGTGATGGATTTGAAGTTCTTTGTTGAAAATCTACAATAACCTGTCATTCAAATCTAGAAAGCTGCTTTATTGTACACACCACAATGCCCACAGTACTTACACGCTCAGTTTTTGGTGTAAAGAAAAGTGCACAATGTAAAAAGAAACAGTCTAATACAGGCAGATTTAAAAGATCCAAGTAATGTAATAAATAGTCCCTTTTAAACAACATGTATGTGATATCCAGTTACAGTGCTGTGCATTGTAGTAGTAGTATATGCAAAAGAAAAACAAATGTGTTTTACCATGTGCCCTTAATTATAAGAAGAATGGAGAGTAAGGGATTATGGGGGTTGTAATCAGTGGTCATTATATACAAATCACAAAGTCAAATCCTTTTTCTTATACACACAGATGTGAATACGACCTGCTTTAATTATACTGGGCTGGTGCTTTCCATGCTTCACAACGATGATTCTTCTACTCCCTCTGGCCTAAATATTGATGTCATAAAGCAATGGGACCATTTCCAGTTTTGCCACAAACCATTGTCAGATACAGGCTGGAAAAAGCAACATGACAGTGCTTCAGTGCTTTACACAGCGTATAGAATGGATAACGCACTTCCAGTTTTTTTAAGACTGAGTACCACAGAATTTTAATATAAACAACCTTAATTTACCATTCAGGAAAAGAAGAGATATGATTCAGACTGCAAAATAAATCCATATCCCACTCTCAAATGTGAGACTAAACAACAGAGCCGATTCCATAGGATGCTCAGACTTTCAATTACCCTGCGTAGTGTTATCTACAAACAAAACACGACAATGCCATGGGCAGCACTCAGACTCTTCAGCTGTCAGCACTGTTCCAAAGCCTATAGTAGCCTGGGTGCCCTAAAGATGCACATTCGTACCCACACATTGCCCTGCACCTGTCAGATCTGTGGCAAATCCTTCTCCAGGCCTTGGCTCCTTCAGGGACATATACGAACTCATACAGGTAAAAGAAGTAACTAATATCCGCATGGGTTTTGAGTAGGTAGTGTAACAAAGAGTTAAGAAATAAACAATATTACAAATAAATTATTAAATATTACACCATTATCCAAATGCAAAGGATAATTAGATATTTTGCCACTTTTTAAAATCCAAGAAAGCAGTTAGTAAAAGTAGTCTGATTAGTATGTAAGATATTAAAAATATCCATACATACAAGATATCCTTTTATACGTACCATGCATTGTTAACTGTGTGCAAATGACATGTTTTAGAGTATTGTGAGCTGTAGTATCTGACCAATTAGTTAATCTTTCATACGATCCGCACAAAGGACTATAAGACAAGTCTGTAAATCAAAGAGATCATAAGGCCTCCTAGAGACCACACGATTGGTCCCGACAAACTGTCACCCACCGCAACTTGGCAGTGACAGACGCCATTTCTGCTGGCTGTAATTGTGCCGTGTGTACCTAGCCTTTAAGGAAAACAAAGTTATTTAAATACAGATCAGATAAATCCACCCACAGGTCACATAAATACTTGGCCACAAGTGTGCGCGCCTTACGGCCCTTTTTAAATCATGTAATCACCATATTTTCCGATCGCATGCTTTTTTAATTCAAGCAAATGGAATATTTCATGTTACATTTTGTGTCTGGTTAATCAATAGCAAATCTGTTATATAATAATATTCGCTTTGTAGCCCAGAATATATTTCCTATCTAATCCAAAAAAAGGATTTGAGACAACTGTGATACAAAAATGACTTTATGTAAATTGTGTACTTTTGCAATTACTTTCATTATTTTTTTTACATAGTTTTGAAGAAATTTACATTTTATGTGTGATATTGTATCAACATCACCAGATACCCTGCACTTCTGCTCTGAAACCATGTGACAGTTCCTCCTCTGCCTCCTCCTCCTCATGGGCCCATAGCCCCTCCTACTCCTCCTTCAGTCACTGTAAATAGATTCTTCTTGGTTTCTTTGTTTCTCTGCACTGAGCATGTGTCAACCACAGATTAGAAGGAGGAACTAGTATTTATGACTGCATATTCAGAACCTCATACCCCCTAATTTTCTGGTCAGGGATTTCTTCATATCTTGTGCGTGTGAGCACATAGAGAGTGGGTTGATGGCTATTTTAGGTAGGAACCTGGTCTTTCATTTAAAATCAACATGTTTGGAGACCAAAGTACCCTTTAATATGAATTGTATTTTCTGGACCCACATATTATACACATTTTAGCTTCAATCATTTTTCATGCATTTATTTATAAATAAGGAACTGATCATTGTGAATATTAAAAGTTATTTATTATGCACCAGGTGAAAAACCATTTTCCTGTTTCATTGTGGCCGAGGATTTGCAGACCGCTCTAACCTTGAGCTCACCTGCAAACACACTCAGAGATAAAGAGATATCGTTGTCCAGGATGTGGAAAGACCTTCTCTCGAATCTGCTTCTTGCCAAACACCGCGACAGCTGTTGTTGTCTTGTTTCATGAACTCCTCCTTGTTGTTGTCATCTAACATGGACCGAAAATCAAAGTCATCTGCAGAACCATGTATTGTTTCTTGTTGCCAACATTAAAACATTTCAGGCTGTACTTTCTATCTACAGTATCGGAATCTGTAATTCCGAAAAGTACTGTAAATGTCTCTAGATAAAACCACAGCTGACAAAAAGTATGATGTTGTCTCAGTCTAGAATCAAAATTCCATGATTTCAACACAACTACATTAGTAATTTTGGCAAAATGTGTTGCACCAGTTTATAGATATTGCATTAACAATATGTTTCAAAGATTCCCCGAAGGGACTTCTTGCCCTTGTCCCCTACCACCTGGGCTTTTGGGAAAAACACAGGAGCAGAGGGCTTCTGCACTGACAGACGCTCTTCTTCTTGGCACGTGTCAAGTGAATGGGCGTGATGTCATGTTGTGCTTTTACTGACAGCCGCAACTAGGAAGTGGAGCAGCTGTCAGACGCCGAGCAGGGGAGGAGCGGAACTTCAGGGGAATCTTTGAAACATATAGATAACGCAAAACCTAGGTTTTGGGGGGTTATTAACATTTTTAATTCTATTTTAGGCTGGACATGCCCTTTAATAACTGTTTTATTATAAATAACATCTGATTACATATACCAGGTGCATAAAATATGGGTATTTACAACATTAAGAACACAGATGTGCTGCAGGAAATATTTGCATTGCCAGGGTCTGAATAAGTAAGAGAGCTACTGATCCAAGCTACAGGAAAATTGCCAATGTGAACTGCTCCTGTTTATTACTTATAACAAACATTGTGTTTCACTTGATGCAGTTTTTTTACCTCACTGAATATATGAAATTGTAAAGTGACTTGAATCAATTCAAAAACAACAATATTTATGTATTATTCATACATACCCTTGATTATCTGCACTGCACTACACTGTAGGTTACCTTATGACGAATATAACATAATCCTCTGAGCTGAGCAGACACACAGAATGCAGGGCATCTGCTAGTCATTCCCTTTCTGCCTCCGATGCACAACTTTAGCCATGATACCAAGTGGATCTTATTGTTAAGCAGTTTCTATTTTAGATCTAACATCTAAATTTGGCTGCTGCACCTGTTACAGGGAAAGTATTCAGCAAATCTAAAACAAGATGAGTGTTTTCCCTCCTAGAAAAAAACTGGTGTATGTCCGCTGATAGCAGGTGGAAAGGGGTGAACGGCAAGAGGCATTTGTATGTGACATGGATTGAGTGAATGAGATGTTGCAGGCTCAGGGCTCCTGTGACAAATTTCACACCTCTCTCCCCCCATACTTGGTTGAACTTTCACTTGCTATTGTTTGGGTTCCCTGGGCAAAATGTTTGTAACACAGTCTATCTGTCTTAGCATAGGGCAGTAGACCAGGATTAGCCATTCAGCAGAAAATTAATGTACACACATCCAAGGGCATCACAGGAGTTATTAAGAAGAAACCGGATTTATCATGCAAACTTAATGCATATCCTGGTGCACACACAAAATGTATTCTGTAAACTTAGAAGTTTAATATGTTTCCTTGTTGGTGGCTGCTGATTTACTTCCAAACATTAAAGGTATCTCCACTGGGGAAAATGAAGTTGGACTATTCAGTTTTACTAAAGAAAGGGAGGTAAAGGAGCTGTCTTACCTCCTGTTCTATAATAAAACCTGCAGGAGTGAGAATGAAGGGAAGGAACTTACCCGGTCTCGCACTCCTTCGCTGTTCTTTTTAACAGGTCGATGGAGTTCCTACGTATGCACATGCGCACTGCATCTGCGTGTACAGTAGTAACACCATCGGGACCTGTCATTGGAACAGTGGAGGAATGCGAGACTGGGTAAGTTACTTCCCTTCGTTCTGGGCTCCTGCAGGTTTTATTATAGAACAGGAGGTAAGACATAGCTCTTTTACCTCCCGTTCTTCAATAAAACTGAATGCCCAAACTTCATTTTCCCCAGTGAGAACCCTTAATGTCTGTCGTCCGATCTGGTGTCAGTAAATCATGACTAATCCATATGGACCGCACATCAGTGGCGGCAAACTGTTGGCTTGGAATACTTTGATAGAGGCAAATGATCGGCTGGGACAAATGATCTTACCATGTTACCAGCCTTTAGGCCATGTACACAGGGTCCAATATTTCTTGTTTCACCGTCTGATCTTAAATCTTGATCAATTGAAACAAAATATTGGTGGTAATTTTCAGAAGAACTCAAACGGATCCAAAGATGACAGTTCGATTAGACAGGCTGACAAAATTTTGGCTGATAGTGTGGTCTTCAATGGATTCATGTACTATTGTGCTCTACCATCGATTTTTTTTTTAAACAAGTTGATCAAAACTATTCTAGCAACTGGTTGATCGGTTTGAAATATAAGACTGTGTGTGCCAGCCTTACTTTTCATGTCTGCATCTCTATTGTTCTAATACTCTTTTAGGGTAAGACCGCTGCATCGCACACTCGCAATTGTCCATTTTCAATCGCATACATTACCAAATTGTAAACGAAGTGCAACGCACAGAAATTTCTACGTGTTGCCGCGATTTCTATAAAATTGACACGTTAAGTGTGGCTAGCCCTAGACTGATAACCTTCTGGTGCCCTCAACGTGCCAGAACTGTAGCCAGCAGAAAGGGGGGTTCTGGGTACTTGCATTACCCCCTTAATTTGCTATTTATAATAGTATTATATAGGACTGGTAACGTAGCTATAAAGTAGTATGGTCCCACTCCCCCTTCTTTATCTCTACATTTTAGGTTGGTGAGTTGGGGTTGAATTGTGATAACTTTGGATCACTTCCATGTGTTATACTCCAGTCGCAGAAGGGTTAGCATGCACTAATACTGCAAAGCCTGTGTCATGCTGATTATGAGTGGTCCCCACTCTAAGCACTAATAAGTTAGATGCTGTCACAGAAATGTCATGCACTATGAATAGCTTTGTGACGGCTCAGAGAAGGGGATTTCTCATAGTGGCAGGTCAGCAAAGATCTTAATATAGGTTCAGAGTACTATGTATACTTTGACTGGCATATCTTATACTCTTGGCACACAGTGTGGGTCTCTCTGGTTGTTCTCTGGCAATCATCAGCCTCGAGATTTTCCTACAACCTCCTGCCAAAGCCGGAAATGTCCCACAACTAAACATGTGATGGCATGTAACCCTTTGTGGCCCAGGGTAGCAACTATGTTTTTTCTCACTCTATTAGACGGCTGATCACAGTATTAATTTTCCTTCCACACATTTAGAAGTGATGATTGTTTTATTAAAGTTATACAACTTGATTGCAATTTATCTTTGTTTTAATATTTTTATAAACACAGTATGTGTTCCATTTCAATGAATTTTGGCCTAATTGTGAAATGCTTTCATGGATTAGCTACACTTTTTTATGTCTGCATTTCTGTACCATTTGTGTCTCTAGCTTGAAATTTGTTTTTTTCTTTAAAGTTCTCTCTTCCCTTTTATTGTTTCTATTTTTGGACTGTATCTCCTCCACATTTTTTGAGATAGTGACATTTAATTCAGTACCAACTTGCAGGGCACATAAGAGAAGTGTGCTATAACCTAGCTAAGGAATAAGTGAAAGGTTTCTGAGTTATCTGTCAATTTATGGATTTTTCCACATAGATTTTATTGTACATGTGTCACAGACCTAATCAGTGTGACACCTTGAATATGCTAGTGCAAGGGGGGGGGTCAGTCTAAAAAATAGGAGCCAGGATGCAGACATGAAAATTTAAGGTGCCCATACAAAGGTGATGTTAATTTCCAAAAAAAAAATTCCATTAGGAATCTAAGAGCCGTATTTATAAACGTCTATTATTACGTCCTAGAAGTACCATCGCACATCGCCATGGCGAACATAACCCCATATTTTCCACCATATTTATAAAGGCGAAGCACATCGCTGCAAAAAGCATTACCGTGGCAGTAGTTTGACCTCCCTTTGCGGCGATACTGTGCTTAGCGCAATGCTCTAAGTACAGTATCACGACGAAGAGTGCTGAAACCCGAAGTACGGAGCAGGGGGCTGCTCGAAAGGATCATGCTGTGGGTGGTTGCTTCGGCCACCACAGGGGCGGGCAGGGTGTACAACCACCCCGCCCTCTGTGGAGAGGGTGTACGCCCACCCCGACCTCCATGGCGACCACCCACCGCATTACCTTCCCAGCAGACCCTCCCAGCCCCACGGGGAGGGAAGGACCCAAGGGGGGTGGAGGGACCTCCAGCGGGGGCACTGATAAGTGCCTACTGGGGTTAGGGGTCACGCAGTCAAATGAGACCCCCCTCACTGGCCCATCAGGGCCCTCGCGCCCAGGGAGGGGGGGTCCTGGTTCGAGCTGCGGGAACCCCTAAGCCCCAAAGGGCACTTGTAAGTGCCCCGCTGGAGGGTCCCTCCCTTCCTCTTGATAGTATGGGGCACTGCCGTGGGGGGCGAGGGGCGTACGCCCCGCGCTCCCCTCTGGTGAATGTGACCACTCGTGGCGAGGGGGCATGCCTCCCGTGGTGGGTGCGCCACCCGCTGCGGTTGGGCATACCCCCGCCCGCCCCCGACCCCCACGATCTTGGCTGTGATTACGCGCACATCAGTTACCACCGCTTTATAAATAGAAGCGAGCGGTAACTGATGCGATGTTAACGAGGCGTTAAATTTCGTGGCCGGATTTCGCCCTTTAATAAATCACGTTAATATCTCAGCCGCATTAATATTCTCGCGGGAAACTCAGCCGCAAAAAGTTAAGCCCCGTTTATAAAATATGAACGATTGTGAACTGCTCGATGTGGCAATATACAGGAAAGAATAATATCTCTATGGATCAACCGATTGTAAGGTTGGGGTTACATTTAATTTATCAATTGTGGTGTGTTTTGTAAAGAAACATGGGGGGGATTCCATATTAGCTGGCTAAAAAGGAGTTTAATCTATGCAACACAATGTTATATCAGGTTAGCAGAATTTAAGACCTCTTCTGTGCCCTGCATACTGATATTAATGGCACAGTCAATTTCCCATAGCGTTCATTTTTTAGCTTTTTGATTGGATGTGTAAGGAGGGCGAACCTTACCTTCCCGGTTACCACGATGCAATAAATCAAGGTAAGGTAAGCCTGAAAGGTCTAATCTATTGATTATACGACAGGATTGCAGAGATACAGAATAAACATATGGAAGGTAAGGATGTTATTATTTTGATTTTTAAAGGGTTATCCACTCACAAACTAAATTTTTTAGTGTTAAAAAAGATCCTAACTTTTCTCCTCTGCTCCGGTTGTCCTGCACGGCCTGATGAAAGTCAAGAAAAGTAAGGAGTCTCTGTGTGTAATCCGTTATATGCTTCTTCCGCTCCTCTTAGAGGAGTCTGGCATGTGCAGAACTCTCCACTTTCCCCGGATCCATTACCACAGCTTTAGTCTGAGGCAAATTTCTAAATGGCTAGTTAGGGAATTCCCCCCACCCTGCAGCTTGTGTAAATTGCAAAAATGCCCCACAAAATACTAACACCATCATTCCCTCGTCTAACCTCTGCTGTTCTTCCACACGGAACAGCAAAGGGAGACGAACGCAGCCGGCAGTGGCAGTTATTGGCTGAGTCTCAGCCAGTCACTTATGCTGTTTCGTGTGGAAGAACAGCATTAGAGGCCATGACCGAGGTAACGAAGGGTGGTAAGTATCTTTTGGGACCAATCTTATCTTTAAACCTAGCAAGGTCTAGGTTATGGGGGATTCCTTAATTATGTAAAAAAAACTTGGGGGGGGTGGAGATACCTTTAAAGCATTCAATTCTGGACCATATTCCGCTTTAAGTGTTATACTGATTGTCCTACAAAAGAAACTCTGCTTGTTCGAATCTGTATGGTAGCAATAAATATCAAAGGTTTTTATGTCCTGAAAATATATTTTTTTTGATTCCTTATTGGGTAGGGTAGTTTTTCTTTTTTTTTTTTAATTTCTACCCTATACCATAAATAGTGGCACTGCTTCATCCTCAATTTCCTATATGTTCTATAAAAGTGTACCATTGTATAAAGTTTACTGGTCTGAGAGTGACTTTCTTTCTATTCATATCAGGCAATATCATGCGTACAAATAATTTTTTGACCTGCACTGCTAGTAAAAACAGACGTATCATTTAGGGATCCGAAATATTCATAAACGAAAGAAAAATGGGATCCCTCCTACAATGAATTACAATTATGATCAGAGCATTATCAGTTGTCACATCATTAAAACTTTTTTCTTTCAGTTATGAATATCATGTGATCATATATACAAAGTGGGTAAAGTGTTTAAAGGTCTCAGCATACTCCCCACATGTTGTGAAAGAGCTGGTGCCATGACTTTTTATTCCTGGCTGGGGTATGAATACGTGTGTGTTTACACTCCCAGGAGCCCAGCAGTGTGTGGAATATTTTCCATGTGAAGTGGCTGTGGCAGGAGAGGATCAGGAGCTGGCGACTGCAATTTCTGAGAAAGGAAACTGGAAGTTAAAGCAATGTGCAAATAGTTACTGACCACACACAAATACACTGGGTTCTCTATTAGTTCATAGTAGGTCAGCCTATCCTTAGTTAACGTATTTATACAGTTGATTGAACAAAAAAAATTATAATATATTTATACACAAACAAAAAGTTGAATGGCTTGCACTCTTGAAATCTCAAAATTCTCAAATGCCTGGTGCAAAAGTTTTCATAACTGTGGGGCACAAAGAGGCATGCACATAATTTCACAGGGAAATAGATATTGTACCCCTGCAGATGTAGCTTAATTACTGAAGTGCATCCTCAGTATCTCTTCCGGTCTGTAAAGTAGCGAAAGCTTACTTTTAACTTAAAGGATAGGACATTCAAAAACAAATTAAGTGTAATAGGAAGCTTGAGCTTTAGCTAACCATTCCCTTTTTCTTTTAGGTCCTTTCTGAGCCTACCTGTGCTGTGCAGTAAATATCAGGACAATCTTGGATCATGTTTCCAGTCACCTAAGCTCTGCCCCTGAAAGTTCCTGGATCACCTTCTAGAGTGGTGTCCAGAATCCACTGTCAGTTAGCTCGTTCGCTCACGCGCCCACCACCCACGCGTGCGACATCACGGCGCACGCACGCGTGCCGTAATCACACACCACAATGTTACAGCGTGTCACGATTACGTAACGTGTGCACAACTCCACATGAACGGAGTATTGACCGTGGATTCTTGGACACACTCTGGATGGTGATCCAGGAACTCTGGGGGGGTGGAGCTTAGGTGACTGGAAACATGATCCAAGATGTCCTGAACTGGAGCACAGGTAGGCTCAGAAGGGACCTAAAAGAAAAAGGGAGATGGTTAGTTAAATCTACAAGCTTCATTTACAATTAATTTGTTTTTTGAGTGTTACTTATCCTATAAGAAAGTAAAGCATTTATATAGGTCAAAGCTCACCAAAAAATTAAATTGTGTGATAATTGTCACAAAATAAAATTGGCAAATAATTAACTCTTGTTAGTTTCATAATACACAGAGTTTAAAGGAAATTTAATTCATTTAATTAAGATTAGCTTCAAAACAGAATCTAGTTTTTGTAAAACCCAGTTCCTGGACATGAAACTAATTCTCTCTTAGTCATCAAATTGTTGAGAGTATTAGGACCATATACAATTATAGACAGGACCCCACATTAGGAGAAAGTGAATTTGCCATCAAGTCAGGTTTGTGTTGAAATTGGACATAATTACTCACCACCGAGCCCAGCAAAATTAGAATCAATACACAGCCTTGGGGTGGAACCCTTATGCAGAGTATGTTAAAAAACAAAAATAATGCCCAATATTAGCCTGTGTTAACTAACTTAAAAGTAATACTGTATCTAACGAGTATAAGCCGACCCAAGTATAAGCCGAAGTACCCATTTTTGACATCAAAAATTAAGAAACGCAGATTGACTCGAGTATAAACGAGGGTTGAAATTATGACTTATACGCCTTCTGATTCTGTATTGTTTTGAGGCTTTAGTTGCCCTTTAACCCTTTCACTGCAGGGATTTTCATTTTTTTTTGCGTTAACTGCCAGAAGAATTTTCAGGATTTTGCCCTCAATCGCTTTAGACTAATTTTACAGTAGGAAACCTTGCAGTAAATCAGGAATATTACATGTTTTTTTCAGACCAAGTTGTACTTTAACATTGGTAACAGTTATTTGTAACTTTTCTGGAAATTTTACTGGAAATTATGGGGTAAAATATGTAAAAAAAAAAATGAAAAATTTGCAAATTTTCAGGATTTTTCCCATTTTTATTTATAGTATCTTAAGGTTACACACAAAAATCTTCAGTTTCTAAAAGCTCTGATACTCCCGAGTACAACGATACCAGATATATGTAGGTACCACCACTTTCCTGTACAGGAGACTCCCCCAACTAAAACTGCACCTTCAAGAATATTACCCAAATAAAATGTATAACCTACTGACAGTTAACATAGAATATCTACCAATTAACTAAAATATCCCCACAAGTGAGATATTTTTGAAAACTAAACAAACCGCAGGATTTTATGAGTGAGGTAAGTTTTGATCAAAATGCAGATACCCGGACGCAGCTCTTCGTCCAAGTGAAGTTACTTCTCACATTTTCCTTTTTCCTCAAACTGTAAAACAGAGACAAAATCAAATGCGAATTCAGCTAAAAACTGTGGAGGAAAGTTCAAACGCATCTCAAATATGAAAGGCTAAACCCCTCCCGAATAAAACGGTATGCCAAATTCAATAGGGTGTCACCCAGAGAACAAATGGCTACCAACTAACCAGAGCGTGACTCAGTGCCAAATGTCAGTAGCAGCAAAAAAAAAATTAGCCAGTTTAGTATTTGAAACAGTCTGCAAGTTTTTCCACAAATCACCCCCCAACTTAGAAAAAACCCCCCACAAACTATAATCCTGAAATCTACACACATCAGCTATGTAACGCTGGTAGTTGTTCATATCGATACCATCAATGGTGTGGGCGAATTTGTAGAAGTTGAACTTTACAGTTTGTCAAAAAAAATGCACAAAAACAACATTCAAAAGGTGTAGAAATCATGCCAAAACACCATGGAATGTAAAAAAAAGTTACCAAATATCAATTCCCAAATGTCCTGAATCAAACGGTATGCCATATGTGTGGTTACACACGCGGACGTGGAAAGCAAAAGCCACAAAGTGAGAGACATGCACGATGGCTAAGAAACGGCAAAATATTAGCCAATCCGAATTTGGACAGTCTGCAGTTTTTTCCACAAAACACCCCCGTAACTTAGAAATAACCCCCACAAACTATATTACCTGAAATCTACACACCTTCAGCTATGTAACACTGTAGTTTGTGTCATTCATACCATCAATGGCGTGGGACGCAATTCTTCGTAGAGTAGAAGTTTGCATTTGTCTGAAAAATGAACAAAAAACAACTTCAAAAGGTAGAATTCATTGCCAAACCTCATGGAATGTATAAAAAAAGTTTACTAATATACATCTCCCAAATGTCCTGAATCAAACGGTTATGCCCATATGTGTGGTTACACACGCGGACGTGGAGCGAAAAGCCACAAAGTGAGACAATGCACGATGGCTCAGAAAACAGCGAAAAATTTAGCCAATTCCAGATTTGGACAGTCTGCAGTTTTTTTCCACAAAACACCCCCTGTAACATTAGAAATATAACCCCCACAAACTATATATTGAAATCTACACACCTTCAGCTATGTAACCACTGTAGTTTGTTCATTCATACCATTCAATGGCGTGGGGCATTCTTATAGAAGTTTGCATTGTCTGAAAAATGAACAAAAAACAACTTCAAAAGGTAGAATTCATGCCAAAACCTCATGGAATGTAAAAAAAAGTTACCTAATATCAATCTCCAAATGTCCTGAATCAAACGGTTATGCCATATGTGTGGTTACACACGCGGACGTGGAAGCGAAAGCCACAAAGTGGACAATGCACGATGGCTCAGAAACAGCGAAATATTTAGCCAATCCGAATTTTTTTTTTTAATCTGCTTTTTTTTTTTGAGTCTGCAGTGTTTTCGCAGCCGCTTCTTCACTGAACAGCTGTTCTTTCCCGATCGCGCGCCCCCTATCTTAGGCGCATGCGCGCCAATACAAAAGATAGGGCGCGCAATCGGGAGAGAACAGCTGTTCAGTGAAGAAGCGGCTGCGAGTGGAGCGGCGGTAACGCCCGCCCGACGGTCCGTAGGGGCACCAAATGGATTATGGTGGTTGTTCATTTGCAGCATTAAGCTAAAACACAAGTAAAAGTTTGTAAAAATAACTTCATATGGATACAATGTAATTACACCAGGTGTTAAGTTACAAATCGAAATGGGTTTCTAATTGATACAAAGTACTACTATGTACAATGTGAGGAATATGTGTAATATAAATGGATATTGTTCCTTTATCTTGTATCAGGTCGGCACTTATAGTTAAGTACCATGTATATTTGATGTTTTATTTGTATATTTATTTGTTTACACCAAGATGTTGTAATCACTATGAGGTTACACCAAGTAACATTGAGGGGTGGGGAATTGTAGCTTTATAGGAAATTACATGTCTGTATGGGTATGATTAATAAAGGAGCACACGATCCAAAACATGTTGTCCAGTGCACCAAATAAAGTCCAATCTCTGCCTGTGCCTCTCTACATTGCTTATACCTTTGACTCCATCTTCAGTCCGCATCTTTAAAGATCGGAGCCTCATGGTTGGAGGCTTTGAGCGGTTCTTCCAATCATTAAACTCAACCGGAAGAACATCTGCCGTGTATGGGTAGTTTAATTCTTATTCCCTTTATCAATAGGGTATTTCATCACTTTGCAGACCATCATTTCATTAGAACCAGTTGGTGGTAGTTATATGAATACTACTGCTTTGATCTCATTCAAGTACTTAATAGGTTATCTCTCAAGGTGACATCAAACAGTTGCTTGAGTTCTTTGTATTCAATTTAAGTACAGGCAATACTTGAAGTATCTTTGGTTAACTAACCACTTTAGAGCACACCTAAATGAGCTTCAACACACTCCCAGGTACCCCTGTCTGAGTAGAGGAATGCAAACGCATTTCTACATGGAATTATCAGCTTTTTTTGTGTGTCTATCTGGCTAGAGACTGGTTTACATTTGTTTGGCTTCTCTTACACAATTATCAACCACATTCTGTTGTAGTTAGTACTACCTTCATGAACAACTGAGTGAAATCAATTCTATTACAAATGGGGAGCTTATTTAAAGGCATGGGCTCCTTTTTTGTGGCCTGGAAGGTCATTTGTCTGTCCGACTTTTCTCATCTTGCACGGCATATTTTCACAGGGCATTCAGGCTTTGCACATGCGTGAAAAGGGGACATGATGGAAGGGTTTATGCCCACTAATGAATGAGACATTTAACAAATGATATCTTTACAAAAGAGCACAGCAGTAGGCAGGAATAGCAATTAGTCCACCCTCTAATTCTATTATTATATTATTATTATTATTATTATTAAAATTTTATAAAAAAACAATAAATTTTCTGGTTGTTAACATATTCTAAATGTATTTAAATCTATCCTCCGGTCAAATACACTCCCTGTCATTGTTCAATAAATGTTGCCTAGGGCTAGGCAAAGTTGTTCCAGAAGTCTTCTGATTTGTTCAGATGCAACTTTGCAAACCAAGCCATGGTGGCATTTTCTATTCCAGAGAGGAGGATTTCTCCTGGCAACTCTTCCAAACCATACTTGTTCAGCTTTTCTCTTTGAACTGTCATGAAGTTTACATTTAACATGCTAACTGAAACCAGGGCTGGATTTACATATTTGGAGTTTACAGGCACAAAAAAACTGGCACACTTAACCCCACACTCCAAAACTGCACACATTCCTTATGAGAAATATGAACTGCAAAAACAAGGAATGTTTAAAATGTTAACTGTAGACAAAGATTGTCAAGTGCTTTTTAAAATCCTGATGTGCTACAAATAAAAGTGGCAACAGTGGGGGTCAAAAAGTGGAAGAGACTGACAGCTGACCCAGCAACCATAAATGAGGGTCTGTTACCTAATGTTAATCCTGCTCGCGGAAACTTGAGATAAGGTTTGGGTTTTTTTGCAGTTTCTCTATGCATTGCATATGCAGTCTGAACTTGGGGTGAAGTTGCTGGGATGTACTCCTGAGACTTTTTCACTCTGGAATGATGAACAGATTTTTCGGAAATAGCCTTAAGGAGGCCATATATGGAACATCCACAATCGTGATGATTTTTTGATTATGTCCTAATACATAAAACATTTTACTTCCATTTTCTCATGGTGTAGAATCCATTCAGGCTTTTTTACATTTTAGCTTTAGTTCTTTTAAAATAGGTTTTTGTCTATATTTACATGTTTTGTCTAAAAAATAATTACTACAAATTTAGTCAAAACAACAAAATTTTATTAGTTGTATAAAAGAAGGTATTATTTTTTATAGGCTTCATGGCCTAAATTAATCGCATGTATATGGACGCTTGGTGGGCAGTGGTTCGTCGATTGTCCGTAATGCATCATGAACAACTGTGGACTGTGCCCATACACATGCGATTCTCCGAACGCTTAATCTGCCCTCGGGCATTTTGTGAAATTTGATGTCTGTACAAAGCTTAAGGGGTATATTTATAAAGGATCACTATGTTCTTCCATTTCCCTATTGCAGGACAGCGCAATGGCAAATATCTTTATTTTCGTCCCTATTTATAAAGCCGATCATTTTGTCATGGAAAGTATCACACATCGATGTTCGGCAGTAGTATCTTCCCCCCCCCCCACACACACACTATACCGGACTTAACGCAATTAATACGGCATTGATGCTAGCACACATTCATTGCATTAAGTCCTGTATGCTGGAAAATGCTTTAACACCCCCCCCCCGGACCATTATTATATTGAGAAACACTCCACAATGTACTGATATCTGCCAAGAACCAACTGACTATATATATGGGCACTTGTGTTTTCTCCACCTTAGACTATTTCAAATGGGTGTTCTTAAAGGCTACAGTACGTGCCTTTTCTGTTCACAAGCAGCAGCAGTGGAGGCTTGTCTGGTAATGGACATTGCCCATAACTTTACTGTCTTGGTCGTGACTGGGCCTTACCAGGAAACAAGGGTAGCCACAGCAATGGATCATGGGGCTTCTAAGTATAATGTCTCTGACTGGGAGCATATTTGACCACTTTAAGCATAACATAAATTAGTTTTTGGGGGGTCCTGCATAACATACTAAATTTTTCCCGAATGGAGTAGACATACACAAACAAAGGAAACACTTATAACGTTTATAAATACAATAGAATGGTTACCGCGGCAATAAGCAAATGGTGATTGTGGCGTAATGATTTTCATTGGCATTTATCAATGCTTTATAAATTATAAGCCTAAATAAATCGTTAAGTCCAAATTTGTGAAAAATGGTGGCAAAAAGTTAAAGAACCTTCTTAATTATGCCCTAAAGTCGGGTCTTGTGCTGTTCCCACAGCATGTGTGCCGGCAGATAACAATGTGATCTGTCGGCACACATGTGTGGAATCGATTGTGTATGGCCAGTTTGTTTCTTAGTAATCTTGGTAATTAACACTGTCTGCACAAATAATGTCATTCAATCATCGGCGAGTCTCACGTGACCCACCGGGTAGTATGCTGGGAAATGTTTTCATATATCTACTTGGATTGCTGGCCAGCAGTCCAGATAAGTGAAAGCCCATACTGTGTAAGTAGAGGATAAATATTTACATATTGAAATTTTCTTTTTTTTTTAGGATTTCAAAAGTTCCTCATCTTTGAATATTTATAAGAGGAATTGACTAAAATATTTTGTTTTGCAAATCACAGTTAATAAATACTAATATGTTATTATTGTAATGGATTTATGGATACAAATGAATATATAGCAAGCAGTTTTTTACTTGCATAAAGTGTTGTGATGCAAGTGTGTGTAATGCTATTTTGTGACTCCTTCAGTGTACAGTGTAGTTTAAAACACCCAGCGCGTATAAACTCTGTTTATATGCACTGCTCCAGTTGGGAAGATTATCTAGGAAACCCCTCGTGGTTAAGCCCATTGCACTTGTCAGGCAGTTTGATTGGTCCTGGGTAGTTTACATGCTAATTAACCTAGGAATTTCTGTCGAGAGTTTCACTGCCCCAGGCTAGAACAGCAGAAGTGACAAAGTGACATAAAGATGCCCAAGTCATTCCTTGTGAAAAAAACTTGTAGCTCTAAGATTCCAAACTATGCTCAATTACTAGAAACCAGGCAGGTAGAGAAACATTACTTTACATATGGTTTATTCCCTTAACTGCAGATTAAATTTAGAATATGTCTGTATATTATATATGTTTATCTACCCACTGTTGAACTTTAGCTGACTAATACATTTTCTGCCATAAACCTTGGACAAGACCACCTGAGTACCCCTGTATTGCACTATACATTATAAGCTATGATAGAATAATACAAGGTCGCTCCCAACTGCAGAATTTTTGTGACTGACACTAATTTATCTGAGCTCATTGCCTGTTCTCTGTCATAATTAACACAACATTTTGTGCAGTAAATGTTATTTCCAGACAAATGTTGCAGTCAATGATATGACAGGGTGTTGTGTATAAGTAGTTAGGTCTAATGCAGTTGGATAAAAGCAGGGCACATGGATGTTCTGAGCTTAAATCTGTTCTTTGGATGGTTTCTTAGTCCCATAATAAAACTGCATCATTTTTATTCTAATTTCTGTGTATGGAAACACCTCACTAATTTGCACTTTTTATAATACAAAATATAGAAGGGAGAACAGAAATTAAATTCTGTTCGCTAATTTTTTTTAAAATCTACATCTGAAGGAAAAATTCACAAGAAAATAATATAAAAATGAAGATTTTTTATGCTTTTTAACAAGTTCACAAGATGTTTGTAATTCTTTCTCAGCAGAGACATTGCACAGTTTACATAAAATTAAATATAAAGTAAAAATAGGCATGTAGGCAAGTGTGCAGAAGCACTACTTCCACAGGAATCGATTTCACCCACGTGCAGGAGCCACACCATCAAGCTGCACCAGCTATCAGCAAAATGAAGTCCAGAAAAGAAAATGAGTGGTAATCGCTCTGAATTATGGGATATATTAGACATCTTTATTAATAAATAATTTGCAGGTAATATACACAATAGAAATCATGGGTGTCTGACTCGTTTCACCGCGTCCGCCTTGCTCAAAGAAGAATGCGTGAAAAGCGTCAGACACCCATGGTTTCTATTTGTATATATTACCTGCAATGTTTTTAATAAAGAGGCTAATTAATATCCCCATAATTCAGAGCGATTACCACTCATTTTCTTTTCTGGACACTATAAAATTAAAGGATATGGCAGGGTTATGCACAAAGGCACGATACTTTAGCCAATCACAGGATATCCACAAAGGCACAATACCATAGCCAATCACAGGAGTGGATGTCAGTCGAGCCCCTCCTGCTTGAAAAAGCTCCATGCTCAGAAAAGGCACGGAAGTTAAGCAGAAGGCAGCGGAGAAACGAAGGCTGGTAAGTACATTTCGGGGGACCTATCAGTGCTATAAACCTTGAGATGTCAAGGTTTATAGCCATTTCCTACCAGATACCAAAATTTAGCTGTTATATTCAGTTATTTCAATTGGACTTAAAGTTTAGTTCTTGAAGATGTTTTGCTAGTCAACTGACTGGCTTTTTCAATTCAGAATTGAAACTTTTAAGTCCAGTTGATCTAACTGAATACAACAGCTATATCATGACCTCGATGAATGAGAACCTTCACAAGCATACCAAAATTTAGTTTGGGGGGTGGACATACCCTTTAATATTTAGTGTCAGGTTTTCAATAACCTTAAGGTGGGTACACACAGGAAAGATTTTTGAAAAACGACAGACATTTAAGTTATACCTAGCAGGGAACATATTTGTTGATATACTACCGGAAGGGTACATAAATTAAAATAATTATTAGTCTGTATGTGCCATTATCAGTCTTCCTCATTCAATAGGGAAATAGTGCACTGTAGCACTGCCAAGAAATAGCCATTTATTACATTTTTACTTTTTTAATGTTCTTATTTAAAAGCAGAGTCTGTTTTTTTGCACAAAAATTATTATAGCAATTAATATACTAATTATTAATACTGGAAAGGATAATATGTTTCTGAGAGAGAGAGATAAAAACCGAGACAATTCAGTCTTTCTCCCCATTATTTTTCTGACATTTAATTATAGGGTAGAATTCACCTTATGGTGGCCATAGACGGATCAATATTATTGCCAGATTGTGGTCGATAATATCAAATTGGGCAATTTCGATCAGGCAAATTTTGGTCGATCACACGGCCTTCAGTGTTGCATTGGTTTTTATTTTATTAGTAGACCTCTTATTTAACTTTGGTTAAGGTGTCCCTCAGTAGTGCTCCCACCAAAAGTCCAGTCACATGTTGAAACTTTTGGAACTTATACACAAAGAGAAAAACTGCTGTTACAAATTCTTGGGCACACTCCAGAGTGAATAAATTCAAACAATTCTTTATTAGTAGAAATGGAGTACCATGCTGGTATATCACCTAAAATGCATGTTAGTGCATAATCATTCATTATTATTTTAACTTCTAATCAGTACAAATATAGTCAGCACATGGGAAGGCCTAATGCATGTGGGTCTTAAACACTGTATAAACAAATACCTAAATAAAAGTTTTATCACAGCGTGGCAGACCCCCTCCCAACAGCGTCAGTTCATGGGTATAATTCCTTAGTTAAAAGGGATGCGTTAACAGCAACTTTACTTTTAGTGAATGTGGAGACACTTCAGAAAGTTTTTTACTCAGGAGCACTGAGTTGACAAACTTGCAGTGATTATGTGGGTGCAAACCTCTAAAGTCCTCTACCCCAAGACTTGTAGCAAATATTTAAGAAAGGAAGGAAGAGTTTTAGCACATACCAGGTTTGTTGCTATAATTGCTATAATAGTATTGCAGTGATTAACATCTCCCTTTTCAGGGAACAAAAGTATAACACATACCTGGTAGCGTGCACCTCTTCCTTCCTTTCTTAAATATTGGAGACACTGACGCAGATTCTGCACCAATTTAGAACCAAGTCAATTAGCAAAAATATTAGGTCCCCACACTTTAAAGGGGAACTGTGGTCCAAAAATGGTAAATTGATAGGAATTGCTCCCCTGAGAATTTTTGCAATTTATTTCCATTGTTTATTTTTCATAGTTTTGAAGATATTTTTGTGTGTGATATGGCAGCAGCATCACCAGGTCCCCTGCACTTCCTGCTCTGAAACTGTCAGTCAATCTGTCCTGTCTCCTCCTCCCCTTTGCAGCCCCCCTGGTCCCTCCCACTCATGGACCCCATGGTCCCTCCAGTTGCAGGCCACCCATGGCCCATTATCTTACAGCCCCATGTGGCCCCGCCCACTCACAGATGTCGTGGCCCCACCGACTCACGGATACCTAAGCCCCGCCCACTCACAGGTGCCTAAGCCCCGTCCACTCACGGTTGCCGTGGGTTACTCAGACCCCCCCTTCAGAAAACTCTGTGGAAACAGCCTTTTCAGAACTCTGCCTGAAAAGGCTGTTTTCACATAGTGAAAGAGAAGGGCTGTAGATTCCCTTGCCTTCTGTGTCAGGACTTCACACAGCAGAGAGGAGGGGGGACTTCCTGTCTCCCTCACACACTGAGGGAGTCTGAGGCTGTGCTCGTCAGCAGCACTGTGCAGGAGAAGCCTCAGGAATGTCCCATGTCAGCCTCCCACCCGTTAACTTTCTGGTCAGTCATTTCTGTATATCTTGGACTGTGGAGCACGTAGAGAGGTGGTTGATGGCTCATTTTAAAGGTAGCAAACTGGCCTTTCATTTTCACAACTTAACTTGTTTGGAGACCACAGTTTCCCTTTAAGAAAATGCCTAGGTTGAAGAAAACATACATAGTTCCTGCCATGGCCCTGTTTCCTTCCTTGGGACAGCAATCATACCGCCTATGGAAAGAAGTGCTTTATGGAGAGCACATCTTCCCATACATTGGCCTGTCTACAAAATGAAGAGGACAAGTCAAGTACTGACTAGACCAGGACTTTTCTGAGGTAAGTTTTCTGAATAATGGGTGTACACTAGCATTATAGGTCCACACCCTGGGTACAGCATATAGGATGTAGTTATATGGTATTAAGGAGAACTAAATCTAAAATTACAAAGTGGCTTCTGTAATTTCAAAGTTGCCCCCTTCCCAGCACTAAATCATGTTCTGAAAACCAGCGTCAAGTTGCCCATACAGCACATCATAACATTTCTCAGATCAAACATTGAAATGGGTGCAATGTTTAATTTGTCCAAGAAAAATAGGTTATGGGCTCTATACTCCAATTCCCAATATGCATCTCAATCCTCCATCTGTAGAGTAGTCCACTAATACTCCGTATAATGTAAGCAGTAAAAGAGAGTGATGGGGAAAGACGACGAACCACAGTATCAGTTGTAACAAAGTGCAGATGTACTTTGTAATTACTGTGTAATTTGTTTCATTCAATACACTTTGTCACAGCTGACACTGGTTCGTCATCTCCCCCCATCACCTTAAAATATGCAGGAACTGGTTAAAATTAAAAACACATCTGAGGTATTTTTTGACTGATTTTGAGGAAAACTCAGCCTGACTAAAAAAAATGTTTGCACCGGTGTTCAGGCTACAATATCGACCATAGAAGTTTGTAGCGTGCTTGTGTGGGTGTGAAAATTTCAAGTAAGGCTGATTCAACATTCATTTTGGATCAAACACCTAATACAGAAATCTAAAGCATTGGCTCAACATCGGTGTATGGCGAACATAAATGTGTGATGGATTTGAAGTTCTTTGTTGAAAATCTACAATAACCTGTCATTCAAATCTAGAAAGCTGCTTTATTGTACCACACACAATGCCCACAGTACTTACACGCTCAGTTTTTGGTGTAAAGAAAAGTGCACAATGTAAAAAGAAAACAGTCTAATACAGGCAGATTTAAAAGATCCAAGTAATGTAATAAATAGTCCCTTTTAAAACAACATGTATGTGATATCCAGTTTACAGTGCTGTGCATTGTAGTAGTATATGCAAAAGAAAAACAAATGTGTTTTACCATGTGCCCTTAATTATAAGAAGAATGGAGAGTAAGGGATTATGGGGGTTGTAATCAGTGGTAATTATATACAAATCACAAAGTCAAATCCTTTTTTCTTATACACACAGATGTGAATACGACCTGCTTTAATTATACTGGGCTGGTGCTTTCCATGCTTCACAACGATGATTCTTCTACTCCCTCTGGCCTAAATATTGATGTCATAAAGCAATGGGACACATTTCCAGTTTTGCCACAACCATTGTCAGATACAGGCTGGAAAAAGCAACATGACAGTGCTTCAGTGCTTTACACAGCGTATAGAATGGATAACGCACTTCCAGTTTTAAAGACTGAGCTACCACAGAATTTTAATATAAACAACCTTAATTTACCATTCAGGAAAAGAAGAGATATGATCTCAGACTGCAAAATAAATCCATATCCCACTCTCAAATGTGAGACTAAACAACAGGCCGATTCCATAGGATGCTCAGACTTTCAATTACCCTGCGTAGTGTTATCTACAAACAAAACACGACACTGCCATGGGCCAGCACTCAGACTCTTCAGCTGTCAGCACTGTTCCAAAGCCTATAGTAGCCTGGGTGCCCTAAAGATGCACATTCGTACCCACACATTGCCCTGCACCTGTCAGATCTGTGGCAAATCCTTCTCCAGGCCTTGGCTCCTTCAGGGACATATACGAACTCATACAGGTAAAAGAAGTAACTAATATCTGCATGGGTTTTGAGGTAGTGTAAACAAGAGTTAAGAAAATAAACAATATTACAAATAAATTATTAAATATTACAACCATTTAATCCAAATGCAAAGGATAATTAGATATTTTGCCACTTTTTTAAAATCCAAGAAAGCAGTTTAGTAAAAGTAGTCTGATTAGTATGTAAGATATTAAAATATATCCATACATACAAGATATCCTTTTATACGTACCATGCATTGTTAACTGTGTGCAAATGACATGTTTTAAGAGTATTGTGAGCTGTAGTATCTGACCAATGTTAGTTAATCTTTCATACGATCCGCACAAAAGGACTATAAGACAAGTCTGTAAATCAAAGATGATCATAAGGCCTCCTAGAGACCACACGATTGGTCCCGACAAACTGTCACCCACCGCAACTTTGGCAGTGACAGACGCCATTTCTGCCTGGCTGTAATTGTGCCGTGTGTACCTAGCCTTAAAGGAAAACAAAAGTTATTTTAAATACAGATCAGATAAATCCCACCACAGGTCACATAAATACTTGGCCACAATGTGTGCGCTGCCTTACGGCCCTTTTTTAAATCATGTAATCACCATATTTTCCGATCGCATGCTTTTTTAATTCAAGCAAATGGAATATTTCATGTTACATTTTTGTCTGGTTAATCAATAGCAAATCTGTTATAATAATAATTTCGCTTTTGTAGCCCAGAATATATTTCCTATCTAATCCAAAAAAAGGATTTGAGACAACTGTGATACAAAAATGACTTTATGTAAATTGTGTACTTTTGCAATTTACTTTCATTATTTTTTTTACATAGTTTTGAAGAAATTTACATTTTTATGTGTGATATTGTATCAACATCACCAGATACCCTGCACTTCCTGCTCTGAAACCATGTGACAGTTCCTCCTCTGCCTCCTCCTCCTCATGGGCCCCCATAGCCCCTCCTACTCCTCCTTCAGTCACTGTAAATAGATCTCTTCTTGGTTTCTTTTGCTTTCTCCTGCACTGAGCATGTGTCAACCACAGATTAGAAGGAGGAACTAGTATTTATGACTGCATATTCAGAACCTCATACCCCCTAATTTTCTGGTCAGGGATTTCTTCATATCTTGTGCTGTGTAGCACATAGAGAGTGGGTTGATGGCTCATTTTGAAGGTAGGAACCTGGTCTTTCATTTAAAATCAACATGTTTGGAGACCAAAGTTACCCTTTAATATGAATTGTATTTTCTGGACCCTTACATATTATACACATTTTAGCTTCAATCATTTTTCATGCATTTATTTATAAATAAGGAACTGATCATTGTGAATATTAAAAGTTATTTATTATGCACCAGGTGAAAAACCATTTTCCTGTTTTCATTGTGGCCGAGGATTTGCAGACCGCTCTAACCTTCGAGCTCACCTGCAAACACACTCAGAGATAAAGAGATATCGTTGTCCAGGATGTGGAAAGACCTTCTCTCGAATCTCGCTTCTTGCCAAACACCGCGACAGCTGTTGTTGTCTTGTTTCATGAACTCCTCCTTGTTGTTGTCATCTAACATGGACCGAAAATCACAGTCATCTGCAGAACAATGTATTGTTTCTTGTTGCCAACATTAAAACATTTCAGGCTTGTACTTTCTATCTACAGTATCGGAATCTGTAATTCCGAAAAGTCACTGTAAATGTCTCTAGATAAAACCACAGCTGACAAAAAGTATGATGTTTGTCTCAGTCTAGAATCAAAATTCCATGATTTCAACACAACTACATTAGTAAATTTTGGCAAAATGTGTTGCACCAGTTTTATAGATATTGCATTAACAATATGTTTCAAAGATTCCCCTGAAGGGACTTACTTGCCCTTGTCCCCTACCACCTGGGCTTTTGGGAAAACACAGGAGCAGAGGGCTTCTGCACTGACAGACGCTCTTCTTCTTGGCCACGGCTGTCAAGTGAATGGGCGTGATGTCATGTTGTGCTTTTACTGACAGCCGCAACTAGGAAGTGGAGCAGCTGTCAGACGCAGAGCAGGGGAGGAGCGGAACTTCAGGGGAATCTTTGAAACATATAGATAACGCAAAACCTAGGTTTTGGGGGGTTATTAACATTTTCTAATTCTATTTTAGGCTGGACATGCCCTTTAATACTGCTTTTATTAAAATAACATCTGATTACAATATACCCAGGTGCATAAAATATGGGTATTTACAACATTAAGAACACAGATGTGCTGCAGGAAATATTTGCATTGCCAGGGTCTGAATAAGTAAGAGAGCTACTGATCCAAGCTACAGGAAAATTGCCAATGTGAACTGCTCCTGTTTTATTACTTATAACAAACATTGTGTTTCACTTGATGCAGTATTTTTTACCTCACTGAATATATGAAATTTGTAAAGTGACTTGAATCAATTCAAAACACAATATTTTATGTATTATTCATACTATACCCTTGATTATCTGCACTGCACTACACTGTAGGTTACCCTTATGACGAATATAAACATAATCCTCTGAGCTGAGCAGACACACAGAATGCAGGGCATCTGCTAGTCATTCCCTCTTCTGCCTCCGATGCACAACTTTAGCCATGATACCAAGTGGATCTTATTGTTAAGCAGTTTCTATTTTAGTATCTAACATCTAAATTTGGCTGCTGCACCTGTTACAGGGGAAAGTATTCAGCAAATCTAAAACAAGATGAGATGTTTTCCCTCCTAGAAAAAAACTGGTGTAATGTCCGCCTGATAGCAGGTGGAAAGGGGTGAACGGCAAGAGGCATTTGTATGTGACATGGATTGAGTGAATGAGATGTTGCAGGCTCAGGGCTCCTGTGACAAATTTCACACCTCTCTCCCCCCCACTACTTGGTAGAACTTTCACTTGCTATTGTTTGGGTTCCCTGGGCAAAATGTTTGTAACACAGTCTATCTGTCTTAGCATAGGGCAGTAGACCAGGATTAGCCATTCAGCAGAAAATTAATGTACACACATCCAAGGGCATCACAGGAGTTATTAAGAAGAAACCGGATTTATCATGCAAACTTAATGCCATATCCTGGTGCACACACAAAATGTATTTCTGTAAACTTAGAAGTTTAATATGTTTCCTTGTTGGTGGCTGCTGATTTACTTCCAAACATTAAAGGGTATCTCCACTGGGGAAAATGAAGTTTGGACTATTCAGTTTTACTAAAGAAAGGGAGGTAAAGGAGCTGTCTTACCTCCTGTTCTATAATAAAACCTGCAGGAGCTGAGAATGAAGGGAAGGAACTTACCCGGTCTCGCACTCCTTCGCTGTTCTTTTAACAGGTCCCGATGGAGTTCCTACTGTATGCACATGCGCACTGCATCTGCGTGTACAGTAGTAACACCATCGGGACCTGTCATTGGAACAGTGGAGGAATGCGAGACTGGGTAAGTTACTTCCCTTCGTTCTGGGCTCCTGCAGGTTTTATTATAGAACAGGAGGTAAGACATAGCTCTTTTACCTCCCGTTCTTCAATAAAACTGAATAGCCCAAACTTCATTTTCCCCAGTGGAGATACCCTTTAATGTCTGTCGTCCGATCTGGTGTCAGTAAATCATGACTAATCCATATGGACCGCACAATCAGTGGCGGCAAACTGTTGGCTTGGACTACTTTGATAGAGGCAAATGATCGGCTGGGACAAATGATCTTACCATGTTTACCAGCCTTTAGGCCATGTACACAGGGTCCAATATTTCTTGTTTCACCGCTATGACTTAAATCTTGATCAATTGAAACAAAATATTGGTGGTAATTTTCAGAAGAACTCAAACGGATCCAAAGATGACAGTTCGATTAGACAGGCTGACAAATTTTGGCTGATAGTGTGGTCTTCAATGGATTCATGTACTATTGTGCTCTACCATCGATTTTTTTTTTTAAACAAGTTGATCAAACTATTCTAGCAACTGGTTGATCGGTTTGAAATATAAGACTGTGTGTGCCCAGCCTTACTTTTCATGTCTGCATCTCCTATTGTTCTAATACTCTTTTAGGGTAAGGCCACGCTGCATCGCACACTCGCAATTGTCCATTTTCAATCGCATACATTACCAAATTGTAAACGAATGTGCAACGCACAGAAATTTCTACGTGTTGCCGCGATTTCTATAAAATTGACACGTTAAGTGTGGCCTAGCCCTAAGACTGATAACCTTCTGGTGCCCTCAACGTGCCAGAACTGTAGCCAGCAGAAAGGGGGGTTCTGGGTACTTGCATTACCCCCTTAATTTGCTATTTTATAATATGTATTATATAGGACTGGTAAACGTAGCTATAAAGTAGTATGGTCCCACTCCCCCTTCTTTATCTCTACATTTTAGGTTGGTGAGTTGGGGTTGAATTGTGATAACTTTGGATCTACTTCCATGTGTTATACTCCAGTCGCAGAAGGGTTAGCATGCACTAATACTGCAAAGCCTGTGTCATGCCTGATTATGATGTGGTCCTCACTCTAAGCACTAATAAGTTAGATGCTGTCACAGAAATGTCATGCACTATGAATAGCTTTGTGACGGCTCAGAGAAGGGGATTTCTCATAGTGGCAGGTCAGCAAAGATCTTTAAATAGGTTCAGAGTTACTATGTATACTTTTGACTGGCATATTCCTTATACCTCTTGGCACACAGTGTGGGTCTCTCTGGATTGTTCTCTGGCAAATCATCAGCCTCGAGATTTTCCTACAACCTCCTGCCAAAGCCGGACATGTCCCACAACTAACACCTGTGATGGCATGTAACCCTTTGTGGCCCAGGGTAGCAACTATGTTTTTCTCACTCTATTAGACTGGCTGATCACAGTATTAATTTTCCTTCCACACATTTAAGAAGTGATGATTAGTTTTATTAAAGTTATACAACTTGATTGCAATTTATCTTTGTTTTAATATTTTTATTAAACACAAGTATGTGTTCCATTTCAATGTAATTTTGCCTAATTCGTGAAATGCTTTCATGGATTAGCTAGCACTTTTTTTATGAATTCTGCATTTCTGTACCATTTGTGTCTCTAGCTTGAAATTTGTTTTTTTCTTTAAAGTTCTCCTCCTTCCCTTTTATTGTTTCTATTTTTTGGACTGTATCTCCTCCCACATTTTTTGAGATAGTGACATTTAATTCAGTACAAACTTGCAGGGCACATAAGAGAAGTGTGCTATAACCTAGCTAAGGAATAAGTGAAAGCGTTTCTGAGTTATCTGTCAATTTATGGATATTTTTCCACATAGATTTTATTGTACATGTGTCACAGACCTAATCAGTGCTGACACCTTGAAATCATGCTAGTGCAAGGGGGGGGGGTCAGTCTAAAAAATAGGAGCCAGGATGCAGACATGAAAATTTAAGGTGCCCATACAAAGGTGATGTTAATTTCCAAAAAAAAAATTCCATTAGGAATCTAAGAGCCGTATTTATAAACGTCTATTATTACGTCCTAGAAGTTACCATCGCACATCGCCATGGCGAACATAACCCCATATTTTCCACCATATTTATAAAGGCGAAGCACATCGCTGCAAAAAGCATTACCGTGGCAGTAGTTTGACCTCCCTTTGCGGCGATACTGTGCTTAGCGCAATGCTCTAAGTACAGTATCACGACGAAGAGTGCTGAAACCCGAAGTACGGAGCAGGGGGCTGCTCTGAAAGGATCATGCTGTGGGTGGTTGCTTCGGCCACCACAGGGGGCGGGCAGGGTGTACACCCACCCCGCCCTCTGTGGAGAGGGTGTACGCCCACCCCGACCTCCATGGCGACCACCCACCGCATTACCCCTTCCCAGCAGACCCTCCCAGCCCCCCACGGGGAGGGAAGGACCCAAGGGGGGGTGGAGGGACCCTCCAGCGGGGGCACTGATAAGTGCCTACTGGGGCTTAGGGGGTCACGCAGCTCAAACTGAGACCCCCCTCACTGGCCCTATCAGGGCCCTTGCGCCCAGGGAGGGGGGGTCCTGGTTCGAGCTGCGGGAACCCCTAAGCCCCAAAGGGCACTTGTAAGTGCCCCGCTGGAGGGTCCCTCCCTTCCTCTTGATAGTATGGGGCACTGCCGTGGGGGGCGAGGGGCGTACGCCCCCGCCGCTCCCCTCTGGTGAATGTGACCACTCGTGGCGAGGTGGGCATGCCTCCCGTGGTGGGTGCGACCACCCGCTGCGGGTTGGGCATACCCCCGCCCGCCCCGACCCCCAGCGATCTTGGCTGTGATTAACGCCGCACATCAGTTACCACCGCTTTATAAATAGAAGCGAGCGGTAACTGATGCGATGTTAACGAGGCGTTAAATTTCGTGGCCGGATTTCGCCCTTTAATAAATCACGTTAATATCTCAGCCGCACGTTAATATCTCAGCGGGAAACTCAGCCGCAAAAAGTTAACGCCCGTTTATAAATATGAACGATTGTGAACTGCTCGATGTGGCAATATACAGGAAAGAATATATACTCTATATGGATCAACCGATTGTAAGGTTGGGGTTACATTTATATTTATCAATTGTGTGTGTTTTTGTAAAGAACAATGGGGGGGATTCCATATTAGCTGGCTAAAAAGGAGTTTAATCTATGCAACACAATGTTATATCAGGTTAGCATGAATTTAAGACCTCTTTTCTGTGCCCTGCATTACTGATATTAATGGCACAGTCAATTTCCCATAGCGTTCATTTTTTAGCTTTTTGAATTGGATGTGTAAGGAGGGCGAACCTTACCTTCCCGGTTACCACGATGCAATAAATCAAGGTAAGGTAAGCCTGAAAGGTCTAATCTATTGATTTATACAGACAGGATTGCAGAGAATACAGAATAAACATATGGAAGGCTAAGGATGTTATTATTTTGATTTTTAAAGGGTATATCCAACTCACAAACTAAATTTTTTTAGTGTTAAAAAAGATCCTAACTTTTCTCCTCTGCTCCTTGGTTGTCCTGCACGGCCTGATGAAAGTCAAGAAAAGTAAGGAGTCTCTGTGTGTAATCCGTATATGCTTCTTCCTGCTCCTCTTAGAGGAGTCTGGCATGTGCAGAATCTCTCCACTTTCCCCGGATCCATTTTACCACAGCTTCATGTCTGAGGCAAATTTCTAAATGGCTAAGTTAAGGGAATTCCCCCCACCCTGCACGCTATGTGTAAATTGCAAAAATCTGCCCCACAAAATACTTACACACCCTCATTCCCTCGTCTAACCTCTGCTGTTCTTCCACACGGAACAGCAAAGGGAGACGAACCGGCAGCCGGCAGTTATTGGCTGAGTCTCAGCCAGTCACTTATGCTGTTTCGTGTGGAAGAACAGCATTAGAGGCCATGACCGAGGTAACGAAGGGTGGTAAGTATCTTTTGGGACCAATCTTTATCTTTAAACCTAGCAAGGTCTAGGTTATGGGGGATTCCTTACATTATGTCAAAAAAACCTTTGGGGGGGGTGGAGATACCCTTTAAAGCATTCAATTCTGGACCATATTTCCGCTTTAAGTGTTATTACTGATTGTCCTACAAAAGAAACTCTGCTTGTTCGAATCTGTATGGTAGCAATAAATATCTAAAGGTTTTTATGTTCCTGAAATATATTATTTTTTTTTGATTCCTTATTGGGTAGGGTAGTTTTTCTTTTTTTTTTTTTAATTTCTACCATATACCATAAATAGTGCACTGCTTCATCCTCAATTTCCTATATGTTCTAGAAAGTGTACCATTGTATAACGTTTACTGGTCTGAGAGTGACTTTCTTTCTATTCATATTCAGGCAATATCATGCGTACAAAATAATTTTTTGACCTGCACTGCTAGTAAAAACAGATCGTAATCATTTAGGGATCCGAAATATTCATAAACTGAAAGAAAAATGGGATCCCTCATTACAATGAATTACAATTATGATCAGAGCATTATCAGTTGTCACATCATTAAAACTTTTTTCTTTCAGTTTATGAATATCATGTGTATCATATATACAAAGTGGGTAAAGTGTTAAAAGGTCTCAGCATACTCCCCACATGTTGTGAAAGAGCTGGTGCCATGACATTTTTATTCCTGGCTGGGGTATGAATACGTGTGTGTTTACACTCCCAGGAGCCCAGCCATGTGTGGAATATTTTCCATGTGAAGTGGCTGTGGCAGGAGCGGATCAGGAGCTGGCGACTGCACATTTCTGAGAAAGGAAACTTGGAAGTTAAAGCAATGTGCAAATAGTTACTGACCCACACACAAATACACTGGGTTCTCTATTAGTTCATAGTAGGTCAGCCTATCCTTAGTTACAGTATTTATACAGTTGATTGAACAAAAAAAAATTATATATATATTATATACACAAACAAATAGTTGAATGGCTTGCACTCTTGAAATCTCAAAATTCTCAAATGCCTGGTGCAAAAGTTTTCATAACTGTGGGGCACAAAGAGGCATGCACATAATTTCACAGGGAAATAGATATTGTACCCCTGCAGATGTAGCTTAATTACTGAAGTGCATCTCTCAGTATCTCTTCCGGTCATGTAAAGTAGCGAAAGCTTACTTTTAACTTAAAGGATAAGGACATTCAAAAAACAAATTAAGTGTAAATGGAAGCTTGTAGCTTTAGCTAACCATCTCCCTTTTTCTTTTAGGTCCTTTCTGAGCCTACCTGTGCTGTGCAGTAAATATCAGGACATCTTGGATCATGTTTCCAGTCACCTAAGCTCTGCCCCTGAAAGTTCCTGGATCACCTTCTAGAGTGTGTCCAAGAATCCACTGTCAGTTAGCTCCGTTCGCTCACGCGCCCACCCACCCACGCGTGCGACATCACGGCGCACGCACGCGTGCCGTAATCACACCACACTTGTTACAGCGTGTCACGATTACGTCACGTGTGCACAACTCCACATGAACGGAGCTATCTGACCGTGGATTCTTGGACACACTCTGGATGGTGATCCAGGAACTCTGGGGGGGTGGAGCTTAGGTGACTGGAAACATGATCCAAGATGTCCTGAACTGGAGCACAGGTAGGCTCAGAAGGGACCTAAAAGAAAAAGGGAGATGGTTAGTTAAATCTACAAGCTTCCATTTACACTTAATTTGTTTTTTGAGTGTACTTATCCTATAAGAAAGTAAAGCATTTAATATAGGTCAAAGCTCCACCAAAAATTAATTTGTTGATAATTGTCACAAAATAAAATTGACAAATAATTAACTCTTGTTAGTTTCATAATACACAGAGGTTTAAAGGAAATTTAATTTCATTTAATTAAGATTAGCTTCAAAACAGATCTAGTTTTGTAAAACCCAGTTCCTGGACATGAACCTAATTCTCTCTTAGTCATATCTAAATTGTTGAGAGTATTAGGACCATATACAATTATAGACAGGACCCCACATTAGGAGAAAGTGAATTTTTGCCATCAAGTCAGGTTTGTGTTGAACTTGGACATAATTACTCACCACTCAGAGCCCAGCAAAATTAGAATCAATACACAGCCTTGGTGGAACCCTTATGCAGGTATGTTAAAAAACAAAAATAATGCCCAATATTAGCCTGTTATACTAACTTAAAAGTAATACGTATAATCGAGTATAAGCCGACCCAAGTATAAGCCGAAGTACCCATTTTTGACTCAAAAATTAAGAAACGCAGATTGACTCGAGTATAAGCCGAGGGTTGAAATTATGACTATTACTGCCTTCTGATTCTGTATTGTTCTGAGGCTTTAGTTGCCCTTTAACCCTTTCACTGCCAGGAGATTTTCATTTTTTTTTGCGTTAACTGCCAGAAGAATTTTCAGGATTTTGCCCTCATCGCTTTAGACTAATTTTACAGTAGGAAACCTTGCAGTAAATCAGGAATATTATACATTGTTTTTTTCAGCACAAAGTGTACTTAACATGGTAACCGTATTTTGTAACTTTTCTGGAAATTTTACTGGAATTATGGGTAAATATGTAAAAAAAAGAAAATTTGCAAATTTTCATGGATTTTTCCATTTTTATTTATAGTTATCTTAAGGTTACACACAAAAATCTACTGTTTCTAAAAGCTCTGATACTCCCGAGTAACGATACCAGATATATGTAGGTACCCCACCTTTTCCTGTACAGGAGACTCCCCCAAACTAAAACTGCACCTTCAAGAATATTACACCAAATTAAAATGTATAACCACACTGACAGTTAACATAGAATATCTACCAAATTAACTAAAATATCCCCACAAGTGAGATATTTTTAGAAACTACACACCCGCAGGATTTTATGAGTGAGGTAAGTTTTGATCAAAATGCAGATACCCGGACGCAGCTCTTCGTCCAATTGTAAGTTACTTTCTCACATTTTCCTTTTTTTCCTCAACTGTAAAATCAGAGACAAAATCAAATGCGAATTTCAGCTAAAAACTGTGGAGGAAAGTTCAAACGCATCTCAAATATGAAAGCCTAACCCCTCCCGAATAAAACGGTATGCCACATTCATGGGTGTACCCAGAGACATGGCTACCAACTAACCCAGAGCGTGACCAGTGCCAAATGTCAGTAGCAGCAAAAAAAAATTAGCATCGTTTTGTATTTGAACAGTCTGCAGTTTTTCCAAAATCACCCCCCCAACTCAAAATACCCCCACAAAACTATATATTCCTGAAATCTACACACCATCAGCTATGTAACGCTGTAGTTCGTTCATTGATACCATCAATGGTGTGGGCGCAGTTCTTCGTAGAAGTTTGCACTTTTACCAGATTTTCAAAAAAAATGAACATCAACAACATTCAAAAAGGTAGAAATCATGCCAAAACACCATGGAATGTAAAAAAAGTTACCAATATCAATCTCCCAAATGTCCTGATCAAACGGTTATCCATATGTGTGGTTACACACGCGGACGTGGAAGCGAAAAGCCACAAAGTGAGACAATGCACGATGGCTCAGAAACGGCAAAAATATTTAGCCAACTCCGAATTTGGACAGTCTGCAGTTTTTTCAACAAAAACACCCCCGTAACTTAGAAATAACCCCCACAAACTATATATTCCTGAAATCTACACACACCTTCAGCTATGTAACACTGTAGTTTGTTCATTCATACCATCAATGGCGTGGGACGCAATTCTTCGTAGAAGTTTGCATTTGTCTGAAAAATGAACAAAAAACACTTAAAGAGAGTGTAGAATTCTTGCCAAAACCTCATGGAATGTAAAAAAAAGTTACTAAATATCAATCTCCCAAATGTCCTGAATCAAACGGTAGCCAATTATGTGGTTACACACGCGGACGTGGAGCGAAAAGCCACAAAGTGAGACATGCACGATGGCTCAGAAACAGCGAAAATATTTAGCCAATTCCGAATTTGGACAGTCTGCAGTTTTTCCACAAAACACCCCCTGTAACTTAGAAAAACCCCCACCAAACTAATATTCTGAAATCTACACACCTTCAGCTATGTAACACTGTAGTTTGTTATTCATACACATCAATGGCGTGGGCGCAATTCTTCGTAGAAGTTTGCATTTGTCTGAAAAATGAACAAAAAAAAACTTCAAAAGGTAGAATTCATGCCAAAACCTCATGGAATGTAAAAAAAAGTTACTAAATATCAATCTCCAAATGCCTGAATCAAACGGTATGCCATATGTGTGGTTACACACGCGGACGTGGAAGCGAAAAGCCACAAGTGAGACAAGCACGATGGCTCAGAAACAGCGAAAATATTTAGCCAATTCCGAATTTTGACAGTCTGCAGTTTTCCACAAAACACCCCCGTAACTTAGAAATAACCCCCACAAACATATATTCCGAAATCTACACACCTTCAGCTATGTAACACTGTAGTTTGTTCATTCATACCATCCATGGTGTGGGTGGCAGTTCTTCATAGAAGTTCGCATTTGTCTGAAAAAATGAACAAAAACCAACTTCAAAAGGTAGAAATCATGCCAAAACCTCATGGAATGTAAAAAAAGCTACCAAATATCAATCTCCCAAATGTCCTGAATCAAACGGTATGCCATATGTGTGGTTACACACGCGGACGTGGAAGCGAAAAGCCACAAAGTGAGACAATGCACGATGGCTCAGAAACAGCAAAAATATTCAGCAAATCTGAATTTGAACAGTCTGCAATTTTCCCCACAAAACAACCCCCACAAACCATATATTTCTCAAATCCACACACCTTTATCTACGAAATTCTGTAGTTTGTTCATTTGTACCATCAATGGTGTGGGCGCAGTTCTTCGTAGAAGTTCACAGTTTTAGCAGATTTTCTAAAAAATTTGGAAAAAAACACTCTCAAAGGTAGAAATCATGCCAAAATTACAAGTAATGTAAAAAAAGTTACCAAATATCAATCTTCCAATGTCCCGAATCAAACGGTATGCCCTATGTATGGTTACACATGCAAACGTGGAATCAACTAGCCACAAAGTGAGCCAATGAACAATGGCCCAATTACAGCAACTTTTCAGATTTGTCAGACTAAACACCCCTCTATATTAGAAATACCCCCCCCCAAACTATATATTTTTGGAATCTACACATCTTCAGCTACACAATGGTGTGATTCTTTATGCATACCACCAATGGTATGAGCGCAGTTTCATGTAAAATTTCGCTTTTTTACCCGATTTTCAGGAAAAATGTATAAAATACAATTCAAAGTTAAAAATCATGGCAAATTTCCATGTCATGTAAAAAAAATTGTCAATTATCAATTTCCAAATGCCCTGAATCAAACGGTATGCCATATGCGTGGATGTACACAGGGACATGGCCACCAACTAGCTCAAATGGACACATGCACAAGTGTAATTACAAGAAAAAATCAAAGTGCTCTGTAATTTCAAACAGCCCCAAACTTGGAAATGCCCCAAATAAAATCCCCAAAATATCAATTCCCATGTTCTGAATCAAAAATTATGATATGGTGGAGCACACAGAGACGTGTGCCACCAACTAGTAAATGGGAGCATGCAAAATGAATTACAAAGAAAGAATAAAGTGCTCTGTAATTTGAACAAGAACTTTTTTAAGGAAACAGTCCGAAACATGGAAATTCTCCCCACAAACTATATATTTTTGGAATCTACACACCTTCAGCTAGTTACAATGCCATGCTTTCATACATACATGAAGAATTCCAGACCCACTGATCCAAAGAAGTCCGGTGTTTTTACGAGGTTTTGTGAAAAATAAAATAAGATGATTCAAGGGTTGAAATCCTACCTAAACCCTTTTGACAAGCAAAAAAAACCCCACTAAATGTCAATCTCCCACATATCCTGCATCAAACGTATGCCATAAGGGTGGGTGCAAACAGAGACGGGGCCACCAACTAGCTCAAATTGGACGCATGCACAAGTCCAATTACAAGAAAAAAATCAAAGTGTTCTGTAATTTGAACAGCCTAATCAACTTGGAAATTCCCCCCACAAACTATATATTTTTGGAAGCTACACACCTTCAGCTACGGATGGTATCATGCTTTCGTATATACACGAAGAATTCCAGGCGCTGTTATCCATAGAAATCCGTGCTTTTAGGAGATTTTGTGAAAAATAAAATAAGGACTCAATGGTTGAAATCTACCTAAACCCACTCGGCAAGTAAAAAACCCACTAAACGGCAATCTCCCACATGTCCTGAATCAAACGGTATGCCATAAGGGTGGGTGCAAACAGAGACGGGGCCACCAACTAGCTCAAATGGGATCCATGCGCAATTGCAATTACAAGAAAAAATTTAAAAAACGCCACAAACCACCCCCCCACCCTATCTCCACTCCCCCTTTTAGTGGAAAACCAGTTAGTACGGAGAGTCACACAAGTTTTTGCACACTTTACTGATCCTAATAAATAATACGGTCTTTTTTGGTACCCTGCAAAATTTCCTACTAAAATAGGCTTAGTTTCCCTTGAAATCCAACAAATAAATGATCTGCGTTTACTTTACCGATATACATGGGACATTGGGAAGCTTGGAGAAGACAAAGTTTTTTGCTTATTTATAGTTTTAGGGTAAAAAAAAAAAAAAAGGGTGTGTGTATCACTTTAAGATTTTTTTTTGTGTGCATTTCCCCTTTTTTTGGGGGATCATTCCCAAAGATGATCATCAAATCATCTTAGGGAATGATACCGAACTTGGAATACGGGCATAAATGCCCGTTTTCCCATTCGAAATCCGAACGGAAAAATCACTTCCCGGAAATCATTTTCCAGGAAGTGATTTTTCATTCATTGGCAAAGATCAATAATTTGGTGATCAGAAGTGATCACCAAATTTTGATCTCTGTCCCCATTTTTTTTCTAAGTCTTCGCTAAGTAGCAAAGACTTAGAAAAAATCCTATTTGTGAATGGAACTTTGAGTTCCATTCACAAAATGTATAGTAAAAGCTGTCAGCTTGACAGCTTTTGCTATACCAGGGACTGCAGCATGACCTAAATGCAGTACCTCCACTAGACCACTAGGTGTCAGTCTTACACCACTCTATGGGAAGACCCCGGTGAAGGAGGAAGTTCTGTGAGTCACCGGGGTCTCCCTTTCGGTCTTTGAAGAGCTCCTCCTCACTTCCTCCTCGTGGGACCGGCTGATGCAGGAAAAGGTAGGGATATCTCCTGATCCCCCCCTCGAATTTGCACCAAACTGAGGGGGGGTCGAGGGGGCTAGGGGGGCAGTTGAATGCTGCCCCCCGATCGGCCCTAGCAGGGGGGAAAAAATTTTTGGGAGGGGGGAAGCCACAGATCGTATATTCACGATCTGTGGCAGTTTGAGTATTCACTGCACAGATCGTGAATATACGATCTGTGGCAGGGAAAGGGTTAAATGGACAGCAGAATTCCCATACAGTAATAGCCATACTGGATTTTGCTATTACTGTATGGGACTACTTTATTGGAATTCTGCTATCCATTTAAAGGGCAACAAAAGCCTCAAAACAATACAGAATCAGAAGGCAGTATTTTTAACAGTAAATACCATCCTCCTGATTTTGTATAGTTTTGAGGCATTAATTGCCCTTTAAATAGACAGTAATCCCATGCAGTAACCCCCAATTCATTGTCACTGTAAATGTTTGGAAACTACAACTCCCAGCATGCTTTAGTTGCTGGTAGTTGTAGTTTTCAAACATTTACAGTGTCAAGGAATTGAGGGTTACTGCCCCCCCTCCCCCAGATACAGTGTTATCTTACCTGGGCAGTCTTCAGGATCCGGATTGCTCTTCAGGTACTTCAGGACCTCAGAGGAAAATCCGTCTGCACAGTCACTACTCGGCGCCGGGAAGTGAGACAGGCGCCGAGTGGTGTCGTCAGACGAAAATGCAGTGAGCGGCAGCAGGATTTTCATCTGAGGATAGTGACTCGAGTATAAGCCAAGGTTCGTTTTCCAGGATTTTTTTAAAGCCTGAAAACCTCGGCTTATACTCGAGTATATACAGTAAAATGCTAGAATGTAAAGTAATATTGCCAATGCAAAAAAATTATATCATTCCATGAGGAGGCAATTTCCTATTTTGCAAAACATGGTGCACATGAATATGAAGGATGGCAGACCAAAATGGGTTGCCTAGGAATTGTTAAAATGACACGATAAGTTGAAAAAACAGAATGATCAAGGCGGCTTAGCATAAAGAGACCACCAATGTCAACTTTACCAATGTGGTAAATAAACCATTACACATATGTATTTTATTCTAGCATCTCTTTAAAACTATCCTGGGTTGCCTGGGATAGATCTTATCCCTATCTGACAAGAATAAGCGCGTCTCAGGCAGATCCGGGGGCTTAGCAGTTCAGTGTGGTAGCCATTTTAACTTTAAACGAGAATTAAAGTCTCCAGACAACATTGTCCTAATAGACAGATCACGTTCACAAACATATAACAAGCTGTGTTTGTGCTTTATCAAGGCTTAGCAGGTGACTCGTATACAAGTGACAAACACATTAGCCTTATATTAGTGGAACAAAGGCCTGCTGTGACACATTACAAACAGAGCCCACTGGCGCTGAGGACACTTATTGTATTCATATAACAAGCTGTATCTCACCTCTCCCTTTGCTGTGACCATTGAGTGATTTATGAACTTAACTTAGTACTAGGGATCAGCTCCCACAATCCACCTTAGCTGGGTAAGCCCCCAGCTAAGTGTCTGTGTACCGGCACATGCTCTGTATAGCTCAACAGATCAAAACAAGGAAGTTGTAATCTTGCTTCCTAGAAGCTGACAGCCAATCAAATTACAGCACACAGAAAAGGAATTTCAGTTATTTGTTTTCAAACACATTCAATGCTCCTGTCCTAACATATAGATATAATCCTTTACTTTTCATACAAAAAGAAAAGTAATCTTTGCAGTATATTTCATAGATATTATGAATGTTAGAAACGGAATACTAACATTTCAGCAAAAATAAAAGTACCGCAAGTCTTGGAAATAGAACCTGCAACTTGTACATTTACTCTGTCATGCTAAAAGCAGTCTTACCTCTAGGATAACAGAGATACTACCGTATGTAGAATCTTTTACTAAGCACTTAATGGAAACAAAAAATAAAGGTAATTCGGGGGACTCAAACTTGTAACCTTCTGAACTCAGTGTTTATAATGCACCTGGTGCCTTACCAGGTGCATCACCACTGAATAAGCTGAAAATGTAGCTACATTTAGAAGCTTTATCATTTGCTTGGAACATAATAGTAACATAAAAAAGGAAAGTCTGGGGTATTGGACTTGTGACCTTCTGAACTTTGTATTTTTAAACCTGGTGCCTTACCCGGTGCACCAACATTAAAAATGTAGAGAATCCTGCTACATTTAGATGTTTTTTGCTAGGAAAAGAATAATAAAAAAATGGAATATGGAAGTCCCTGCAACTCACATTGACTGGTAAATAAATTGCAGGGTAACAAGAAGCTTTCAAAGTATTTTCAGGGACTTCCATATTGGTGTGTAGACACCTGTATAGAAAATACACTGTGCATACAGACAGTGAATACTGGGGTCAGGGGGTGTTGTTCTTTGACTTCATGGGTTGTGGGTTGTACTGGCAACAACATGGAAACATTCTTACTTACAGAATCTATTTCTTACATATACTAAATGCAACTTATTAGAGAAGAATCTTACAATGTACAAGTGTTCTGGCCTGGGAGAAAAACTTTCACATTAGGTTTTAAAAAAAGTTTAGTTCTCCTTTAATAATAAATGTGGATATGGAAGTCTGTCCCTGGAAGATCATATTCTTGACAATGTCTCAATCTGTAATGATTGTCAACTGCAAATCCTTCTTCTGGTCACAGAAAAGCACATAATTTTCTCTGAAAGACTAATGTGCTTTACCCCTTATAGAGAATCTTAAAACCAGAGAACCTACAAAATTTTTCTTAGCCAAGGCTGTTGACACATCTTTTAAAGGAACACTAAGGCAGGAATTACAAAAATATATTTTAAGAATTAGTAGCTAAATTTTAATCTTCACAGCTGCTCTTAGAAATCAGAACAGGAAAAACTATAGAATCCACTTAAAATAGCTAAGGGATTATCTTCCAGTCTGTAAACCATTTTACAATGGTCGCCCTAGTTTTATAGAATGAACTTGAAGCTTAGGGTTTGTAACCTACATTAGGGTATTGTTTTTCGAAAAGGTCAGTGTTTATAAGGTTCCCCACAATTCTGTCATTGTGCTATGTTGGAAGTGTGATGTGTACCAGTATAATGATAGAAAGAAAAGGCCTGCTGAAGCCCTGCCACACTGGATACAAGCAACTGGGAGAGGTAAAGGGACCCCTACGTAAATAATACTGCAGGGGACTGATGGCGGAATACGTTTGGCATACTACAGAGGGTGGAGCTACCTTTCATTCAGTTGGGGAATATGGTTAAAAAAAAAAAGTACAGAAATCCAGAAGCCCCCCACCCATTTCTTACACCACATGCACAGGGGAATTACAGACACAAAATTAAGGATTGCCAGGATGCCTGGTTTACCAATTCACTTCTATTTTGAGTACAACCAGGAACATCCATTTTCTTATGCTACTGAAAATAACACTGCAGTTTAAGTGACATTATGGGGTGGGACAATACAATGTGATCCTCTGGATCAGGGGCGCCCAACCTGAGTCGCACTGTTTGTGTCCCCATGCAGTGACTGGGCCACAGGTGTATCCCTGCCCCATGGGTGCTGCAAAAAGTTGCAGGCAGGCATAACAGCTTTGGATCAACTGTTAGGTAGGGTTAATGAGTAGGATATAAAAGTTTGAATCAGGGCAGCCAGGAGTCCCTATTTGGATGGGACTGTCCTGACTGCAGGGACAAAATCCTGAGTCACACAGGCAGTGCTGAAAACCCATCTTAGGAAAGGCTGTGGCAGTCCTGCCCCCAAATGCCCTCTCTCCGCCCTGGTAACCCTGGTTGGACTAGATGGATGGATGTCTTTATTCAACCTCCATTAATATGTTACAATGACTTTATTGTATTTTGTTACTGTACAACACGGTGTCCCCAAATGGCGTTTTATAAATAAACTATACATAAAATACTGTATCATTAAAGAACACAGTAACTTCACTAACACATATGAAATGTACATGCTGAATGGCTGGTCAGTATTTATATTAGAAGCATGATGCAGACTGCACTGATTTAATTGTAGCCGTACAGCATTGCACTTACCATCGTAGTATATAGATTTCATGTACCAGGTTTTAAGTGGCAAGTTGACTCGGATAGTACATACACGTATTCTCATTTAACAAGATCTGATCGTATATTGACATTTAAAAGGGGAAAATACTTCTGCCACATAACATAAAGAAATGTTCAGACACATACAAACTAATAGTCTAATCACTTCACATGTAGGTCGCTCTAGCCGGAACATCAACAGGAACATCTCTCACTCCAATCCATACACTTCCTCCCCACGTGCTGCTCTGCAAAAGCAAAACGAAAGGATTGAGCGCCCTCTGTTGTCAGGAAGTGGAAAAGCATTAGTTCCGGGTCGCAACCATGGCGCAGGGTGTTCTAATAAAGGAGCAGAAGTACGACAGGCAGCTCAGGTACTATGTTGTGACTGAGAGGGTTATGTATTGCTGTCGACTGTACTTCTAGGGAAAAAAAATAGCACGTTCCAGCTCCCGCGCACACTGAACTGCAATTCTTGGTTAAGCCCCTTTCAGTACATTGCCCCGCAAGGCATTCTGGGTTTAGACTGGTGTGTTGGGGTATCGCTGCTATGAACATGAAATTAGAGGTAGAGGGTCATCTAGCAATGGGTACCATTCACCATGTCATGGTAGGAAGATGCTACGTTTCATTTAGTGATGTTATTGCATATAATGGTTTCCACCACATCCCTTGAAAACAAACACATAAACGCAGCATGCTTGTAGTCTGCTCACTATTTACATCTGAGGCATAATGTTAAGGGCACCAATTTCAGTGTTACCATAGTACATGCTTTAAATGAAGAAATACTTGCAACATCCTAACTTCTAACATTTACCTTTAAATAGGTGCACTATTGATAAATGCATTGCACAGAGCTGTGCAAAGATCAGATTTACAACACTATCTGGCTGGTGTATTAAAAATTCTTATTGTTAAAAATGGTGCTAATTTTACCCCAACCAAGATATTGTTTAACATTTAAAAGCTATCATCTGATTAGTTGGGGCAAAATTAGCACCATTTTTAATAAGAACTTTTATTGAATAAATGTTTAAATATATCAGTGGTCAATGGTGAACCTTGGCATTCCGTATGTTTGGAAATTATAGTTGGAGTTATAGTTTCTAAACATCTGGAGTGCCAAGGTTCAACATCACTGCTGTAATTGTATATATTAAAGAGTTAAAGGATAATTATACTCACCTCCCCCTCGTTCCTTTCCCCCCCACTCCTGCAAAGTACCCAGGGTGAGGACCTAAAGCGTTAAGGGGGCGATGCAAAATTGGGCGCAAAATGCCCAAGTCAGTGTAAAACCCACGCAATCCGATGTATTATCAGGTTAGCATGGGTTTTACACTGAGTTTGCATTGTCTGAGCCATTTCCGAGAATGCTCGGAAATAGCGTGGCGCAGGCGATGCAAAACCGCCCTTAGTAAAGTTTTGCGCTACTAAGTAGCGTGAAACTTTACGCCACTGAATAGGGGGCTTTAGCCGGCGCACTTACCTGACAGAGATCCCACGTTGCGTTGGAAAAAAATATTGCACTCGCCTCCTAAGTCTTACCTTGTGTACTTTACAAAAGTCCTGCACTACTTACTTGTATCTCCCTTGGCGCTCCGGTCGATCCTCCCCATTGGCACTTTGAGTCACAGGTCGCGAGGCAGCCAATGGGAAGACGCGCTCTGCAAGGAGGCGTGTCTTCCCATTGGCTGCCTCCTGGACTGTCACTGACAGTGCCAGTGGGGAGATCTGACCGGAGCGACGAGGGAGATTACAAGTAAGTAGTGCAGTACTTTTGTACAGTACCCAGAGTTGAGGACTTTTTTTAGGTCCTCACCCGGGTACTTGCAGGAGTGGATCAGGGAATGGTAAGTATTATTGCCCTATGATGTTGGAGGGAATGCAGCAAGTTTGTTTTTTTATGCCAGCCAGTAGTTCAGCGGTTAGCATTGATGCCTTGCAGTGTTAAGTCCATTGTTCATATTTCCCCCTGCCTTATTGGGAAGATTTTAAGGGTATGTCCACCCTAATAAAAAACTTGTAATATTGTTATGAGGACCCCCAAAAGCTAGGTTATGTTCTGCTTAAAACTTTAAATAAAGTTTAAAGTTTATTAAGTTTAGCAAGAAATTATACTTAAAAGCTCCACAATCCACCGCCAAGGCTCTATGCCACTTCCAGGTAAGGCAGTTAGTCAAGCAAGCGCGCAGTGGATCGTGGACTTGTAAGTATGATAACTCGCTCAGGGAACATTATTTAAAGTTTTAAGCAAAAACAAAACTAGTTTTGGGGGTCTCTGAATCACATATTTAAAGTTTTTATTGGAGGTGGACATACCCTTTAATGAAATATGCAGTGCTATGTAAGAAAATAAATACAATTTAAAGGACAACTGTGATTGTCTAAGCTAAGACCCACTTCAGTCTGGGATCCATCCAATGGGAAAAACACTATTGCAAAACATATCTTCTCATTGGTTAGGCCTGGGCCACAAGGGGGGTGGAGCTAAAAATGAACAGATACCGGTAGTTGTCTAAAAAATTATCTAAAGAGCATAACATCAAATACAATAATACATATTAACATTTATAGTCTTAAACAAATGCCTCAGTTTTAAAGGGTATGTCCCTTCTAAAAAATTTTTTACCAAACATTCCCTGTCCCCCCAGCCCCAACCGCTCTATTAGTATCATCAGAAAATGCCCCAAACTTACTTACCTTCCCTCTTCCTCCGCCGCACTGCCTGGCACTCTGCTTGCGAGAAAATGCAAGCAGAGGGGCGGGACCGGCAGTCGCGTCTGTGATTGGCTGAGCGGCAGCCAGTCACGGACGTGGCTGCCGGGAGTTCAGTGTGGCGGAGGGAAGGTAAGTAATGTTTTGGGCATTTTCTGATGATACTAATAGAGCGGTTTGGGCTGGGGGGACAGGCGGAATGTTAGGTAAAAGAATTTTACACTAGGGGGAGGGAATCCTAATGGGAGGAGAGGGAGGGGGAGAGGGCTGAGTACGCATGCCAAATTCTCCCGGAGGCCAGATAGGAGGCAGAGTTCATATGGCTCTGCTATCCTCCTGGTGGGCAGTTTTTGGGACTTTGGGGGGGGACTACAGGAGAACCATATGGATCTGGGTGTGAGGTAGGATTAAACTACACTACACAATGGGGCCAGTAGTGGGGGGGATTATAGTTTTGGGGGTGGACATGCCTTTAAAGTGTGTTAGTATCTTAACAGAGAAAATGAAGGTGTTCACAGTTATGCTATAAAATAGCATTGCCCAACAAATCCAGGAAATAAGGAATGATTTCTTACTCCCAGCACTCCCAGAAAAGTGTCCGCTAGTGTCGAACGGTCGGTCAGGAAGAAAGATCCAGCCGTGTGTAACAGCCTTAAGACACATGTTCTTTTTTATATATACCTACCTGCAATGCATCATAAAATTAGTTGTTTAATCAAAATCTCTTTATTTAAAATGATATATTTTCTAAGATCCATCATGTTTACAGGGAGTTTGCATTCAGCAAAAGCTGCTTGGACATAATAATCCACCCCTACATAAAAATTAAATGAGACATACAGGAAAATTAAGTATTTTATTCCAACAGAAATAATGACGTTTAGATTTTGTTGACTTTTATATTGCTACATTGGTGAAATACAGTGTTTTTTTTTGTTTTTTGTTTGTTTATTTGCTTTTCAAATACATTTTTTGCAGGTATGGGGTGACCATGGTCAGGAAGCCCTGGAATCTGCACATGTTTGTTTAATAAATGCAACTGCAACTGGTACTGAGATTTTAAAGAACCTGGTACTGCCTGGTGAGGATGAATTAATACTGCTTTAAGATTTTGGAATCCATTTTTGCTCAGGGCTTATTGAACGGCAATTTCACTCATATTATACTGTAGCTCATTTATTTTTCACCATCCTGGTAACTTGGCCATGTGCTATGAAATTATCATTTATGGATCCCTGTCCATTATCTCGACCAGGCAAGAATTCCTGTCTTGTCAAAGGCACTAGAAAGTAGGTCACTGTTGCTGTGTGGTAGTCTTTCACTGATCAAAAAAGAGCCCACTCTGACCTGTCAATGTGATCTGGTTCAAGAAATACATGCAGGGAATACCTCTGTTCATAAACTCAGTAAAGCTATGCTCCCACCTTGTAATTGAAATGCTTATGTTTAATGATAACAGAGGTCTTGTTCGTGTCATTAATTGTCCTTGTGGAAAAGATCTCTATGATCTATGTAAGCAATCTGTTTCATCAACCAACTTGCATATATACCGTATGTATAAATAGATAAACACAAAGATATTCTTACAATACACTCAAACTACTAATAATCTTCTGTATAAATGCTGCTCACTTTCATTTTATTATATTCTTTGTCATAGTAATTTTTGCAAACTTCAACATCGTGCACCCTGAACTTCCAAAACTTAAGGCTGTGTAAGGATGTATCGTGGCTTTATCGGTACTGTGTGTATTTTGATACTTCAGGGTTATTCAATAAAAGTTCTTATTGTTTAAAATGGTGCTAATTTTGCCCCAACCAATCAGATATTAGCTTTCAAATGTTAAATAAGGTCTTGATTGGTTGGGGCAAAGTTAGCACCATTTTAAACGTAAGAACTTTTATGAATTACCCTTTATGTGTATCAAAACAGTTACATATGGTCTACAGATCATGAGAAACATCTACAACCGTATATACTCGAGTATAAGCCGAGGTACTCATTTTTGCCTCAAAAATAGGAAAAAGTGATTGACTCGAGTATAAGTCGAGGGTAGAAATCATGACCACTACTGCCTTCTGATTCTAATGAAATCAAACAAACCAATAAACAATAACCCCAATTCCTTGCCACTGTTGTAAATGTTTGGAAACTACAACTCCCAGCGTGCTTTGGTTGCTGAGAGTAGTAGTTTTAAACATCTGTATTGGCAAGTTTGGCAACAAAATCCAGTAAAAGTGCAGTAAAGCCCAGTAGCCCCTAAAGAAGAAAGAAGAAAAATTAGGCAGCTTTATCTAGCAGTCCCACAGGCACACCAGATGTTTGGAAACTACAACTTCCAGCATGCTTGGGTAGTGGGAGTTGTAGTTTCAAAACATCTGTATTAGCAAGTTTGGCAAATTCCAGTAGAAGTGCTGTAAAGCCCAGTAAGCCCCTCAGTAAGCCCTAAAGAAGGAAGGGCAGCTTTACCTTACCGGTCCCACAGGACCAGACAGGAGAGTCAGAAGACAAGCAGCTCCTTCATTGCAGTAGTTCCGGCCTTAGTAGCGAATGTGCGCGCAACACACATGCTTGCGCATACCCGCATCTCTACTGCCGGTCTGCTGCGCTGTTTATTGAGATTGAATCAACGAATGGAAATACCAGTGACTCAAGTATAAGCCGAGGTTTAGTTTTAGGCTAATTTTAAAGCCTGAAAACCTTGGCTTATACTCTAGTATATATATGTACACATACTTTTATTCGTTTTTCTTTTTCTTATTTGACCTTGTAACTGGAATACCCAATTATAGAAGGAGATTCTAAATATCCTTGTTATAAAAAGCTATTGAGACCTAATTCTGCATTTAGGCCCCAAGGATTGAGTGTGTTTAGCCTATCAATCCATTTGGCTTCCTTTTTCAAAAGTGTTTTATCGAAATCACCTCCTCTGTTTTGCTCTTTGACTATATCCAACATCTGCCATTTGACTGTGTACTTGTGCTTTTGTTGGAAATAGTGTTACGATGGGTGTTTCATGTCTTGAGTTTGTACCATTGTATTTAGCAAATCTTTATTGCTTGTTTATCCTTATTTTAACTTCTTTTAGTTTTACCTACATAACCTTTGCCACAGGGCATTTGATATTACCCCTTTTGATTACATGTGGCAAAGTCTAGGATCTGTATTTATTGCCTTTACTGGGGTTAATTGCTTGTTATAAAAGCATTACAATGCTGCAGATTCTACAAGGGAATGTCCCCTGGTACGGTGTCCAAATAATATCTGCTGCTTTTCAATGGGGGTGCTAGATCTGCTTTGACTAGATGATACCCAAAGTAGATGCTCTCTATACGACAAAAGTGGAGGGTCAGAAAAGAGTTTACCATATTCTGGAACTGTTTGTAAGATCTTCCAGTGGTTTTTCACAATTCTCCCTATTTGGTTAGAGTGCACGTTGTAGTTGGTGAAAAACAGGATCCTTTCATTTTTTTGTGTGTGGCTTCATCTTTCTACTTAAGTAATGTGTGCCTCTATTTCCATAACTTACTCACGCGGCATGACTAGATCGTCACTATCATACCCCCTGTAAATTTTCTACTTATTTCTTTTAGTCTTTGCTTACATTATCTTCTTCACTTACTATCCTCCTAACCCTTAGTAGCTCACTAATGGCAAGTTTAAATGGCAAAATGAAGGGGTACGCACGATATGTAGATGACATATTCTTCATTTTGAAAGGGGATTTAACTTCTCTACAACAATTTGAAAAATGTATAAATGATGCCCACCCCACGTTGAACTTCACTTTAAACTATAAGGAACATAAAATAAACTTCTGGATATATTGATCTTGAAGAAAGAAAACATCAGAGAGATGTAATAAAAGTTCTTATAGTTAAAAATGCTAACATTGCCCCAAACCAATCAGATGTTATTTACCATTTGAAAGCTAACATCTGATTGTTGGGGCAAAATTAGCACCATTTTTAACAATAAGAATTTTTTACACATCTCCCGGTATGTTTTTAAATAATGATTTAATGTTACACTGTATAATACTTTTCACTTTACGGTATATAATTATCAATATGTTATTAGTTTAGTTTATAGAGACTTTTCCCTGACAAAAAGGATGTTGAATTTGGACATACCACATCTTGGTTTCACTGATGCTTTTCAAATGGACAATTATGGACTCAATACATTTTTCCAGCATGTTTAAATAATTGAACACGCCTCCTGGAATGGAGGGAGGATTTCTATTCACGTGGTCTATTTAAGGGGAAGAGGGTTACGTTTGGTAGTGTGCACCTCTATTCTACTTTTACTTGTGCATTAGCATCGAGTCCCAAGGTAGAGGACTGACTGAAGTTGACTAGAGCTACACTTGCAAATTGCCACAGAGTGAATAGGCCCAAACCGAACATCATGGGCTCATATTATAAACCAGATTGGTTTTGCCACAAAACCTAAAACTCAATTTCAAACTTCATTCTGAGTACACAAAGTACACACTTTGTGTCCCGCAAATTTCATGTCTCTAGGTTGAAAAACCGTGGGAGGAGATACAGTCCAAAAAAGAATAAAAGAGAAAAAGAAATAACAGTAATTTGTCTGTTAAGCCAAATTAATAAACATTCCGTATATGGCGTAATGTAAAATGTTTGCTTTTACTGTTGTTTTTATAATGGTAACTGCCTATGTATGAACAAAGGTTACTATTAATCTACAACCAGTTGCATTGATTTACCTGGATTATCTGGTATTTTGTCTTTTTATAGGCATCGGTTCTTCACTATTGTAGATGGAAATACTGTAAGTGGCGAGGATGTTGGAAATAAGTAAGTACATATATTTCCTAAGATAATAATTTACAAGTTCTTGGATCTCACTCTCCTCCAGGAATGTCACACACTACAGACTTCACTGCTCCTCAGTCTCAAATATACATCCAAAAAAATGCAACTAGACGCTCCAAAGTTCATTAAAATTTGTTCTATTTATTCACCCATATGTGAGGTCAGCAACGTTTTTGGTGGCCCTCCCACCCTTTATCAAGCTTGCTAATTTAATATTTTTACTTCATTAATGTAATTAAAGGGCATCTATAATGAAAAAATAACTTGCCCGTCGTAATTTTTAAATGCCTACATGTAAGTAGCCCTTACTTGAGGTGTATGGGTTGCTGCATGCCTTCAATACAGTACTGATTTGGTCATGTGTAGTATCCCCTCTCCCTCTTTTAAATGCTACATGTAAGTAGCGCTTACTCTGTGGTGTATGTGTTGCTGCGTGCCTTCAATCCAGTACTTGATTGTGTCATGAGTAGTATCTCCTCTCCCTCTCTTTAGAGTAGTATCCCCTCTCCTCTCTTAACCAACACCTCCTTCAATCTGAACAGACTTTCTAAGAGGGCAAGATGTTCAGTAAGACTACGAGGGTAGCATTGGAAGAGGGAATTTCCTATCATGAAATTACACATACCAACTGTACACAGCATAAAAATTAATGGTTATAAGGCACTGATTGACATCTAAAATGTGGGATGGTTTAGATTGGAATCTAAGAAATAGGGGGCAGATAACATTGATACAGTAATAGTTAGGAATTATTCCAGAACCGTCAATTTAATTTTTTTATTTATTTTTTTTTATATTAGATGCGCTTTAAGTATTTTTTACTTTGAAAGTTGCATGTTGATATAACCTAGATACTGAAAGTTTCTTGTGTCCGCTCAACCTACATCCTTGCGGACCTGTTTGGGTAGTTTGGGGGTGCCTAATTTTTTTTTTTTATGCACTGCACTAGTTATGGCTGTGTTTCACCAATAAATACATTTTGGAATTTATGACCATTTGTTGGTGTGCCAATATAGGGCGTTATTTACTAAAGGTGGGTACACACACGTACCAATCTTTCAAAAATTACAGACAGAATCTACAGGATTCTGTCTGTCATCTTTGACAGATGGAAGTACACACATATACATATATAAAGTACACACCTACCATATACAGCCGACTGAATGAGGGAAATTTTTTCATGCGGGAACATTCGTCGGCGTTGGAAATGATCATTTTGACAGTACACACATTAGCCATATAGGGACAATGCCGTTGCTACCGACATGATTGCCCCTATATAGCTAATGTGTGTACCCAGCTTTACTTACTTGGGGGCGTTACCTTCTTCTATTGTCTCTAACAAACGGGGTATAAAGGTGTCAAAATCAGTCGTCCATATGCAGATATTGAGAAAAAACTTGGGTTTAAAGGACATGTCCACCACTCCCCAAAAAATTAAGATGCTGCATTAAATCCTTCACAAACGTAGACTTTGCCAGGTTAAGATGTCTCAAAACGGCTCCTAATATACTACTAGCCCTACTCCTTCTGCTGCTACTTCCGTGCACTAAGCTCAGCAGTCACTGACACGGCTGCCGGTTCGGCCCTTTCTGCTGCTTCCATGCATCAAAGGCAAAGTTAGAAAACAGATTACAACAGGAAAATGCTCATAATTTCAGTTCCCTTTACTGTATTTGGCCATGCAGGACAACCTATCAGCAGAAGAGAAAGGTAGGGGTAATTTAACACGCATATTTCAGTTGGGGGGGGGGGGGGGGGGGGTTAAGACATGCCCTTTAAAATATAGAGGGCTTGCTGTTATAAAGCCATAAGTAAAGGTAATACTGTATATGCTTGAGGAGAAACCGTCCGAATATAAACCAAGGTTCTTACTTTTAACTAATAAACTAGGAAAACTGAATGGCTCGAGTATAAAAACGAGGGTTGACTTTCTCCCATTGCAGCCCCATAGATAGTTCCACAGACAGTCTCATAGAAAGTTCAATACACAGCCCCATAGAAGTTCCACACACAGCCCCATAGAAAGCCCAATACACATCCCCATAGAAAGTTCAATACACAGCCCCATAGAAAGTTCCACACACAGCCCCATAGAAAGTCCAATACACAGCCCCACAGAAAGTCCAATACACAGTCCCACAGAAAGTCCAATAACAGTCCCATAGAAAGTCCCATATATCCCCATACACAGATGTGCCCTGTATACCTTTCTGTGCAGCCTGACACTTAAAGATCGTTTTTACCTATCCCTTTGCAGTCTGGGCTGATCTGAGTGAGCGGACAACATTGTTTAACCCACTGAAATCAAAAGGATTCTCGTGTTACAGTGTACAGATTTCTCCTACAGCCTTCAGGGGGACCAGGAACACAGGGGGTAAGGACCCTCACTTCAGGAGTGGACACTTTAAAAACTTGAGGCTCCAGTGCTCCTCCCCTCCTATATTAACTCACCAGCACCGGAAGCTCCTTCAGTTTTAAAAGTGTCCGCTTCAGGAGTGACGGACTTCTCCCCTGCTGGGCTCAACGGAGCTAGTGGTGCGGAGCATAGTCCACCGGCTCCCTACATGGGATGACATTTGGCAGGAGGTACCTTCCCTGCAACGGTCGGAAGGGCTGCGGACATCTGACCCGCGGGCTAAAATGGCCAGGTCCCCCCTTCCGCGATGGCGGGCAAACCAGCAGTCGGCCGCTGCTATGCCGCATAAATACCTCAGGCTGAGGGAGATCTCCCTTTGGGCTGGCTGGGGGCGGACTCAAAAATCTCCGGGCTTTTCCTGGAGGCAGGACTTCCGCACTTCCGGTTTCCACTCTCTCTCTCTCGGCGGCTCAGCATCGTGTAGCCTGCACCGGGAGCCTCTACTCCACGGAATTCAGCTAAGTTCCCCTTTAAGGGAAAAATCTTTTTTTTTTTTTCTTCTCTTTGCTCTGTCTCTTCTCTCATAGGGAGGATTGGTTTATAGGTGTGGGAAGCTAATTTTATTTCTCCTTAAGAGACCTGTCTGTATGTAGGTGTATATATAGGTCTATATATATTGTAAAAATTGTCCGGGTGCCATCCACAACTGGAAACATAGGGGAAGAGACAGAGGCACTCACGGCTCGGATAAATCCACCTTTATTAGTACAAAAAATAAAAAAGAATGGCGTCAATCAACGCGTTTCGGCTCACAAGGATATGACGTACCATGCAAGAAACCAGCATTTAAACACAAGTAATGACAGATCACCCTGGAGTGAAAAAATTAACCCATTAAGAACAGTTAAAATCGAAAGACACAAAGTGTCAGCAAACTCACGGATGCCATAGACTGTTATGTAACAGAAATGCCAAACCAAATAGACATATCCCGGAGGACACAGAAGGGATAATATACAGACAATTATAGAGACAAATATAAATAACAAGATAAGTTTCTCAGTAGAACAGGGAAACATTCCCAAGGTTTGTGAAATGTTACACTGTATTAAAGTATAGAATCGACACATAATAGTCTCATAAGGAAATCTATAAGTAACAAGTAGAGACCATTGCTCATTAAGGCCCCCTGGTGCCACGATTAAATAGTGGATCCACCGTGCTTCTTTGAAGTAACAACTTATAATGATCCATATTGGATCTGATTTCTAATTGTGTAAGCCCGTCAAATACCATGCATCTTAAAGAAGAGAGTGGATGGCTGGAACTTTTGAAGTGTCGGGCAACAGATAGATCACCAAATTTAGATCACAGGTTATGGTTTTGGGGTATTAAGAGGCGTTCGTATAGAGGAGCGATGGTTCGCCATTCTCTTTTGAAAGTGGTTCTAGTTTTGCCAATGTAATACAACCCACCACGGAAAATATGAAAATGATGATAAATTTGCTCTCACAGATTAACCTCTGTTTGATAGATATACGTTTGCCATTATGTGGGTGAGCGAAATTCCTACCTGTCAGCATCGAGCGACAGGTGATGCAATTGGGACAACGGTAACATCCCACTTTCGAGTTAGAGACCCCTAAAACGTTTTAGGAAAAGAATGTATATCTGAGGGAGCTGCCATATCAGTGCGCACCAGAAGACTAGTTAAATTGCGTCCCCGTCTATAGGTGTGTCTAAGACGGGTTTCATGAAAGGGAAGCTGTTGGTCATTTTGGACCAATTCCCAATAGCGATCAGGTCTGTGCGCATATCTTTACTCAAAGGGGTATATGTGGTACAAAAATCTATCCTAGAATTTTTATTCTTAGTCTGGTAGCATGAGCCCCTTCTTGTTCCAAGAAGTGTTTTTTAGCTTTTTCGAGCTCAATGGATAATAAAGACTGTGAGTAGCACCTCTCAACAAACTGATAAAAAACTGTCATCCACGTGTTCATCAGCCAAACCAGCATCAGTATTGCGTAAAACACGCAAAAAATTGATATAAAATCAATCCACACTTGGTCTTAAAGGGTGGCAACTGGAAGCATAAAGGAGAGAATTTTGTCAGTGGCCTTTCTGTAAAGTGTAGCACCTAGACCACTATCAGTTTTGAAGATACATAAATCTAAGAACTCATGGCATTATAATGAGATGGCAGGTAAGTTTGATCGGGGGGGGGTGCTGAGTTGATTCAAAGACTCTATGAAAAACTCAGCACTTTCTTTAGTGCCATCCCAAAGAAAAAACAGATCATCTATGTATCTTCTGTAAAACAGAATCTCATCATGGGCAGAGGAAAGTATATAAGTCTCCTCAAACCATTTCATGTAGAGGTTAGCTACAGTGGGTGCCACATTTGATCCATAGCAACCCCGGAACATTGCACATAATAATCAGACTTGAATTGAAAATAATTATTAGATAGTATAAAATACAATAAGTCCATCAAGAAGTCAATGGGAGGACCAGTATGTTTATGATGAAAAAGTGCCTCCTGACACGCCCTAACACTTTCGTCTGTGGAATGACCGTATATATAACTCTTGACGTCGCACGTCATAAGCCAAAATATATATAAGTGTACATGTGTTCTAGTCTCTGTTTTTCTTCCAACCAGTCATGTAAACAAGGAGGAAGTCCGCCTCCGCTCATGAATAGATTGTCACGTCCCAAATTACCCACGCCACTATGAGTGCGCGATCGTCCTAATGTAGGCACTTGGTCACAATATATGAGACAGACTAACAGGTTTGCCAGGGTGCCTTTTTTCACATTTCTGTTCACTCTGGAACTCAGCATTTTCTCACCCTGGGTACTTTGCAGGAGTGGATCAGGGAAATGGTAAGTATTATTGCCCTATGATGTTGGAGGGAATGCAGCAAGTTTGTTTTTTTATGCCAGCACAGTAGTTCAGCGGTTAGCATTGATGCCTTGCAGTGTTTAAGTCCATTGTTCATATTTCCCCCTGCCTTATTTGGGACAGATTTTAAAGGGTATGTCCACCCCTAATAAAAAACTTGTAATATGTTATTGAGGGACCCCCAAAAGCTAGGTTATGTTCTGCTTAAAACTTTAAATAAAGTTTAAAGTTTATTAAGTTTAGCAAGAAATTATACTTAAAAGCTCCACAATCCACCGCCAAGGCTCTATGCCACTTCCAGGTAAGGCAGTTAGTCAAGCAAGCGGCAGTGGATCGTGGACTTGTAAGTATGATAACTCGCTCAGGGAACATTATTTAAAGTTTTAAGCAAAACAAAACTAGTTTTGGGGGTCTCTGAATCACATATTTAAAGTTTTTATTGGAGGTGGACATACCCTTTAATGAAATATGCAGTGCTATGTAAGAAAATAAATACAATTTAAAGGACAACTGTATTGTCTAAGCTAAGACCCACTTCAGTCTGGGATCCATCCAATGGGAAAAACACTTATTGCAAAACATATCTTCTCATTGGTTAGGCCCTGGGCCACAAGGGGGGTGGAGCTAAAACTGAACAGATACCGGTAGTTGTCTAACAAATTATCTTAAAGAGCACTAACATCAAATACAATAATACATATTAACGTGTCGAGCGACAGCTAGATCACCAAATTTCAAATCACAGGCTATGGTTTTATGGGTATTAAGAGCAGTTCGTATAGAGCGATGGTTCGCCATTCTTTCTTTGAACGTGGTCCTAGTTTTGCCAATGTAATACAACCCACACGGACAAATTATGAAATAGATGATAAATTTGCTCTCACAGATTAACCTCTGTTTGATAGATATACGTTTGCCATTATGTGGGTGAGCGAAATTCCTACCTGTCAGCATCGAGCGACAGGTGATGCAATTGGGACAACGGTAACATCCCACTTTCGAGTTAGAGACCCCTAAAAAGTTGAGGAAAAGAATGTATATCTGAGGGAGCTGCCATATCAGTGCGCACCAGAAGACTAGTTAAATTGCGTCCCCGTCTATAGGTGTGTCTAAGACGGGTTTCATGAAAGGGAAGCTGTTGGTCATTTTGGACCAATTCCCAATAGCGATCAGTCTCTGTGCGCATATCTTTACTCAAAGGGGTATATGTGGTACAAAAATCTATCCTAGAATTTTTATTCTTAGTCTTGGTAGCATGAGCCCCTTCTTGTTCCAAGAAGTGTTTTTTAGCTTTTTCGAGCTCAATGGATAATAAAGACTGTGAGTAGCACCTCTCAACAAACCTGATAAACATGTCATCCAGTTGTTCATCAGCCAAACCAGCATCAGTATTGCGTAAAACACGCAAAAATTGACTATAAATCAATCCACACTTGGTCTTATAAGGGTGGCAACTGGAAGCATAAAGGAGAGAATTTTTGTCAGTGGCCTTTCTGTAAAGTGTAGCACCTAGACCACTATCAGTTTTGAAGATACATAAATCTAAGAACTCTATGGCATTATAATTGAGATGGCAGGTAAGTTTGATCGGGGTGCTGAGTTGATTCAAAGACTCTATGAAAAACTCAGCACTTTCTTTAGTGCCATCCCAAAGAAAAAACAGATCATCTATGTATCTTCTGTAAAACAGAATCTCATCATGGGCAGAGGAAAGTATATAAGTCTCCTCAAACCATTTCATGTAGAGGTTAGCTACAGTGGGTGCCACATTTGATCCCATAGCAACCCCGGAACATTGCACATAATAATCAGACTTGAATTGAAAATAATTATTAGATAGTATAAAATACAATAAGTCCATCAAGAAGTCAATGGGAGGACCAGTATGTTTATGATGAAAAAGTGCCTCCTGACACGCCTTCACACCTTTCGTCTGTGGAATGACCGTATATAAACTCTTGACGTCGCACGTCATAAGCCAAAATATATATAAGTGTACATGTGTCTAGTCTCTGTTTTTCTTCCAACCAGTCATGTCAAACAAGGAGAAGTCCGCCTCCCGCTCAAAATTAGTCAAATCCGCCCAGGCGATCTCCTATGTCTGCGCATTATGCCAGACTAAGTTGCCAGCCGGTCACTCTGGACCACTGTGTGGACCATGTAGTGCTAACCAGGATTCTCAGCCCGTGCAGATTCCGTCCACCAGTCAGGAGCACGAGTGGGCGAGGACTCTTCGGGCGTCCATTGATTCCATTCAGAATCCACCTGCTGGGTCGGTTTTGGCCCGAGAGCCTTCGGGGGTCCCTCCTCAGGAGTCCGAACCGGCCTGGGCTAGATCCTTAACTGACTCCATGTCGGTACTATCGGCTTCTATGTCGAAGTTCTTACAGTCGGTTAGTCCCGCTGGAGCAGAAGCCAGACCACACAGAGCGGTCAGAGCTTCAGGACCCATGGCGACTCTTGCAGTGGAAGAGGCCCCCTTGACACAGCTCACTCTACCAGGGCAGTTGGAGCTTCTTTGGCGGCTCGTCATGGCGCCTCGGTGGACCAGATATGTCGGGCGGCAACTTGGTCTTCAATTCACACGTTTATTAAATTTTACCGCCTCCAGGTATTTACAGAAAGGGATACCGCCCTAAGCGGCGCTATCCTCAGAACTGCCAAGGTTTAATTCTTCGGTTCTTTTGTCCCACCCTAGTTTCCTCTCGGGACTTTGGGACGTCCCCTGTGTTCCTGGGTCCCCCTGAAGGCTGTAGGAGAAAAGAGGATTTTTATGTCTCCCCTGTAAAATCCTTTTCTCCGAAGCCGTAAGGGAGACCCAGGTACTTCCCGCCCTTTGTTGACATGATTGTCTTTGGCCTGTTGCCTGTTACTGTTCTTGTTTATACTGTTATTTGACTTTCACTCCCGCTTTGGGACCAACTGAAGGAGGCTTCCGGTGCTGGTGAGTTAATATAGGAGGGGAGGAGCACTGGAGCCTCAAGATTTTAAAGTGTCCACTCCTGAAGAGAGGTTACTTAACCCCCTGTGTTCCTGGGTCCCCCTTACGGCTTCGGAGAAAAGGATTTTACAGGTGAGTGAGACATAAAAATCCTCTTTTTTTCCCCAGGGCTATGTGTTTTTATCCAGCAGCATCCAGATCAGCACAGACCTGAGTATAAACCGAGGGGAGACTTTCAGGATGATTTTAAGGGTAAAATATCTCGGTTTATACTTGAGTATATTCGGAAGGTTATTTTCACAACCTAGTGCTTGAATAAATGAATTAAAACATTTTTTTAACATGTTTTATTTTTAGAGCCACTGTGTTAATTTATTTATTTAATTTTGTCTAGCTTCTTTCTTCATAGAGACAGTATTGGTAAGGTAAGAGTTGCTCTGCTTTTTTATGATAATTATAAGCCATCTCCTTTTGTCAGTTTAATTTAAAGACGAACTAGAGGGTTAAAGGGCATGTCCACTTTAAATACTCAATTTTGACATAGTGTTCTTTAGGGTTGCCCACCCCAAACCGCTATAATAACGCTAAAAAAAACTTTCAGATATCTACTTACAGCTCCTTCGCTTCCGCAAGTCTTTTCCCTCTCTGCTAACAGGAGAAACGGCAGAGAGCCAGACCGGCAGCCACGTCTGTGATCGGCTGCCGGTCAGCCAGTCACAGACGCAGCTGCCAGCTAAGAAGATAGTTGCGGGAGTGAGGGGCTGTAAGTAAATATCTAAAAGTTTTTTTTTAGCATTGTTATAGCGGTTGGGGGTGGGCAACCCTAAAGGACTTTATACCAAAAGCTTGTAACGCTAGGAGAAAGGGGTGGCAAATGGGATCCGGAGGGAGGGGGGAAAGGGCTTCCCTGCGCATGTCAGCATCCCTCCCGGAGGCTTTACAGAATGCAGAGACCATTGGACAGGAAGACAGACACTGCTCTTCAGTTTCCTGGACTTTGGACAAGGACTACAAGAGAACCACAATGAGCAGGAATGTAAGGTAAGGATTTTTTAAAACTATACAGAGGTGCCAGCACTTGGGAAATTTTTAGATTTGGGGGTGGACATGCCCTTTAATGTCTCTCTGGGAAGTACTTATATTTGTGAGGTAGCAGCCTATTTTCCACCGCTGTCTGCATGCTCATTCTGAAGCAATCTCCACTGGTGGCTGTTTATCCCTACGTCCTTGCAGTAGTTTCTGATGACAAATATTGACCATTGGTACAAAGCTTTAGACCTACTTATTTTCAGTTTAATATTACCAAAATAATAAAAAATACATAATATATGTACAGACACATATACCATTGTCAGAAACAATTGTCTGTGATCATTTCAGATGAGAATTTTAAGCAATGAAAACTGTGCAGGAGACCCTTGTGGTGGGGAAAAACTAAAGTAATCTAAATAGACCTTTAATGTAGATTTTACAGTTAATGTGTTCCCAGGCATTACTTGCACGTGTTCTTAGCAACTATGTTGGGGGGATGACTATAGCCTTTTTAGTTATTAATGGTTATTCATTTAACCCATCTATCTTATGATGTTACATGAATATATGTTAATTCGCTGAAATTCTTCCAACAGAACCGGGCCCAAACATCTATGGAGCTATTGCAAGAGCTTAATGATGATGTCACTGGCAATTTTGTTCCTGAGGTTTGTAAGATTAATATTATTAATCGCATCTTTAAGCAGTTCGCAGATTCCTTTAAGATATCTCTCTATTTTTGCATTGTATTTGATCTATGTTACTAAATAAACAATGTGAAGCAATAAAATACTAATTAAATTATTTCTTTAGTATGTTATAGTTTAGTATGTTAATTGATAAATACCCAAATAAAACTTGTTTTTTTTTTTGGTCAGTAAACTCCTCAGTGACTTCTAATAAACTTATAATTTACAGTCGGGGATAGAATATCCACTATATAATAATAAAAGCATTACTTATTTTATAGAATATGTAATTCTGCTTTAATTTTTTTTAACAGCTTAGTGAGTAAGTATTTACTGATATATATAATGTATTTAGATTCTTTTTTTGTTTTTTTTCTAGAGACCAGAACAACTTTTAGACAGAGACCCTTCCTTCTTCTGCAAGTTTTCTTTGGTCATTGCCTCCCAGCTCTCTGAAAGGTCTGTAAGTCAAGCAATGGTGCATGCACTGTTTATGTCAATATATTTAAAGTATTGTATGGTGTGTGCTTACTTCTTTCTTTATTGCAGCACTCTTTTGCGATTGGCTGAAATGCTCTGGGATTCCAATATCCCTTTGTTAGTCTGTCGAGCATATGGGTTTGTGGGGTACATGAGGATTGCTGTAAAAGAACATACTGGCAAGTATATACATGCGCCACATAAAAAACTTTCATTTTACATTGCACAACATACCTTTAACTAAATGTATTGACCCTATACAAAGAATAAGAAGAGCGTCAGGAGCATCTATAGGCTTTTTTTTTTTAGAACCGATAACTGGTTTCAATGAAAAAAAATTTTATTACTAATAAACAGCAGTAAAAATGGTGATTTTTTTCTCTTTTTTTGCGTGACATTTAAGAAAGCTACATCTTTTTACCTTTAAGCTAGGCAAATAATAGTACAAAACAGGAAATACGTTAGCCATACATAGTTTGACTGGTATTTTACATTTTGACTGACTTGTTAAATTAACTATTCATCAACAATAAACCTGGCCGGAGTCAAGATGGCCAACTGAGCGGACACATAGACCTGCAGCTCCCGGCCTGCATTAAATATCCGAGGCTAATACTGGTAACCTAGGACCTTTGACACACTTACCTGACCGCTCGAGACCAAGCTGCCATGACGGGCAGTAGAAACAAGCAGTAATCCGCAGTCCCTGATCGTCTGGAGAGGTTCGCCCGGCAGACTCCCCAAGGTAGTGGCCCATGTGACCAGGCCGCGGCTGAAGCCTCATTCACTGAAACGCATTGGAGAGTGGCGCAGACAGCTCCAGTGGACAATACAAGGGGACCATCTGAGGAAACCACCCTCGCCAAAATCAAAATGGAGGTGCTCCAGGCCATAGGGGACTCCAAGGCTTCACTGACCACTCTGCTAGAGGAGGTAAGGGTGGATGTCTGACTGCCCCAACAGGATATGCAGAATCTGAGGCAGAGGGTGGGGGAGAATTTCACGGGCTGAGGATATTTTAACACCCATACCAGCAGAAATAGCCTCACTTAAACAACAACTACAAGCCTGTATTGCCAAAAATGATGACCTGGAAAACAGATCCAGGAGACAAAACTTACGTTTTCTGTGATTCCCTGAGGGAGCTGAAGGAAGAAAAGCAGAACTTTTCCTAGAGGCATGGTTAAAGACACACAGGGTTATTCAATAACAGTTCTTATCGTTTAAAATGGTGCTAATTTTGCCCCAACCAATCAGATGTTAGCTTTCAAATTTTAAATAAGATCTGATTGGTTGGGGCAAAATTAGCACCATTTTAAACTATAAGAACTTTTATTGAATCTCACTGATGGTCTGCTAATGCTGATCTATCCACAGCATTTATAATAGAACGGGCTCATAGAATCCCAGCAAATCAACCATCACCTGGGATGCGCCCTAGACCATTAATAGCAAGATTGCTTAATTCCAGAGACAGGGATACAATTCTAAGATTGGCACGTGCCTCCCCTGAACTTAAATTTGAAAATACCATGGTACTGGTCTTTCCTGACTTCTCCCTAGAGTTGCAAAAAAGACGCTCTACATTTGCTGCAGCAAAACGCAGACTGAAAGCCGCAGCTATTCCTTATTCCATGGCCTATCCAGCTAAATTGAGCGTTGTCAAGGATGGAATAAAACTTTTTTTGACTTAACTGCAGAGGCTAATAACTGGATGGACATTAACCAAATTGCTAAATGATGCATATAAGGCACTACTGGAAAGTTATTTTGAGCGTTGAATGAGCTGACGTACCCTAAATAATCATATACTATACCTCGGGCTATGTCTATTATACTTTGTGACAATATATTAATTTACTTTGCAAATAGACTGCCCGTATAAATATCAATGCCTCAAGATACGAAAGAACAACTGAGATTATAATACCCGTGTAAAAGCCCTATGATTACCGTTCTGGTTTGGTCGGGAGCTGCACCCCTACATATACAGGGGTTTACCTGTCGCAAAAGTGACCCCTGTTAGTTTGTTGTGTTCCACATTACACTGTTTATAATTTGTGTTTAATTGTGTTAAAAAGTTAATGATTTTGATCGATTCACTATATTTATTACATAACGTACAATGTCAATAATTTTTTTTCTCTGCAAAAGTGTGGTATTGGTTAGTTATAAATTCTAGTGAACGATACTCCTGGTTGGGACGTCGGGGTATGATGGCTCAATGGCACTACAAATTAAATCACTAATGTAAGATAACAGGACAAACTATAAAAATCTTATCATGGAACAGGGTATTAGAGATCCTGTGAAACGCAAAGCAATTTATACCTTGATAAAGAAAAAGTAGGTATAGTGTGCCTGCAGGAAACTCATAGTACCCCCGACTTGAAACAAATATTTAATAAATCGTTGGTGGGTTGGTCCTGCCATAGCCATCATACTTTGTACTCCAGGGGAGTTTCAATCCTCATTGAGAAAATTGTAAATTAAGATAATACGCATATTGAAAGACGACAAAGGTAGATTTATATGTTTAGCGGTTTTATTAGACCATAAGATATATATGATCATTAATGTCTACAACCCTCCTTCTGCAGTTACAGAACTATTTAAACACTTTTTGAATTTTTCTACAGACTACCCAACAGCCCTATTGATATGCGCAGGGGACTTCAATATGGTCAAATATAAATGATAGATGGAGACCCAGGAAAGCACAATATAAAGCTAATGTTTTAGATTCTGAAACCAAACTGTCCAGGCTAGTGATGGAACTGGGTTGGATAGATACATAGAGAACACAACACCCACAAGACTACAGCTATAACTATCCACTACTTATCCACTACTTATAAAACACTATCGCGCATAGACTGTATATTTATGGATCACACACCACAACTAATAGACGTTTGCCATTTACCTAGACAGATGTCAGATCACTCTTGAATATTAATAACTATACAGAAACCTGGGAGTAATCCAATTAAAGAAGTTTGGACATTGTATTCATTCTGGATAACACAGTTCCCAGAGGAGGATAGAGTAGCAGAGCAAATAAAAGATTACTTAGCAATAAATCAAAATTCAGTAACGTTTGAGATACAATGGGATGCCCTCAATGGGTATGTGCGTGGCTGCCTACAATCCACTATCTCATTTATTGAAACTCAAACACGTATAGAAAGCGACCGGTTAGCAACCCAATTACAACAAACCGAGGAGAGGCACATTACTACTCCTACTGTAGAAAATAAATCAATGGCTATTGGCTCAGAGACGATATCATCAATTTATACAAGAAAAAAGCATATAAGAAACACTTTTTTACCAGGCAGATATACTTTGAACAAGGTAACCAATCGTCCAGACTCCTGGCATATCCAGCTAAAGGACAGGCCAAAACAAAAACAATACTAGAAATAAAAGGCCCAGACGATACTATCTATTCGCATTCTGATGATATAGCAAGTAGTTTCACAAAATACTATGCAGAACTTCACCAGTCACAGGCAGAGTACACCAGAGCTCAAATAGATATATATCTGGAAGATATCAATCTTCCACAGGCGACACAAGCTCAGCGAGAAAATCTGGTAAGCCTAATCTCTGAAAGTGAAGTTTGGGGAGCTATATCAGACTTAGCTGACGGGAAAGCACCTGGATTAGATGGTCTCCCCCTTAGAAATCTACATAAGATATATAGACCTTTTAGCCCTGAAATTAACGGAAATATAGAACACTGCATGGATCAAGGGCGACCTCTCAGACTCGCTATATACAGCCACTATTATCGTACTACTAAAAACCCTATAGAACATTCATCATATCGCCCAATTTCGCTAATAAACTGCGATTATAAGGTATTGGCCAAAATTATAGCAAATAGACTCCAAGCAAATATTCTACTGTTGGCAGAAGACCAAACTGACTTTATGCCAAGAAGGTCCACAACCATTGACATACGTAAAACCATTGTACAAACGCAACATGACAACAAGGGACACAGAGCCTTACTATCACTTGATGCAAAACGAGCATTTGACTTTGTGGAGTGGGAATATATGTGGGCTTGCCTACATAAATATGGACTAGGACAAAGATTTATACGCTGGGTGCAACTATTATATAAACATCCACAAGCCCAAGTATTGGTGAATGGCATACTATCATCATCCTTCCCAATATTTTGAGAGACTAGACGGGTGTCCCCTGTCAACCTATTTGTTTGCCCTATCAGTGGAGGTACTAGCAGAAAAACTTAGAACTAATCAGATGGTAAAAGGTTTTAAACTAGGTCCATGTGAAATCAAATTAAGTTTATATGCAGATGATATAAATCTATATATTGACACTGAGAAAAAAAATCAATTAACTCTGCACTTAATACTATTGATACCTTTGGACCATACTCTGGACTATTCATTAATTGGGACAAGTTGGTGATTTGCTCACTTGATACAAATCTACCAACTAACCTAGACCTACCCCCCAATTGATAATCAGCCACACCTTTAAATACCTAGGCATGCATATAGCTAAATCCCCACACGTGTTTGCCGAAAAACCTTACAACCCTATTATTTATATAAACAAAAACGGAATACCTGGAAATCTCTCACATCGAATGTTCTAGGAAGAGTAAATCTTATTAAGATTTTTCTACTACTCAAATTGTTTTATGTACTAGAATATTCTATGACATATGTACCCAAATATCTTTTTGCTAATGGATTGCTTACCTCATTTATTTGGGAAAATGGCAGTTCCAGAGTGAAGCTGACCAAGCTACAAGCACCCAAAGACATGGCAGGACTAACACTCCCGGACTTGCGACTGTATTATCTAGCTGGACAGCTCAGATATATAAGGAACTGGGTACAACCCACAAGACCATTGACCCTTGCAGATGCGATGCTGGAAGCAGAATTATCTAGTGACTTGCTAGCATATCTATATGCACCCACGAACCAAACTCATGGTTCAGTGACAATCATACATACGCATGCAGAATAATAGGACACCAAGGAATGTATGGGCAAATTACTATTTAGCATAATAAACTTTTCCCCTGTTTGAAAGCTTTTCATGCGGTGGAATTGGGAAAGTCAGGGGATAACACATCTCCAACATAAATTACCAGGCAAAATGCTATTTCAAAATTTACAGCACATGCACCGATTAATATAACTACATGTATTGATGGATGTGTTAAGCTCCCCAGTATTTAGGCATTTAATTTCAAGGTTATATTCTGTGTTGATAAGTGACTTGACTGGGGAGCCATATAGAACAACTGTTGGTAAATGGTATTCACTTATGCCATACCTCTAAATCCATTGCTATGTCTCTTTGGACTGACAGTCGATGGAATGTGGTCAAAATATCAGACAATATTAATATGCAGTGCCTTATTTTATGCGAGAAAATGTATTGTAATTAAATGGATGGCTCTCAATGATGAATAAAAATCTACCTTATCTTAAAATGGTATAAATACATAGAACCTGTCCAGAGAAATTCAACAAGATTTGGAGGATATGGTGTAGCTCAGAAAACCAACTAGGTAAAACCATAGACAGAGAAAATTTGTCCAAATTAATAAAGAAAATACAATGCGAGTAACTAATTAGCAAAATATAAATGCCAACCCTAAAGGACATATGACAATTATAACAGAAAAGGTGGGATATTGTATATAAAAGATAATAATTAGACAATGATCAATGCTCAGAAGTTATTTTATTTTATGTTTCATTTATTTAAATTACATATTTTTGCTTTTATTGTATTACGTGACTAAACAGGTTAAAATAATTTACTAGTATAAATATATGATGTACAGCTGTAAAATATTCACGACTCATATAAATGATCATGACCATCAACAAAATATCTACAATGAATGTACTAATTTTCAATTTTGACCTGTGAAATAAATAAAACGAGTTTAAACCCCCCCCAAAAAACTATTGATGAAAATAAACTGATCACAGAGCCAATTATTTACTAATAAACCAGCAAGTGGACATTCTTGTTATCCAAATATCAGCAAATTGTAGATTCCCAACAGGTAAATTGTGAGGTGCACCCCCTGAGGCCTGTGCTATTAATCTCTACCTGAGTGTGCCTCCCTGCATATTCTATATTGATTTGATGCTTACCTGACGTGGCAAACTTTCATTTATTGAGTGCTCAACATACAAGCCAGATACACGTTTCGGGGGGTCCAACCCTGGGGTTGGACCCCCCGAAACGTTGTGTATCTGGCTTGTATGTTGAGCACTCAATCAATGAAAGTTTGCTATTACTCTACCTGAGTGTGCCTCCCTGCATATTCTATATTGGACATTCTTGTTAATCTGTTGTATTCAATTAGACAACTGGACTTGAAGTTTAGTTTGAGACGTTTCGCTAGTCATCCGACTGGCTTTCTCAATTCAGAATGACTTGTACAAGAATCTGTTGGCAATTATGTACCCTGGAAATCCCAATTAGCATATCACAGCCAAGTGTTAAGGGCGGGATTGCATAGTGGCTAAGAGGTGTTATAGGAACACCCAGGGTAAGGTGTCAAAACAGCATTGTACATGGCAGACAGTTGGTGTCGAACCCCCCCCCCACCTCTATTTAGGCTTGGTTTCTTTATTTTCACATAAAATCGAACAGAAATCAAATCTTAATCAGTCAGGTTGGAACATATCTATTGATTGTAAAAAAAGTTTTTTGAGGCATTTTGGCAGTCAATAGGATTATAAAATAATAATAAAAAAGTTGATTGAAATGTAATTAAAACTCATCTTGATCCTGTATGAATACCTTTAGACTTTATAGCAAGGAAATTGTCTCAAGAAATAATAGTGAATTTTTCCAACAATAAAGAATGTTTAAAGGGTACGTCCATCATAATTTTAATTTTCTTTTTAACTATTTTACTGAAGAACAGTAGGTAAATGCACTATCTCTTACCTCCCTTTCTTCAGTAAATCTTACAGGAGACACTTACCCGCGGATCGCTCCAGCGCTGGCTTCACTGACAGCCTCCGGCGCGTCCACCCTCCTTCGCACTGTGTGCGCATGCGCTTGCAGTGCAATGGACTGGGGATGCATCAGGGCTTTCAGCCGCGTTTCTTGCAGCGCTGGAACGATGCAGGTAAGTATCTCCTGCAAGACTTACTGAAGAACGGGAGGTAATTTGCATTTGCCTCCAGTTCCTTAGTAAAACAATTAAAAAGAAAGTAAAAATTACGATGGACAAACCATTTAAGTGCTAATGTTACAATAATTAGGTTGCTGGGCATGTTTAACCTCGACTTTACATAGACATCCTGCCAGAACCGAAAAATAAAACTACCCTAATAACTACTGGTGTTCTTTTCTAACATAATGTAAAGTATAAAGTGTTATATCAGGTGTTTATTTTTTTAAAGGGCAATTCCACCCCTCAAATAAAAAATTGTATATAGGTAAATCAACCCCAAAACTGCAGTAGTTTGAATGCTGACAGTTGTAGGACTAACCTACCCCATGCAGCAAAAGGTTCTTCTCCCTTTTCCCTCTGCCTCTCAAAAGGTTACTGATATTTCTTGCTTTTAAACAGGCCACGTTGAAACCTTTATGTGGGCTATTCACATGGCATATAAATGGTAAATCACATTGTTTGCTATTTGGATTTGCTAATTAACAATTATGTTTGTAGCTCCATTATGGTCAATCCCAATTCCAGCATATCTAATGTTTACTTCCAGATAAACCACATAATATAAATGGTATAAAAAAAGTGTATGGAAGCACACATTTGATTTATTCTGTTTTTTCATTTCAGTTATTGAATCTCATCCTGACAATGCACTTGAAGACTTAAGGCTGGACCATCCATTCCCTGAACTCAGGGGACATCTACATTCATGTGATTTGGAACACATGGAGAGAAAAGTACATTAAAGTTCTTTAGCAATTGCACTGATGTTTATAAGTCACTAGTTTGTTAACCTTTACATTTGATTTTGCTTTGTATTTTTTTGTCACATACAAACATTGTTAAAATAAGCTTGATTAATGAAATCTTGTGAATGTGCTCTGTGAAAAAAAATCTGCCCTGGCCAAGCTTTTCAACCAATTCTTTAGCCAGAAATGTACGAAAGATGGATCAGACTTGGCAGACATTTTGACACATTCACGTGGTTTTAAACATGCCACGCGATCGGTTGAAATGTTATCACCGCCACAATATTCAGATACCAATATACAGATTACCATTTACGTATAACAGTCCATAGTCTATCTGAAATGTACGCAGCCTTACATCTTGTCTCCTCTTTGGTCTTTTTACCCTCCCTTACTGATCATCTCAGCATAGCAAGGGCATACACTTAAGGTTCATGGATGCTTCGTTGGCAGAAACGGACATTCAATTGGGCCTCATTGATGATCTGCTGGACAGATCTGTCCAAGCCAAACCGAAGACACATGCACAGCATGATCGCCGGCTGAAACTGATGTTCATACACATTGTGTGTAGTGGGACAGCCCCCCGCAATCAAATGTGTGTATGAGGCTTTATCCTTGTAATATTACTCTCCTTTTACTGCCCTTCCTCCACATTATGTAATTACGTTAATTAAGTTGCTAGATGAATTAACGATCACATTTTTAAAAATGCTCTTTGAGTCTGCTAGGAGACAAAGCACTGTACAAATGTTATTGTATTGTATAAAATACTATACTTTTTTTTGACCCCCCTCAGAATACCAGTCGCATTGTTTTAGTAACCTCACTTTAACCCTTTTTTAATACAGGCCAGTTGGAAGTCTGTGAAACACTGTTTGACCATTTAAGCCAATTACCTAGTGTATCCCCCAGAATCAGCCCTGTTTTGAAAAATACATATTTAAGAATCATACAAAGCTATGTTATCTTCCTAATAATGCTTTGAAGTGGAATGTGTGCCCACAAGCTTTATTTCAAAAATAAAATCTTCTAACACCATCTTTCTTATATTTTACATGTGTGTCCTACAAATTAAATCACTTTTGTTTCTTACAATGCTTGTGATAGTTAAAATATTCCCTATAATTTAAAGGAATTGTTCACTCAAAAAGTGTACTATTCCTTTAATGTACTGATTGAAGACCAGAAGGTTAAAGAGCTATGCCTTTGTTCTATCCCCCCCCCCCCCCCCCGCCCACCTTTATTGTTTTAAAGTTGCCAGATTCCTCCTCCTGTGTTATGGCCTCTGGAGTTCCGCCCCCATGGCGTTTACCTTATGAGACCCAGTAAGTAGGAAATCTCGTGGGGGTGCAACCCCAGAGGCCATAACACAGGAGGCAGAATCCATCAAATTTGAAACAAAGGTAGGGTCTAGGAAGATAGAACAAAAAAAAAATAGCCAACATTACTTTTACAACTACTTTTAAAGACACGGCTTTTTACTAAACTAAAGTTGTTTTTCAGTTTACTTATCCTTTAACTAAGAAGAATCCATGGGTGAGTGGTTTAGGTCCTCACCCTGGGTGAGGAAAGGAAGGGAAAGAGGAAGCAGGGGAGTGAGAACAATTATCCTTTTAAGTTTTTCTAGCATTCCAGTGTAGCTCTATGAATCTGTATAAATGATGCATGCATGAAATTTTTCTATGCTGGGACATCAAATGTGAGTTTATTTTAATCTATCAATATTCTCTTTCAGGATCACAGTCACACACCATGGATTATTATTGTCGCCAAATATTTAGACAAATGGCGCAGTGAGGTAATCTTCCTACCCAATGTGTACCACTACATACGTGTGTGTAAAAGTTGTTTAATTTATCCCTTCTCTCCTCTCTCAGAATGCAGGGCAAATTCCAAAAACCTATAAAGAAAAAGAATCATTTAGAGATCTGATCAGACAAGGTATTTCTTTATCATTGTTTTTAATAAACATGTATTCTTGCTATTTGGTATCTAATTGTTTTTTTAATGCCTGACAGGCATTTTAAAGAATGAAAATGGGGTACCAGAGGATGAAGAGAACTTTGAGGAAGCGATTAAAAACGTTAACACTGCATTAAACTTAACTAAGGTATGATATTAATTGAGGAAAAAACACACTGATTTTGCAGCACTTAGCCTTCTCCTATTGGTGGAAGTGGGTGATCTTTTCAATGTGCTGGATGGGTCAGAGTGTTCATCTCTTGCTGCAAAATCTCAAACCAATGGTTTACCTCCGCACCACTTTCGACAGGTGAGGAACCCCAATGGACTCCTTTGGTATATCCAAAACTAGTCTATGAGTAAAGGTGGGTACACACCATACAATTCTTCCTCCTGGCAGACCGTTCAAGGCTTTCGACCGGTCATCCAGGAGGAAGGACTGTCGGTTGCGGCAAAAGCAGCCGCGTCCGACAGTTAGCCACGACCGATCGTACGGTCCATAGAGGACCGCACGATTGGTCATGGTTTTCCGACCCGTCCGATCAGACGAAGTAATGGTCGGCGACCTGTGGAGCTGCCATATAATAATTCGGCCCGATCAACAGAGACACTGAAATGTCGGTCGGTCGTGCTGAATTATTGTATTGTGTGTACCCAGCTTTACTTCTATGATACAGTTACACCCAAACTTCTGCAATACAGTTACACCCATAAGCTGATAGTGCATCAGGGATTCTGAATGGTAAGCAGAGGGCTGTGCTAGATATTATATCGCCTTGCATGTCTGATAACATGAACTGTTTTTTTATGCAAAAAGGAAAATAGAGACCTTTGTTATAAATAACAATACTAACAAAAAAAATATTTTTGATCTATTTAAAAATAAACGTACTGTCCCATTGAACCTCTCTTTTAGGTTTCCAGCAATGTAGAAGAGATTTTAAATGATGACAATTGCTAAACCTTACGCAACAGGTATGATTTTTAGCGGAAGCCTTATGTTTGCTTTCAGTTGAAAGAAAAGATGATAATACTACCTGTTTGATTTCTAGTCTCCATCATTTTGGATTTTGGCTCGAGCAGTCAAAGAATTTATGGCTATGGAAGGCAAAGGCAATTTACCTCTGCGAGGGACTATTCCTGACATGATTGCTGACTCAGTTAAATTTGTTAAATGCAGAATGTGTAGGTCTCAATATATTTTTTTTATTATACTCAAATTTGCTGACGTTTGTGTTTTTTTGTTAAATTCTCAAATATTTCCATTCTTGTAAATGATTCTTTGTTTAGATATCGTGAAAAAGCCAAAAAAGATGCTGTTGCTGTTGAGGGATATGTGTCAAAACTACTGCAATCTGTAGGCAGAGTAAGTATCACTGTCCCTCTAGCACAATGCTGTACACAACAATTACCGTATATACTCGAATATAAACCGACCCGAGTATAAACCGAGGGTACCCAATTGTACCTGAAAAAACTAATAAAAGTGTGACTCGAGTATAAAAACGAGGGTAGAAATTGAAAAATTCTAAATTCTCATACCTTGGCACTCCAGATGTTTTGGAAACCACAACTCCCAGCATGCTTTATTTGCTGGGAGTTGTAGTTTCCCAACATCTACACCCTCACCCTCCACCTAATTCAAAGGGTACCTCTCTCCAGTGTGCATCCAGCCTATCCAGTGTGCATCCAGTCTCCAGTGTCCGGGATTCCGTCTTGTACGTGCATCCAGGTCCTCTCCAGTGTCCGGGATTCCTGTCTGTAAGTGCATCCAGCTCTCCAGTGTCCAGGATTCCTGTCTGTAAGTGCATCCAGCTCTCCAGTGTCCGGGATTCCTGTCTGTAAGTGCCATCCTGCAAATTGAACCCTGTACATTACGGTACCGGTACTTAACCATTTCGGCAGCCGCGCGCTGAGTCCCTGTACTGTCGCGCCGGCTGACGTCACTGCCCGGCGCATGCGGCGCCGGTTAAGTACCGGTACCGTAATGTACAGGGTTCAATTTGCAGGATGGCACTTACATGTACAGGGTTCAATTTGCAGGATGGCACTTGCAGACAGGAATCCCGGACACTGGAGAGCTGGATGCACAGTTAAATGTACTGACTCGAGTATAAACCGAGTTAAAGTTTCAGGCTGATTTTACAGCCTGAAAAACTCGGTTTATACTCGAATATATACGGTATATTACTTTTTTCTAATGTGATAGCGCAGCATATTCTGAAAGTGCACACAAACATACTTGTATTGAATGCAGCATTTGTTTCTTTCTTATTGGTTTCTGTTGCTTAGGGTACTGTTTGTTCTTAACGTGCAGATCTGGAATATTAAAAAATCATTATATTTTGCCTTTCAATTTGTTTTTCATTTCTAGCCCCCAGAATCCATCTCTGAGAGAGAGATTCGCCTATTTTGTAAGTCTAGACTGTTTCAATACATGTTTGGTTTTGATCAGTTAAAGATCTTTTATGTACATTGTGATTTATTTTTTTTTCTGTCAGTCCTAGGAAGCAAAATATTTTTAAAAATTTGCTGATTACTGTTCTGCAACGCAATTTATATTTACAACTCTATATAGAATATGCATGTCACTATACACACCTACAAGTAACCCAAAGACCATAAAGTTTTGTGTGTTTAATGATAAAGCACAAGCTTGCTGTGCCTCTCATGTTCTTTTTTTTTTTTTTTATAGTGTGTGACACCCTATCAACTATTGGCTTGTTTTCACTAAACTAGCAGAACACTCATCCAGCTATCACCCAGCATCACCAGGAAAATAAATCTCCTTTATTAATTTAAAAGTAAAGGAAATTCTAATGTTGTGAGTGCTGAAGTGATGATGCATGACTGTTGTTCTTTTACCTCACCCAGGTATTAGTTGCCTGGAAAACATTTATTGCAATATACTCAGGGAGAGATTCTATGGGGACAGTGCAATACAAAGCACTGCGGCCCAAATGAGTGTAAAAACTTCACTACCCTATGTAATATCGGTTAACATGGGATTACAATTGTTTTGTGGTGCCTGTGCCTTTTTTGAAATTATGCACAGCACCCAATGAAATAAACTCTTAAGTTAAGTTTTACTCTACTGTGTAGTGTGAAACCTAACATATATTGAATCAGGGAGTAAAATACCCCACAGCCTACCGTGATTCAGTAACCGTCGTTTACTGCAACATGGGGGCACAGTAAGGTTAAGAGTTCTTGCTGAAGATATTGCATTGCCCCGTATTTGTTGGAAATATTCATCAATAAAATCGAACACATTTGTCTTGGGCTTAAAGGGCATGTCCACCCCCAAACTAAAATTTTACCAACTACTGGCCCCACTGTAAAAAAAAAAAAAATCCTTACCTTACATCCCTGCTCCTTGTGGTTCTCCTGTTCTGCCTCTTCAAAGTGCACGAAACTGCTGGGTAGGAGCTGTCAGTGCCTCATCCTGTTTCTGTAGCTTGGCTAGCCTCATCAAGGTATGAGGCATGTTCAGTAGAGCCCTTTTCCCCCTCCTTCCCGATCCCTCTGTGGCTGGCAGTAGTGTACCTTTAAAAGTTTGTGCCACAATGCAGGGGATACCCTCCCACCCCCAACCGCTCTATTTATTACTTCAATAATTCCCTTCTTTACTTACACCTCCTCGTTCCAGCTCCGTTTTCATTAATGGCAGCCACGGCTGTGATTCTGCCTCTCAGCCAATCACAGCCACGGCTGCCGGTCCGACCCCCTGCTTGCAGTTCTGGCGGGCAGGGGAGCTGGACCAGAACAGCGGAGGATCGAGGAGTTGTAAGTAAAGAAGGAGAGCGATTTTAAAGTTGTAAATATAGTGGTTGGGGGTGGGATGGTATACACTACATTGTGTAAAAAGTTTTTAGAAGGGGTGGACATGCCCTTTAAAATTTATTTAGAAAAATTTGTCATTGTCCTTTCTGGTAGAGACCATAGTTCAAAAATCCTTATCTAAATTTGCACCTGACCCCACCCACTTCACGTGACCTTCAAGGCCATAGACCCACAACATAACCCAGATTCCACAGTCTTTCCCCATAATTCTCAGGGAACTCCCTACACTCAATATATGTGTTTTAATGCATACTATAATATTTACTTATTCAGAAATATTTCTTTGTGTAGGTAGAAACTGTGCTTTCCTTAGAGTTGTCAGGTGCCGATCACTTGCAGAGGAGTATGGGTTGGATACAGCCAAAAAGGATGACATAGGTATGTACCAATTTTATATATTTTGAGATAGGATATGTAGGGTAGCATTTTTGTTCCTGTCATAAAATATAACGACATAAAGTATGTTGTTATACACATGTTTTGCTATACACATGTTTATTCCCTTTGTGTGTGTTGGAACAAAAAAAAATGGGAGGAAAAAAAGCAATGTTTTAAGCATGTGGTGCTCCTTTAACCCTTTCCCTGCCACAGATCGTATATTCACGATCTGTGCAGTGAATGACCAAACTGCCACAGATCGTGAATATACGATCTGTGTTCCGCACCTAAAAAAAAATTGGCCCCCGCTAGGGCGATCGGGGGGCGCATTCAACTGCCCCCCTATCCCATCCCCCTCGGTTTGATCCAAATCGAGGGGGGATCGGAAGATACGCATTCTTAGCCGGGTCCCGCGATATGCAGCCGGTCCCACGTGGAGTCTGTGGAGGAAGCGGAAGGGAGACCCGGTGACGTCACGGAGCTTCCTCCTTCACTGGGGTCTCCTTGAATGTGTAAGATGCTGGTGGTTAAATTGAGGTACTGCAGCCTGATCTCAATTTGATTATGCTGCAGTACCTAGTATGTACAAGCTGTCAAGCTGACAGCTGTACTATACATTTTGGAATGGAACTCAAAGTTCCATCACAAATAGGATTTTTTCTAAGTCTTTGCTACTTAGCGAAGACTTAGAAAAAAAATGGGGACAGAGATCAAAATTTGGTGATCACTTCTGATCACCCAATTGATCTTTGCCAATGAATGAAAAATCACTTCCTGGAAAATGATTTCCGGGAAGTGATTTTTCCATCGGATTTCGAATTGGAAAACGGGCGTTATGCCCGTATCCAAGTTCGGTATCATTCCCAAGATGATTTGATGATCATCTTGGGAATGATCCCCCAAAAAAAGGGGAAATGCACACAAAATAAAATCTTAAAGTGATACACTTTTTTTTTTAACCTAAAAACTATAATTAGCAAAAAAATGTCTTCTCCCAGCTTCCCAATGTCCCCAGTGATATCGCTAAAGTAAACGCGGATCCTATGTTGTTCGATTTCAAGGGAAACTAAGCCTATTTTGTGTCTTTTTTGGTACCTCTGCAAAATTCCCTGTTAATTTTTAGGATCAGTAAAAGTGTGCAAAAACTTGTGGGACTCTCTGTACTAACTGCTTTTCACTAAAATACCACTAAAAGGGGGAGTGGGGATAGGTGTGGGGGTGGGTTGTGGCGTTTTTTATTTTTTCTTGTAATTGCAATTGCGCATGGATCCCATTTGAGCTAGTTGGTGGCCGCGTCTCTGTTTGCACCACCCATATGGCATACGTTTGATTCAGGACATGTGGGAGATTGCCGTTAGTGGGTTTTTTTACTTTCCAAGTGGGTTTAGGTAGGATTTCAACCATTGAGTCCTCATTTTATTTTTTCACAAAATCTCCTAAAGCACGGAGTTCTATGAATAACAGCGTCTGGAATTCTTCATGGATATACGAAGCAGATACCATCACGTAGCTGAAGGTGTGTAGCTTCCAAAATATATAGTTGTGGAGGGTATTTCCAAGTTGATTAGGCTGTTCAAATTACAGAACACTTTGATTTTTTTCTTGTAATTGGACTTGTGCATGCGTCCCATTTGAGCTAGTTGGTAGCACGTCTCGGTGTGCACCCACACATTGGCATACCGTTTGATGCGGATATGTGGAGGATTGACATTTAGTGGGTTTTTTTTGCTTGTCAAAAGAGTTTAGGTAGGTTTCAACCCTTGAATCATCTTATTTTATTTTTCACAAAACCTCCTAAAAACACGGACTTCTTGGATCAGTGGGTCTAGAATTCTTTCAGTATGTATGAAAGCATGGCATCGAACGTAGCTGAAGGTGTGTAGATTCCAAAAATATATAGTTTGTGGGGGGAATTTCCAGTTTCGAGTCTGTTTCCTTAGAAAAAGTGTAGGCTGTTCAAATTACAGAGCACTTTGATTCTTTCTTGTAATTGCATTTGTGCATGCGTCCCATTTGAGCTAGTTGTGGCCACGTCTCTGTATGCATCACGCAATATGGCATAACGTTTGATTCAGAACATGTGGGAGATTGATATTTAGTGGGGGTTTTATTTGTGGGGGGCATTTCCAAGTTTTGGGGCTGTTTGAAATAACAGCACTTTGATTTTTTCTTGTAATTACACTTGTGCATGCGTCCGATTTGAGCTAGTTGGTGGCCACGTCTCTGTGTACATCCACGCATATGGCATATGTTGATTCAGAACATGTGGAGAGTGATATTTAGTGGGGGGGTTTATTTGTGGGGGGCATTTCCAAGTTTTGGGGCTGTTTGAAATTCAGACAACTTTGATTTTTTCTTGTAATTACACTGTGCATGTGTCCCATTTGAGCTAGTTGGTGGCCACGTCTCTGTGTGCACCCACACATATGGCATACCGTTTGATGCAGGATATGTGGAAGATTGACATTTAGTGGGTTTTTTTGCTTGTCAAGTTGGTTTAGGTAGGATTTCAATCCTTGAATCATCTTATTATTTTTTCACAAAACCTCCTAAAAACACAAAGTTCTTTGGATCACTGGGTCTGGAATTTTCATGCATGTATGAAAGCATGGCATCGTAACGTAGCTGAAGGTGTGTAGATTCCAAAAATATAGTTTGTGGGGGGAATTTCCATGTTTCTGGACTGTTTCCTTAGAAAAAGGGTAGGCTGTTCAAATTACAGAGCACTTTGATTTTTTCTTGTAATTGCGCATGCGTCCCATTTGAGCTAGTTGGTGGCCACTTCTCTGTGGCATCCACACATAGGGCATACCGTTTGATTCAGAACATGTGGGAGATTGATATTTAGGTTGGGTTTATTTGTGGGGGGCATTTCCAAGTTTTGGGGCTGTTTGAAATTACAGAGCACTTTGATTTTTTTCTTGAATTACACTTGTGCATGTGTCCCATTTGAGCTAGTTGGTGGCCATGTCCCTGTGTACATCCACGCATATGGCATACCGTTTGATTCAGGGCATTTGGAAGTTGATAATTGACAGTTTTTTTTTTACATGACATGGAATTTGCCATGATTTTAAACTTTGATTGTATTTTTATAAATTTTTACTGAATCGGTAAAATGCGAAATTTTAAATGAAACTGTGCCCCACCATTGTGGTAGCATACAAGGATCACACCATTGTGTAGCTGAAGGTGTTGTAGATTCCAAGATATATAGTTTGGGGGGGTATTAAATAGAGGGGTGTTTAGTCTGACAAATCTGAAAAGTTGCTGTAATTGGGCCATTGTTCATTAGCTCACTTTGTGCCTAGTTGATTCCACGTTTGCGTGTGTAACCATACATAGGGCATACCGTTTGATTCAGGACATTTGGGAGATTGATATTTGGTAACTTTTTTTTACATTACTTGGGATTTTGGCATGTTTCTACCTTTGAGAGTGTTTTTTTTTTAAACATTTTAGAAAATCTGCTAAAACTGTGAACTTCTACGAAGAACTGCGCCCACACCATTGATGGTACGAATGAACAAACTACAGAATTTCATAGATAAAGGTGGTGGATTCGAGAATTATATGTTTGGGGGGTTGTTTTGTGGGGGAAAATTGCAGACTGTTCAAATTCAGATTTGGCCGAATATTTTGCTGTTTCTGAGCCATTGTGCATTGTTTCACTTTGTGTCTTTGGCTTCCACGTCCGCGTGTGTAACCACACATATGGCATACCGTTTGATTCAGGACATTTGGGAGATTGATATTTAGTAACTTTTTTTTTACATTCATGAGGTTTTGGCATGATTTCTACCTTTTGAAGTTGTTTTTTGTTCATTTTTTCAACAAATGCGAATTTCTACGAAGAACTGCGCCCACACCATTGATGGTAATAAAGAACAATCTACAGTGTTACATAGCTGAAGGTGTGTAGATTTCAGGAATATATAGTTGTGGGGGTTATTTCTAAGTTACGGGGGTGTTTTTGGAAAAAACTGCAGACTGTCCAAATTCGGAATTGGCTAAATATTTTCGCTGTTTCTGAGCCATCGTGCATTGTCTCACTTTGTGGCTTTTCGCTTCCACGTCCGTGTGTGTAACCACACATATGGCATACGTTTGATTCAGGAATTTGGGAGATTGATATTTAGTAACTTTTTTTTAGATTCCATGAGGTTTGGCATGATTTCTACCTTTTGAAGTTGTTTTTTGTTCATTTTTCAGACAAATGCAAACTTCTACGAAGAATTGCCCCACGCCATTGATGGTATGAATGAACAAACTACAGTGTTACATAGCTGAAGGTTGTAGATTTCAGGAATATTAGTTGTGGGGTTATTTCTAAGTTACGGGGTGTTTTGTGGAAAAACTGCAGACTGTCCAAATTCGAATTGGCTAAATATTTTCGCTTTTTCTGAGCCATCGTGCTGTCTCACTTGTGGCTTTCGTCTCCACGTCGCGTGTGTAACACACACTATGAGCAACGTTTGATTCAGGACATTTGGGAGATTGATATTTAGTAACTTTTTTTAGATTCCATGGGTTTTGGCATGATTTCTACTTTTTGAAGTTGGTTTTGTTCATTTTCAGACAAATGCGAAACTTCTACGAAGACTGCGCCCACGCCCATTGATGGTATGAATGAACAACTACAGTGGTACATAGCTAAGGTTTGTAGATTTCAGGAAATTAGTTGTTGTGGGGTTATTTCTAGTTCGGGGGTGTTTTGTGGAAACAACTGCAGACTGTCCAAATTCTGAATTGGCTAAATATTTCGCTGTTTCTGAGCCATCGTGCATGGTCTACTGGGTGCTTTTCGCTTTCATGTCCGTGGTGGAACCACACATATGGCATACCGTTTGATTCAGGACATTTGGGAGATTGATATTTAGTAACTTTTTTTAGATTCCATGTGGTTTTGGCATGATTTCACTTTTGAAGTTGTTGATGTTCATTTTTTTGAAAATCTGGTAAAAGGCAAACTTCTACGAAGAAACTGTGGCCCACACCATTGATGGTATGAATGAACGAACTACAGCGTTACATAGCTGAAGGTGTGCAGATTCAGGAATATATAGTTTGTGGGGGTATTTCGAGTTGGGGGGGGGTGTTTTGTGGAAAAAATGCAGATGTTCAAATACAAAACTGGCTAATTTTTTTTTGTGCTACGACATTTGGCACTGGTCACGCTCTGGGTTAGTTGGAGCCATGTCTCTGGGTACACCCATGAATGTGGCATACCGTTTATTCGGGAGGGGTTAGGTTTCATATTTGAGATGCGTTTGAACTTTCCTCCACAGTTTTTAGCTGAAATTGCATTTGATTTTGTCTCTGATTTACAGTTGAGAAAAAAAGGAAAATGTAGGAAAATAACTTACCGTATATACTCGAATAAACCGACCCGAGTATAAACCGAGGTACCCAATCGTACCTGAAAAAACTAATAAAAGTGATTGACTCGAGTATAAACCGAGGGTAGAAATTGACAAATTCTAAATTCTCATACCTTGGCCTCCAGATGTTTGGAAAATACAACTCCAACATGCTATAGTGGGAGTTGTAGTTTCCAAACATCTACACCCTCACCCTCCCACCTAATTCAAAGGGTACCTTCTCCCAGTGGCATCCAGCCATCCAGTGTGCATCAGCTTCCAGTGTCCGGGATTCCTGTCTGTAAGTGCATCCAGTCTCCAGTGTCCGGGATTCCTGTCTGTAAGTGCATCCAGCTCTCCAGTGTCCGGGATTCTGTCTGTAAGTGCATCCAGCTCTCGAGTGTCCGGGATTCCTGTCTGTAAGTGCCATCCTGCAAATTGAACCCTGTACATGTAAGTGCCATTCTGCAAATGAACCCTGTACATTACGGTACCGGTACTTAACCATTTCGGCAGCCGCGCGCTGAGTCCCTGTACTGTCGCGCCGGCTGACGTCACTGCCGGCGCATGCGGCGCGGTTAAGTACCGGTACCGTAATGTACAGGGTCAATTTGCAGGATGGCACTACATGTACAGGGTTCAAATTGCAGGGTGGCACTTGCAGACAGGAATCCCGGACACTGGAGAGCTGGATGCACAGGTAAATGTACTGACTGAGTATAAACCGAGTAAAGTTTCAGGCTGATTTACAGCCTGAAAAACTCGGTTTATACTCGAATATATACGGACAATGGATGAAGAGCTGCGTCCGGGTATCGCATTTTGATCGAAACTAACCTCACTCGTAAAATCGAGGTGTGTAGTTTCTAAAAATATCTCACTTGTGGGGATATTTAGTTAATTGGTAGATATTCTGTTAACTGTCAGTAGTGGTTTAACATTTTAATTTTGTGTAATATTCTAGGAGGTGCAGTTTTAGTTTGGGGGGGTCTCCTGTAAGGAAAGTGGGGTACCCGCATATATCTGGTATCGTTGTACTCGGGGTATCTGAGCTTTAGAAACAGTAAGATTTGTGTGCGTAACCTTAGATAAGTAAAAATGGGAAAAATCCATGAAAATTTGCAAATTTCATTTTTTTCACATATTTACCCATAATTCAGTAAATTTCCAGAAAAGTTACAAAATTCGTTACCATGTTAAAGTACACTTTGTGCTGAAAAAAAAAACAATGTATAATATTCCTGATTACTGCAAGGTTTCCTACTGTAAAATAGTCTAAAGCGATTGAGGGCAAAATCTGAAAACTTCTGGCAGTGAACGCAAAAAAATATGAAAATCTCCTGGCAGTGAAAGGGTTAACTCACCTGGGGCAAGTAACAGGTGTGGGCAATATAAAAATCACATCTAAAAGCAGATAAAAAGGAGGAGAGTTCACTTTGCATTGTGTGTCTGTGTGCCACACTAAGCATGGAAAACAGAAAGAGGAGAAAAGAACTGTCTGAGGACTTGAGAACCAATTGTGGAAAATATTAACAATCTCAAGGTTTCAAGTCTATTCCAGATTCAGACTTGCCTTGTCAACTGCTTCAAACATACAAGAAGTTTGAAACCCATGGCACTATAGCTAATCTCCCTGGGCAAGGACAAAAGAGAAAAATTGTTGAAAGGTTGCAACGCAGGATAGTCCGGATGGCAGATAAGCAGCCCCAAACAAGTTCCAAAGAAATTCAAGCTGTTCTGCAGGCTCAGGGAGCATCAGTGTCCACCCAGTGTCCAACTATCCGTTGACATTTAAATGAAATGAAACGCTATCACAGGAGACCCAGGGGAACCCCACTGCTGACACACAGACATAAAATAGCAAGACTACAGTTTGCCAAAATGTACTTGAGTAAGCCAAAATCCTTCTGGGAAAACTTCCTGTGGACAGATGAGACCAAAATAGAGTTTTTTGGTAAAGCACACCATCCTACTGTTTACCAAAAACAAAATGAGGCCTACAAAGAAAAGAACACCATACCTACAGTGAAATATGGGGGAGTTTCAATGATGTTTTGGGGTTGTTTTGCTTCCTCTAGCACTGGGTGCCTTGAAAGTGTACAAGGCATCATGAAATCTGAGGATTACCAAAGGATTTTGGTACGCATTGTATTGCCCAGTGTCAGAAAGCTGAGTTTGTGTCTGAGATCTTGGATCTTCCAGCTGGACAATGACCCCAAACATACGTCACAAAACACCCAGTAAGTGGAATGAGTCCAGATCTAAATCCCATTCCCAATCTAAAACACCTGTGGAGAGATCTTAAAATTGCTGTTGGGAAAAGGTGCCCTTCAAATAACAGAGACCTGGAGCAGTGGTCCAAAATTCCAGGTGAGAGGTGTAAGAAGCTTATTGATGGTTATAGGAAGCGACTGGTTTCAGTTATTTTTTCCAAATGGTGTACAACCAAATATTAAGTTAAGGGTGCCAGTAATTTTGTCCAGCTCATTTTTGGATTTTCTGTGACATTATGTCCAATTTGCTTTTTTCCTGCCTTTTTTTGTTTTGTTCCAATACACACAAGGGGAATAAACATGTATAACATGTGTTACTGCAATACTTTTCTGTGAGAAATACTTGATTTTCTGACAACAATTTCGTCCATGACTGTATGTCAAGATATTTGAGCTGTTATTTGTCAAATGTTATGATTGTACTTTTATAAAGTTATTTTTCTTATAGTTTCTTACATGGAGAATCCAGACAATGAAATCATGTTATACCTGATGCTGAGGGCTGTTGATCGGTTTGAGAAACAGCTTGGCAGATACCCAGGTAAATGTAGCACCCATTGACAGATTTATGAAAATAGAAATTCAGGATCCTCATAGAATTTTTTTATTTAAATGGTGAAACAAAGCATCCATTCTTCAATTTATAGATCAAAACAAGTTACAAATAGAAAGCACTTACCATTTTCGAATTTCTTGCAGAATAATAGCTTTATCGTTAAACACCTTATATTTGTTAGGCTGCAAAACATAGACTGTGCTGATGCTGGTACTATGTATTCCCCTCTAAACTCATTATTAAAGGGCATCTATAGTGAAAACTTGGTATTGCCCCAATGCAAACATAAAATAAGGTCATATGTAGTGCCTTTATCCTACCTTGTTTTGCCAGACTGTCACAGTTCATTGCAGTACTCCCCCTCCCCTCTCTATCTACCAGGATCCCTTGTTATTCCTGCCATGTATGTCTAAGCCAAAACCAATCTGCATTTCAAACAAATCTAACTGCCATTTTGTTCAATTTCATTGTGGTTTTTCAACTATTTTAGCATTAAATGTGTTTTCTTTGTTCTCAAGGTATTTATAATTACCAAATTGAGGGTGACATTGGAAAGTTAAAGAGCTGCCTTAATGGTTTGCTTCAAGAATACAATCTGTCCCTGACTGTGAAAGACGACTATATCCAAGAATTGTAAGTTTGGTTTCACAGAATGTTGTTAATCCATTTAGAAACTGAAAACTAATAATACTTTGTTGGGAGTTGGCCTGCAGGGGCGTTTTTAAACCTTTTGTCACCTGAAACTAATTTTTAAAGCCATCCCAGAAAATTAAATGACCAGAGTGACTGGAAAATACAAGATGCTCACAGGGGGGATGCTTTAATATTATGAACTTGAACCATTTGGTTTTGTTCTCCTTTAAGAAAATTCCATGCAAGAAAGACTTTGCCTTCCCCATGCCCAAACTCCCCATTTGTGCAAAGCCTGGAAGAAGGCTGTCAAGTGTCACTATGCTTAACCTGGCATGTGTGTTTGGCATTATATTCCCAGTCACCACTCACCAATATTGGTCCGGTTGTCCCTATACAATATCCATATCCTGTAGCTTTTTTAACTATCACAATCTGGTTTTTATCCCATGCTCATCTATTTTTTATTATAATTAAATAATTAACCCCATCATTAGGTTTATTCAACCAATTTCTAATCATGAATTAAATGTTTCTATTTAACCCCACATTTTATTATTTATTCACCCCACCCCAATTTTCTTTAATCATAATTTTACCACCTTCTCTGTTTTCAATCATAAATAGTTCCCGTTTGTTTTTAATCATACATAAGTATCACCGCTACTGAAAGACACCCCCCCACATTACAAACTAACCTCCTGTGCCAAGTTGTCCCACCCAGTCACCCACCTGTACAATATCACCCAAGAAGTACAATAAATTTGGACCCTGAAATGGAGTCAGCCAGCTGTGAAGTCACTGCCTGCCTGGGGTTACCTGCTGCAGTGCTGATGAACCAGTCCCAAAACTGTCTGCTCCACAAAGCTGCACAGCACTGAGTGAGAGACTCAGAGTCTGTACACCATTGTTGCTCAGTTATGTTTCTTTTCCTTCTCATTTTGTGTGTGATGATGTCCTGTGAGTCAGGTAAATGGAGCAGCAGCCAAAAAAGTAAAGGACACGAGTAAGGGACAAGGAGTTTGTGAGCTCACGCATCCAGACATGAGTAATCGGAGTACGCTAGCAGTGGCAGCCACATTTCTTGATTTTTTTATAGGCGCACACCAGAGCAAACATTATTTGCTTCATGGTGGTAAGGCCTCTGCTGGCACACAAATTAAATACCAGTGCAAACTCTTTAAAAACATTCATAAGTCCCTTGGTAAGGTAGGTGTTGGTCAGTATTTTTACCTTGTTATTTCATTTTTAAACAGTGACAGCATGTAAAAGTGTGCTTTGTAAACTTCCATTTATAAGCTACCGGTTGTTGACACACAGACTATGGAGAAAAGAAGCACACTTCTTCACTTTGCCACTTCACTCGTCACTCATTATAGTTTTCACAACTGACAAACTACCGATTTATACATCGGGTGGTGGATCTATTGTTGGGACAGTATCATAAATATCACCAGCCTTAATGCCCAAAGAAAAAAAGTTTTGGTGCCAGCAATTTGATTGGTTTTAGGTTAATTTGGATATCTTAGCTAATATGTTTTAATATGTAAATAAAGCAATTATAATACCAACATATTCCAACTGAACTTAAGCAAAATAAATAGATATGTTATTTATTATCCTTCATAAAGGCCCCGTACTACTATTACATATATGTTGACAGATGTCTGTGGAATCGGTAGTTCATGGCATCTTAGTTTGCCATTTTTGGTACATACATCTTGCTGTAGTAGGCAAATCCTGTCAGATCCATATAGATTTCTGTTATATCTGGAAAGTGTATGGCCACCTTAACCCTTCAGGTTAGACAACCTTATTTATCGTTGCTTTTTCAAAGCATGTGGGTAATGAAAGCGTTCTGACATATTTTTAGAAAAATATTTGATGGCTATGGTGACATGTTCCACTTATTTTTCAGCTGTAGATATGGAGCTGCAGAACCTCACACAATTGCTTCTTTCTTAGGAGGTAATATTTTCTGCATTTATTTACTTTTAGAAATTTAGAAAATGTTTAACCACATTTGTTCTTGCTGTATGTCATTCACTTTTCTGATATTTTTATGTTTTGCTTCAGGTGCAGCTGCTCAAGAAGCCATTAAAATTATAACAAGGCAGTTTGTTATTTTTAATAATACCTTTATCTACAATGGAATGCTCCAAACATCTGCAACTTTCCAGCTATAGAAACACTGTAAAAAATTGCTTTAGTGTTTATTTCTTATTATATTCTTAAACTTAAAGTGTAAAATAAATATGCAAAGTGTTAAATATAAACATGTTTTTGTTGTCTTATTCACTGACAAGAATATGAAACCTGTAGATTCAAAAATACAGTGCCTTGGCTTTTTACCTATTTTGTTACATTCCAACCTGTAATGTAAATGTTTATTAATCTTATTTTATGTGATGGATCTTCACAAAATAAGTTGTTAAAATAATACGAGAAAACATATAAAAAAAATTAAAAACCTGAAATCATCTGAGCATTACCACGTTACATCTCCTTCAACTTCGTTAAACTGCCGGTCGTCCGTAATGAGTCATCCACAGTACAGCCGGGGAGACTGAACCCCTTCCTATGAGTCATAGGAAGTACATCCGGCTCTCCCTGGCTGTACTGTGGATGACTCATCACGGACGACCGGCAGTTTAACGAAGTTGAAGGAGATGTAACGCAGTGCACCTCAGATAGTTTCTACTATTCATGTCCGTGCAGTGTCATCCTTTTACCATGATGAAACTTTTTTTGTTCTTAAGGTGACAGACTGTTTTTAAGGGGGGTGTTAATTATTTTAAATAAAAAATGGCAAAACACTATTTTTTATTTAAAATAATTAAACCTTATGTATTGTAAGAAATAATACACCCCTTCCTGTGTAATATAATGTTTTTTAAATTAATCTCGGAGTTCCCTGTCCCGTATAAAAGCACTCGACCTGCAGTCTTGTGCTTTTATATGGTCAGGGAACTCCTCAGTGACTTTATATCCATATATTACACTGGAAGGGGTGCATTATCCCTTATATATATATTTATTACATTTTCAAACATTCAAAACAGTGCAGGAAGGGAGGTCTTTTTAGCAGACCATTCCATATTGTGCCAATAATATTTAAACTTTAGTATCTTAAGAGGAAATGAACTGGTACCAGTTACAGTATATGAAGTAAAAAAGGAGGGAAATGTTTACCAGTCAGAAAATAAGTGAGGGATAAAACCTAATTTGGAATATAGAGAAAAAGAGGGGTTACGGTGAGTTGGCTCGAATTGGCTTCATGGAAGAAAGCAATAGCATAACACAAATAACATACTATAGAAATACAATAAGTAAAACTGTTTTAAATGATAAGCAATTCTGACAATCGCTACAATTTTAGTGGAAATATGGGACAGGTGGCTTGACTTGAACAATAGTTTAAAAATGATGTCTGTATGCAGTGTGGAGGCTGCTATAAGTATGCAGCGAATATCTCCTGCAAAAGTAATTTGGCCAAAGGGTTCTTGGGAATGTCAAAGGTACGTTGGAGGTAGATCTAATAAATGTACGGACACCTTTATCCTGCCATTCTCATACAACAGTGCCTTAAACTGTCTTAAAACAGAAAGTACTTTGCACACTCACATGCTAAGAAAAAAAGGAATAAATCCTTACTTACACATTTGTAGGTGGATACACGCAAAGTGTTTCATGTCCCTTTTGTTATTACATTTGTCCAAAACTGCTGGCATTAACAGTACAGCCTAAAAGTATAAAGCAATTAATCCAGCTTGCACACATGATAGGTTTTGAGCTTTTTAAATCAAATTAGTGCAACATACAAATTAATGGTATGTATGAGGTAATAATGGTAGTTTTGGTACTGCTGGATGGTGTTTCCTGGTGTTGGGTTTTGCCTTGGTGTGTGGTTACTATATATATTTGGATTTACTTAGGGAATGTTTTATCCTGATGAATGTAGATAAATTTGAAATACCCAGGGTGCAAGGAAAACTTCATTTTTGTATCTTGGAGCAGATCTATATATCTAGGCGATACCTGGTGGATGAGTGCAGATGGTATTGGACTCATTTTTAAGTTTGTGATTTTATAGTTCCCTATATTCAGCAGCAATCTGGACTGATCCTGAGGGTATTTTCCCCAATTCTACCTATGGATGGGTGCAGACTGATCCCAAAACTATTGGTTATGGTGTCAGCTGGTTCACACACAAAATTCCAATTAATAGTGCTGGGGTTGTTATAAAGTGACTGGGAATTGCATAGATTTGCATAAATGGGTTTAAGCATTCTGAAAGAATAAAAAGGCTTAGAAAGACAGACATAAACCATTTTGTTCATCCAGGTCATGGAATATCTGGTATTCAGTTAGATCAACTGGGCTAGAGGTTTAGTCCTTGACATTTCTCTGGCTTTCTCAATTCAGAATGACTTACAAAAAAAATCTGTTGGCAATCAATACCCTGGAATTTGTCTCAATCAGCAAGTAACAGAAAGATGTCTGGAACTTCCTCAATGCAAGGTGTTGATGCAGGGTGAAATTCCTGCTAACGATGCAGCAGTCTTGTTCAATACAAGTCAACGGTGGTGCACTCCTGATTGTGGGAGCCCACTGCCATTGTCTTCTATTGCAAGAAGAGAAGGAAAATGAGCTCCAGGCACCTCTCTCCCTAGCAATTCTGTACGAATAAATTACAGGATCATAATCTAAAATGTATGTTTGCAAATGCGAGAAACCTGGCTGACAAAATGGGTGAATTGGAAATTATGGCATTGAATGAAAAGTATGATGTAATAGGTATAGCAGAAACGTGGTTGAACAGTTCTCACGACTGGGCTGTAAATTTAAAAGGATATGCCTTGTTTAAGCAGGGCAGAGAAAAAAGGAAAGGGGGAGGAGTATGTGTTTATGTTAAAAAAGAATTGAAGCCAAATTTAAAAGAAGAGATAACTGGCAATATGGATGTTAAAGTGGAGGCAATATGGGTGGAATTAGGCAACAGGAAATGGGTGGAATTAGGCAACAGGAAAGGGGGTAATGTCATTGTTGGTGTCTGCTATAAGTCGCCCAATGCTAGCAGAGAGGAGGTGAGTCAACTTCAACTTCATATGCAGTTGGCAAGTGCTTCAAGTTAATGATTGTGCTCATTATGGGGGACTTTAATTACCCTGACATTGATTGGTGTGGTGGAACTGCCATCAAGAGTTCCTGAATTTGTTGCAGGATAATTTTCTCTCACAGGTGGTTGAGGTTCCTACTAGAAAAGGAGCTCTGTTGGATCTGGTTATATCTAACATTGTGGAGCGCATTATAGATATAAAGGTAACTGGAGGCTTAGGGAATAGTGACCATGAAATAGTGGCGTTTGGACTTTATCGAAAGGAAAAGTGCGCTGGTTTAACAAAGACTTTTAATTTCGGGAAGGCAAATTTTCCCAGGTTAAAAGCAGCTCTTCAGAATGTCAACTGGGATAATGTATTATCAGGTAAAGGTACTGAACAGAAGTGGACTGTGTTCAAGGGGATTTTAAGCCAGTTCACATCTAAATTTATACCCTTGGGAAATGAATGTAAAAAAAATAAATCTGCGCCCAAGTGGCTGAATTCTGATGTAAAGAGGCAAATGGAAAGGAAGAAAAAGGCATTTAAAACCTTTAAGGCCGAGGTAATGGAAACGGCCTTTAGAGATTATAAAAACTGAAACAAGGCGTGAAAGAAAGCAATCAAACTAGCTAAAATTAATAATGAATTTAGGATAGCTGAACAAAGCATCACTAAGCCTGAAAAATGTTTTAAGTATATTAATAGTAAGAAGATGAGGACTGAGAATGTATACAGAAACAAGAGAACCTAGCAATGGATATATAGCACGGGCACACTCCTTTAGTATCAAAATATGTAAAAAGCTCCTTTATTAAACATGCATGGAGATACAAAGATACAATGTCTTATATATTAGGGATAAAGGGAAACAAGAAGAAAGATAAAAACACATCCCAAATAGGTAAACAGTGAATGACTGGATATAGACAATCATAATTAGCAGATATACCGGTATATAATTATAGGACCACTGTATATACTGAGGAATATCCAAGTGTATATACTCTAGTGTATATACAAACCGTGTCCTAGAGTCACATAAGTAGACTACCAAAATAGATGAATAGGTACATCAAATGAGTATAACAGAGGTTCACAGATATCTAAACATGTAGGTAACATTCGATTATATCTAGCCATAACAGATAGGTAACTTAGTTATAGATATTATAACAAATACACCATATCCCAATATTCCATATAAACAATCATAGATACATATCAACCTAGATAACTCTGTGGCAGATATCACACAAACCTAAGAACATATTAATAATATAGAGTGATACTACACCAGTATAGATCATATTAGGTACTTCGTGGGAACAAGTTAAAACATAAACTGGACGCGTTTCGTCTCCACAAACAGAGACTTCGTCAACAGCAAGTCTATATTTGTGGAGACAACAAGTTTTGCTGTTGACGAAGTCTGTTTGTGGAGACGAAACGCGTCCAGTTTATGTTTTAACTTGCTCCCACGAAGTACCGAATATGATCTATACTGGTGTAGTTTCACTCTATATTATTACTATGTTCTGAGGTTTGTGTGATATCTGCCACAGAGTTATCTAGGTTGATATGTATCTATAATTGTTTATATGGAATATTGGGATATGGTGTATTTGTTAGAATATCTATAACTAAGTTACCTATCTGTTATGGCTAGATATAGTCGAATGTTACCTACATGTTTAGATATCTGAACCTCTGTTATACTCATTTGATGTACCTATTCATCTATTTTGGTAGTCTACTTATGTGACTCTAGGACACTGGTTTGTATATACACTAGAGTAATACACACTTGGGATATTCCTCAGTATATAACAGTGGTCCTATAATTATATACCGGTATATCTGCTAATTATGATTGTCTATATCCAGTCATTCACTGGTTACCCTATTTGGGATGTGTTTTTATCTTTCTTTCTTGTTTCCCTTTATACCTAATATATAAGACATTGTATCTTTGTATCTCCATGCATGTTTAATAAAGGAGCTTTTTACATATTTTGATAATAAAGGAGTGTGCCCGTGCTATATATCCATTGCTAGGTTCTCTTGTTTCTGTATATGTTAAATTTTGATGGATGGAGCACCTTCTAGATGATCTACATATAGCTCTGATTAATGGATCTATCTCACTAGTGCCCCTGTGATATCCCCATTATATTTAGAGGACTGAGAATGTGGCACCATTAATAAATGGGGAAAAGTTAGTTACGGAGGATGGCGATAAAGCAAATGTCTTGAATATTTTTTTCCCCTCTGTATACACTATAGAAGATCCAAGTACAGATATCATAGAGTATAGTAGCAATAATGGTAATAAAATTTTTTAAAAAGTGCACTTTGGTTAACCGAGGATATGGTACAGAAAGAACTAAATAAGGTTAATATTAATAAATCTCCTGGACCGAATAAAATACATCCTCGGGTACTTAGGAAGCGAAGTTCAGTTTTATCTGGGCCATTGTTTCTTATTTTTGCAGATTCGCTCATGTCCGGTGGTGTGCCTCTGGAAAGGCTGATGTTATTCCATTATTCAAAAAGGGCAGTCGTTCACAGCCGGGTAATTACAGGTCTGTAAGTTTAACTTCAGTGGTGGGGAAGATCCTGGAAAGATTAATAAGGAAACATGTTCTAGAGTATGTTTCTAAGACTAACATTATAAGTAGTAACCAGCATGGATTTAGGAGGAATAGATCTTGTCAAACTAACTTGCTTGACTTTCATCAGGAAGTAAGTAGAAACTTAGACTCTGGCATAGCAGTAGATGTAGTTTGCAAAGGCTTTTGATACAGTCCCCCATAGGCGACTAATGTATAAGCTAAGGTCTGTTGGTCTGGGTAGTCACATTTGTACATGGATAGAAAATTGGTTAATGAATAGGATGCAGAAAGTAGTTGTAAATGGGGCTTCATCATTATGGACTAAAGTGCTTAAGTGGGTGCCACAGGGTTCTGTATTGGGGCCGCTTCTATTTAATCTATTCATTAATGATTTGGAAGTGGGTATTGTCAGCGAGGTTTCTGTGTTTGCTGACGATACAAAACTTTGTCGACCATTAAAAACTTCAGAGGATGTGCAATCGTTGCAGGGGGATCTAGATAGATTGTCACATTGGGCTGCTAAGTGGCAGATGAAATTCAATGTTATAAATGTAAGGTGATGCATTTTGGACTTCAAAAATCTTGTACTACTTATACTATAAATGGCTCTGTGGTAAGTGCATCCCTGTTGGAAAGGGATCTTGGAGTTTTGGTGGACAACAACTTACCGTATATACTCGAATATAAACCGACCCGAGTATAAACCGAGGTACCCAATGTACCTGAAAAAACTAATAAAAGTGATTGACTCGAGTATAAACCGAGGGTAGAAATTGACAAATTCTAAATCTCATACCTTGGCACTCCAGATGTTTTGGAAACTACAACTCCCAGCATGCTTATTAGCTGGGAGTTGTGTTTCCAAACATCTACACCTCACCTCCCACCTAATTCAAAGGGTACCTTCTCTCCAGTGGCATCCAGCCTATCACGTGTGCATCCAGCTCTCCAGTGTCCGGGATTCCTGTCTGTAAGTGATCCAGTCTCCAGTGTCCGGGATTCCTGTCTGTAAGTGCATCCAGCTTCCAGTGTCCAGATTCTGTCTGTAAGTGCATCCAGCTCTCCAGTGTCCGGGATTCCTGTCTGTAAGTGCCATCCTGCAAATTGAACCCTGTACATGTAAGTGCCATCCTGCAAATTGAACCCTGTACATTACGGTACCGGTACTTAACCATTTCGGCAGGCGCGCGCTGAGTCCCTGTACTGTCGCGCCGGCTGACGTCACTGCCCGGCGCCTGCGGCGCCGGTTAAGTACCGGACCGTAATGTACAGGGTTCAATTTGCAGGATGGCACATTACATGTACAGGGTTCAATTTGCAGGATGGCACTTGCAGACAGGAAACCCGGACACTGGAGAGCTGGATGCACAGGTAATGTACTGACTCGAGTATAAACCGAGTTAAAGCTTCAGGTGAGATTTACAGCCTGAAAAACTCGGTTTATACTCGAATATATACGGTAAAGGTAGCAAGCAGTGCCAGACGGCAACAGCCAGAGCCAGCATGGTATTGTCTTGTATAAAGAGAGGTATGTATTCAAGGGAGGAAAATGTAATTCTCCCTCTTTACAAAGCATTGGTAAAGCCTCATTTGGAATTGCAGTGCAATTTTGGAATCGTGTACAAAAAGGACATCTTTGAAATGGAAAGGGTTCAGAGAAGGGAAACTAAATTAATAAGGGGATTGGGGGAGTTGAATATGAAAAGAGACTGGAAAAGTTACAATTATTACGCTGGAGAAAAGGCGCTTGCGTGGGGATATGATTACTGTGTATAAATTCATTAACGGGCAATACAATAAACTATCTGGGGCATTGTTCACCAATAGAACATGTCAGAGGACACAAGGACATCCCTTAAGACTTGAAGAAAAAAGGTATAGGCTTCAAGCTCGGAAAGGGTTTTTCACTGTGAGAACGGTAAAGCTATGGAACTGTCTTCCAGTGGCAGTTTCATTGGTCAGTTTAAAAAAAAAGCTGGATGAGTTTCTGCAAACAAGGAATCTTGAAAGTTACTGGTATTGATACATAAAGTAAAGTTGATCCAGGGAAATTTCCGATTGCCACTTGGAGTCAGGAAGGAATTTTTTCCCCCTTCATAAATATGGTGGGGTTTTTTTTGCCTTCCTCTGGATCAACAGTTAGGCAGGAAATGAGGATATTGCTAGATGGGTTGGACTGGATGGATGTATGTCATTCAACCTCAAATACTATCAATGATAGTCAGGTGAAGAAGGGGGCACGTTCCCCCGAAACGTTGTGCTTAATGTGTGGTTTTCAATAAAAGCACTTGAATTCACCTAGGTGTGCGACTCCAAAATCCAGTATTTTCTGATACTTACCTTCCTTGGAAGTTGGAGGAATCCAGGAGGTCAGCACCCACCTAAGTTTGTGTGCATAAGTAACTTTTTTCCATTGTAGCAACAGTGGCCTTGCTCTAATATAGTTATTGGAGCCATACAGTAAATACATTATTGTCACCATCCTGTGTTCGCACATATTCACTTCCTTCACAGGTATCCCATCCCTCCCGGCAGTCTCGCGCGAGACCACCCTAAACTCCTGAGACCCACACGTACCGGGATTCTCTGTCCCTGGAATGCCCCTTTTTCATCTGGAACGCCCCCGCCATGCCCCCTTCCTAACACCTTCTCCCCACCCTGCCCGGAAGCCACATTTGGCAGGGTCGGATGTCTGCCTTCACTTTAGTTGTTATGGAATCAGTTAGGTTGTAATTTTCTCAACCTCTCCTTTTTAGATATGGTCAGAAAGGTGTTAATCTGGGAAGTGCCAAAATTCACTATTCCTTTGAATAGTTTTACATACCCATTATCTCACCATTTACATGTGTGCTGGCACCATGGGTGTCTCTCTAATGAGGCAATATGAGCAAAATGCTCAGGGCAGTACCCCTACTAAATATCAGAGAGGCGGCAGGCAGAGCTCACTCTTTTCTTTTTTAGAAAAGCAGCAGGTAGAGCAGAAGGATAAAAAAATTGCATGTGCGTTTTCCCTCTTACTCCTGCGCTAACTGACGCCTCCATGGAGGCCCTGCTCTGCTCGTCATAGGGTAAGAGGGGTAATTATCTGGTTGGGCAGAGCTGGGCACATCTTATTTTCAACATAGTTTGGGTGATCTGGGCATTACAGCATGTTATATGTACCTATCTGTGTGAGCTGGGCATAAGGGCATCTTATATGTACCTATCTGTGTGAGCTGGGCATAAGGGCATCTTATATGTACCTATCTGTGTGAGCTGGGCGTGAGGGCAACTTGGTTAGGTTAGTTAGGGTCCTGCTGAAAGAATCTACCTTGACGTGGTGGAGGGCTTACAAATCTTATGGATTTTTTTTTTATTTACAGGAATTATGGTGTGGATAAATGTCTTTTTGTGGAACTGTATAAATACTGCTGTGATTCGGAAGCCATGCACACCTGACCCTGGTTGTGGTGACGCACCTCATGGTGCTTAGTGATACATAGGGGTGGCATTCAAAAGTTTGGCTCAGGTGGCAAAAACCCTACAGATGCCAACCTGGCACCAATGTCACTTTATGCTCACAGGTATCCCACGGCTCCCGGATCCTCTGGGAGTCTCCTGCAAATTGAGGTGGTCCCTCGCGAGTGGTTTAAAGAAGATTCTCCCTGTAAAGTGCGTGATTTAGCCATTTATATGTGAATAGGCTTAGGCTAGTTTCAAGTGGGCTAAAGGAGGGCATAAGTCCCCCAACATTTTTTTTGCAAGCAGTGGGTTAAAAGATATTCTCCCTGCAGAGTGCATAATCTAGCCAGTACTATTTTAACACACAATCTGATCGCGTGTTGAAAGGCGCACACTAGTGCTGGGCAGTTGTACTTGCCACATTAGGGGCAATGGTGCCTGCTGCGCAAGCGGGAACCAGCGCGCACAAAGCACGTGCATGATTATTGTGACCACAGCTTTAGGGTTTTTTAATTTAAATCAGGGATTCAGCCACTTGATTGCAAATCACTAACCATAGCCATTTTTGGCAGTGCCAACCCCCCTGGGTATAAAAGTGCACCAGATGCCATTTTGTCTGTGTTGGAGAGTTCATTATAAGAGCTGACAGGTGTAGGAGTTTTTTTGTATTTCTGTATGGGAGGTTTTAAAAGTTAAAACTTTATTTTATTTTTTATAACATTTTCAATATAAACATTTGTTAATTTTGGAGACTCAAAAATTTGTCCAGAATGAAGAATTTATTAGCCTTTCAGGGAACTTTACAAGGGGATATTTCTGCAGGGAGGTATCGATGAGACTAGCTATCAAAGTTCTTTAGTCTACTTGTAAGAGGTTAGATAGGATATCCTAATAAATTGAATGGGTTAATTCATATAACAGGAATGTAACAGAGGTTCCTCCAGTGTTTCCAATTAATAACATAAGCGAAGCAGAATTAAAGGGTATGTCCACCCCTAAAACACACTTTTAATATTCTGCTCCCCCATGTCCCCCAGCCCCAACCGCATGTTTGTTTTTTTCAAAAAGCTCCCCAAACTCTTACTTACCTCCCCTCGATCCTCCGCCGCACTGCCGCCCCTCTGCTTGCGAGAATGCAAGCAGAGGAGCGGGACCGGCAGTCGCGTCTGTGATTGGCTGAGTGGCAGCCAATCACGGACGCGGGTGCCGGTCATTCAGTGCTTTTTGAAAAAAAAAAACATGCGGTTGGGGCTGGGGGACATGGGGGAGCAGCATATTAAGGGGGTTTAACGCTAGGGGGAGGGATAGTAGAACGGGAGGGAGAGGGAGGGAGAGGGAGGGGGGAGAAGGGCTGCAGTGCGCATGGCAAATATCTACCGGAGGCTAGATAGCAGGCAGAGACCTGCTATCCTCCTGGTGGTTAGTTTTGAGACTTTGGGGGGGGGGGGGGGTTTACAGGAGAACCCTATGGAGCTGGGATGTGAGGTAAGGATTAAACTACACTACATGGTGGGGCCAGTAGTTGGGGGGATTATAGTTTTGGGGGTGGACATGCCCTTTAATAACATAAGCCCAGCAGAATTTTTTTAGGATTTTACCCTCAATCGATTTAGACCAATTTAACAGTAGTAACCTTGCAGTTAATCAGGAATATTATACAGCACAAAATATATTTTAACATGGTAACACAACTTTAACTTTTCTGGAGAGTTTACTGGATTTATGGGTAAAATATGTAAAAAAAAAAAAATGCTAAATTTGCAAATTTTCACAGATTTTTTTCATTTTTATTTATAGTTATCTTAAGGTTACACACAAAAATCTTAGGGTTTCTAAAAGATCTGATACCAGATATACGTAAGGTACCCCACTTTTTCTATACAGGAGACCCCCTCAAACTAAAAATATTACACCAAATTGAAAGGTATAACAACTTCTAATGGTTAACATAGAATATCTATCGAAACGACATACCCGCAGGATTTTATGAGTGAGGTAAGTTTGGATCAAAATGCAATGTTTTTTTTATATTTTCTTTCTTTTTTTTTTTTTCATTACCAATTCAAATGCAAATTTTAGCTAAAACTGTAGAGAAAAGTTCAAAAGCATCTCAAATATGAAAGCCTAACTCCTCCTGAATAAAACGGTATGCCACATTCATGAGTTGTACCCAGAGACATGGCTACCAACTAACTCAAAGGGGGACCAATGTCAAATGGCAGTAACAGCAAAAAAAAAAAAGAGATTTTGTTCTTACCTGTAAAATCTTTTTCTCTGAAGCCACAGGGGGACCCAGGCACCTTAGGGGTTAAGTGCTCCACCTCCAGGAGCAGACACTTGAAATTTGACACTCTCACAGGCTCTGGTGCTCCTCCCCTTACTTTAACTAGCCTGGCACCAGGAGACTGCTTTCAGTTTGTTCCAAAGATAGCAAAGAAGAGTAATAAGACAGAAACAACTCCCAACTTGAGAGAGAACTAGGCCATACGGCAACAGTTTAACAATAATGAAAACTTTTTTTTTTTTTAACTAATATAAGGGAGGGTTGTGCCTGGGTCCCCCTGTGGCTTCAGAGAAAAAGATTTTACAGGTAAGAACAAAATCTCTTTTTCTCTTTCAGCCAAGGGGGACCCAGGCACCTTAGGGGACATCCCAAAGTCCCACCAGCACAGGGAGGGCAGAAAGAAAATTAACCCTCTGCCGCTTGCAGTACTAAACGGCCAAGAGTTGCTTCTGCTGATTCGAACACATCCAATCTATAACATTTTATGAATGTGTTAATTGACGACCAAGTGGCGGCCTTGCAAATCTGATCAATGGAAGCCCCGCGCCGAGCCGCCCATGAAGCACCAAGTGCCCTTGTAGAATGAGCTGTAACCCGCAATGGAGGAGCAGCCTTAGCTTCCGCATAACAGCATAAGATAAGATTCCGGATCCATCTAGCCAGGGTCTGCGAGGATGCTCTGGATCCCCTGAGAGGATCCGCCAAGAGAATGAATAGAGCCCTAGTGGAACGAAAACATTCCGTCCTTGACACTTAAATCCGAAGAGCTGTAACCACATCCAAGGAGTGCAGACGCTTTTCCTTGGGAGAAGATGGTCGTGGGAACAACGCCGGAACGACGATGTCCTGATTGAGATGAGTTACGACCTTAGGCAAGAAAGCCGGATGAGTTCGAAGAACTGCTTTATCTTTGTGAAAATATAACGAGGATGGATCCACTGATAGAGCCGCTAATTCGGATGTCCTCCGAATAGAAGAAATGGCCAGCAAAAACAGAGTTTTCCAGGACAGCAATGATAATGGCACAGATGACAACGGTTCGAACGGAGGGCCCTGCAGCACTCTGAGTACCAGAGACAGGTCCCAAGGTTGAACGGACTGTCTATGAGGGGGGCGCAGATGAGCTACCCCTTGCAAGAACATCTGAACAAGAAAATTGAGAGAGCTGAGATTTGCACTTTGAAGACACTGAGAGACAGACCTTTGTTTAGTCCCAACTGAAGGAACCTCAGTAGCCGGGACATCACAAAAGTATGGGATGAAAAACTTCTAGAGGTTGCCCACGATACATACCTTTGCCATATACGATGGTAAATTTTGGAAGAAGATGGCTTTCGCGCTGCTAACATCGTCGGAATAACCGACGACGGAATACCTCTCTTCTTCAGGATGGCAGATTCAACGGCCACTCCATCAAATTGAGACGTTTGAGATCGGGGTGGAATAGAGGTCCTTGAGAGAGTAGGTCCCATCGTAGAGGTAGAGGCCACGGATCTTCCACTGACATCTTTAGCAGATCCGAGAACCAAGACCTTCTTGGCCACTTGGGAGCAATGAATATTGTTGGTGTCCTTTCGAGTCTGATCTTTTTGAGGACCCGAGGGATCATGGCTATGGGAGGAAAAACATACACCAGGCGGAATGACTACGGAACCACCAATGCGTCCACTAGGTACGCCTGAGGATCTCGAAACCTTGAACAAAAACAACGGACTTTGCGGTTGTGTCGAGACGCCATCATGTCTATTTCCGGACCCCCCACCGAACAGTGAGTGCCTCGAAAATCTCCTGATGTAGGGACCATTCCCCTGGGTCTATCGAGTTCCGACTGAGGAAATCCGCTTCCACATTCAGGACCCCTGGGATGAAGATTGCAGATATGGCTGGGACGTTGCGTTCTGCCCAGAGAATCCGATGAGATTCCTCCATGGCCATGTCGCTTCTCGTCCCCCCTTGGTGATTGATATACGCCACCGCCGTGGCGTTGTCTGACTGAATCTTGACAAACTTGGGAGATGGAGAGCGCCAGAAAAATGGCCCGAAGTTCCAACACATTGATTGGTAGAAGAGCTTCTTCCCGGGACCAAGTACCCTGAGCCGTCTGAGACCCCAGGACCGCTCCCCACCCCAAGAGACTTGCGTCCGTGGAGAGGACTGTCCAGAGGGGAAGGCAAAGAGAGTTTCCTCTTTGGAGATTGGTGTCCTCCATCCACCAGGTTAGAGAACGTCTGACCGATGCCGGAAGACAAATCTTGGAATCCAGGGAATCCAGAGACCTGTTCCAGGCTGCCAGCAAGTGGCATTGGAGAGGCTGTAAGTGGAACATAGCGTAAGGGACTGCTTCGATAGTGGAGACCATCTTCCCAACTAGTCTCATGGCTTAGCGAAGGGAGATCAGGGGATCGGACAAGGTGTTTGAGATTCTCCCCTTTCTCCAGTGGAAGGGAGATTTTCTGATGGAAAGAGTCGAAACACATCCCCAAAAATGTCATGCGCGGACTGGGAAGCAGGCATGATTTCTGGAAGTTGACTATCCACCCGAAGGAGGTTAGGATCTGTATGCACAGACCGACTTGGGTCCTCGCCAACTGAAAAGAAGGAGTTTTGAGCAAAAGATCGTCTAGATATGGAAGAATGAAAATGCCCTGGAGACGAATGTAAGCTGCTTGACACGCTATTACCTTGGTAAATACGCGAGGAGTCGAGGATAGTCCGAAGGGCAGGGCTCTGAATTGGTAGTGAAACTTTCCGATGGCGAATCTGAGGAATCGCTGGTGACCCCGCCATATCGGAACATGTAGATATGCGTCTTGAATATCTAGAGATGCCAAAAAATCCCCTGGTTCTATTGCCAATATGACGGAACGGAGAGACTCCATCTTGAACTGTGACTGTTTGACATAAAGATTGAGTTCTTTCAAGTCCAAAACCGAGAGGAAGGAGCCGTCCTTTTTTGGGACCAGAAACAGGTTGGAGTAAAAACCTCGAAACCTGTGGCCGGGTTGAACTGGTACTATCACTTTGGTCAAGAGGAGGAATTTTATGGCGTTTTGTAGGGCGCTGCGTTTAAGAGGAGATCTGGGAAGATTGGAGGGAAAGAAGCGGTTGGGAGGGGGGGATGAAAACTCTATGTGATATCCTTGAGATATGACCTTTAGGGTCCATGCGTCCATGGACGCACAATTCCATACCTCTCGGAAAAAACGTAGACGACCTCCCACCCGGTTCTTGGGAGGGTAGTCAGGAGGATTTGGGCTTGTTGCCCGCAGGTCGGAAAGCGCCTCGTTTGGCAGGCCATGAAGGCCGAGAGGAAGTACCTCGTCTTGGAGGGTTGGCCTGGGGGGTGGTCTCAAAAGAGGGTCTTGTGGAAGTCCGAAAGTGACGAAAGGATGGATTTCTGTGGAATGATGGAAACCTATGAGGTCTGTTTTAAAGGAGAAAAGAACTTTTCCCTCCTGTAGCTTGAGAAATGATTTTTTCTAATTCTGGTCCGAACAATTGACCCCCTGAAAAGGGGAGACTAGTAAGGGCCCTTTTTGAAGCATGGTCAGCCGCCCATGAATCCTGTATCCTGTATGGTTTCCAACAGGTGAGCTTTGGCCGGGTCAGATCCGATTTCCTGATATAGGTGACTAAGCCACACTTCCATGGCTTTAGATACCCAGGCTGAAGCAAAAGTGGGAAGCAGCGCGGCTCCCGAAGCTGCAAAGGAAATTTTAAGAAAAGAATCAATACGGCGGTCGTTTTGATCCTTAAATGTTGCTGCTTCTGAGAGAGGGATAGTCGTGGCCCTAGAGAGACGGGCTACCGGGGGGTCGACCATGGGAGGGGCAGACCATCTGTCAACATCTGTCTTGGGAAAGGGGAACATAAAGTTAAATTGCCGGGAAAGGCGGCGTTCCTGACAAGACCATTCCTGGAGGACTATTTTGTCTAGTTGGTCATACGAAGGGAAGTGTGCTGAGGATTTTTTTAACTCGGGAGAATAGTGCTTTTGATGGGTCTTCCTGGGACTCCAAATCCTGAATGTTTAAAGCAGAAAGCACTGACCTTATTAGCGAATCCACATCGTCCGCTGTAAACGTAGTTTGAGACTCCTGTTCAGGAGCTTCGAACTCTATCTCACCGTCCTCTGGTACATCGTCATCCTCCAGAGTTGCGTTCTCGACCGAGAAGGTGGTCGGTCCCAGTGAGGTAGTAGGTCTGCACTCCCTGTCTGAAGTCACAGACAAAGAAGACACAGAAGAGGCTAGGGACTTAGCCCATGCTGGTTCACACTCTTGCGAGAGTCCCTGAGGGTTAGCGTCTAGAGCAGACCCTGCAGATGAATTTTTAAGTGAATCCAAAGATTCACGAATTGATCTTGCCCATGCGGGCTCCTGATCAACTGGGCTTGCGGGTGAAAAGGCTTCCTGAGCAACTGAACACGAGTCACACCTGGGCCCTGACTGGCCCGAAGGCAGTTTAGCCTGACATATTGCGCACACATAAGAGGTAGCCACAGTACTTTCACTACCCTTCTGGCGGGACGGGAGCGACCCCTTGCTGGCCATGAGTATTAGAAAAATAGTATAACAGAGAAAGCAACAGAAAATAACTGAGTCAGATATAAATGGAAATCAAATCAGATAAAGTAAATACTGCAAAGCAAACTGTCCTGAGGAGAGACTATGCTAGCAGGAGATAGAGCAAAGCACGTACAGAGCTCGTTACCAGAAGATGTCAGGCCTAGGAAAACGGACCCCCTCAAAGGTGCCTGGGTCCGTCGGAACGCAGGCAGGGTGTTTGGCCCAATCAGAGTAGAGGCAGAGAGCCGCGAGGTCCGTGGATCAGAAGCAGAGAAGAGAAACCGGAAGTCCCGCCCCCGTGTTCGCGCGCAAAGCCAACAGAGGAAGCCTGGATAGGCGTCCATAGCAGTGCCTGGCCGAAAAACACAAGAAGCCATTCCGAGGCAGCTGTGTGAAGGTGCCCACAACCTATAGAGCTGGCGAATGCTGGGGGGCTGAATACAAGGTCAGTTTGTGACCTGTCAGCACTTGTCCCATACACCTTTCCTCTTGGCATGTCACAGCCATCTGGTGTGGGATCGCTAGGAGTGGGTATAGCCCAGTGCTGCGAGGTATTGTAGCGGTCGCTAGGAGTGGCATAGAAAACCACTGCTGCGCGTTGAAAACCTGGGAAATAGGTGGAAGGTAAGAGACCTCCAGCTAATCCCTGCTGAAAATATTTCTAGATTAAAGTAGTGGTCCAACTCCTGAGCGGACACTTGAAAACTGAAAGCAGTCTCCTGTTGCCAGGCTAGTTAAGGTAAAGGGAGGAGCACCAGAGCCTGTGAGAGTGTCAAATTTCAAGTGTCCGCTCCTGGAGGTGGAGCACTTAACCCCTAAGGTGCCTGGGTCCCTTATTTTGCCATCTCTGCAGTTTTTCCACAAAACACCCACCTTAGGGTGAGGCCATACTGCAACGCGCAGGAATCGCGCACCAAATCGCGAGCGTTATCGCACGCGTTTGTTTGCACGATTCTTGTGCGTTTTGCGTTCGTGTTTTGCACATGCGTTTTCGCCTTTTTGCGTTATGGAAACGCATGCGTTAACACACCAAAAATGGTGAACGCATGCGTTACCAAAACACGAACGTACGCTCAATCGTATGCGCATCGGAAATTTGCAGGAATTTTTGCATTCCCGCGATTTCCATTTTAGCGGAAATCACGGGCGCAAACGCGAAACGCGCTAGTGTGGCCTAGACCTAACTCAGAACCCCCCCACCAACTATATATTGCTGGGAAAACATGTAAAAAAAAAACACTAAATGTCAAACTTACACATGTCCTGAATCAAGCAGTATGTCATATGCAAGGGTGCACACAGAGACGTTCCCACTAACTAGCTCAAATGGGGCGCATATACAAGTACAATTACAATAAAAAAAATTAAAAAACCCCACAACCCACCCCCCATGCCCACACAACTCCCCCCTTTTTAGAGGTATTTTAGTGAAAACCGCTTGGTACTGAGAGACGCACAAGTTTTTGCACACTTTACTGATCCTAAAAATTAAATTCTGTCTTTTTTGGTACCTCTGCAATTTCCTAATAAAATAGGCTTAGTTTCCCTTGAAATCAGAGGAATAATAATTTGGGGACATTGGGCAGCTTTGGAGAAGACACGGTTTTTTTCTAATTATGGCTTTATTGTAAAAAAAAATAAATGTTTTTATCTTCCCAAAGATAATCATCTTAGGGAATGATAACAAAATCATTTTCCAGGAAGTGATTTTTCATTCATTGGCAAAAATCAATAATTAGGTGAATCAGTACTGATCACCTAATATTGATCTCTGCAAACTACAGGGGCACTTCTAGGGTTTCTGCTGCCTGAACCAAACTTTTGTATGTCGCCCTTGATTATTTCCAGGCGTGCTGCGAAGCCGCTATTTTAAAGTGGTGACTCTTTCAGCAGGGCCCTAATTAACCCAACTAGTCTAACCTTTCCCTAACAAACTAACTAAAGCTAACCTAAATATATAAAATTATTTTAACAGCATCATATCTGTTACTAAGGAAAATTCCTTTTTTTCTTGACTGGTCAAGGGAAAAAATTTTTTTTTTCCACCACTGCCTGTCTGCCGCCTTTCTTCTTATGTGCAGGGGTGCCGCCTGAGACAAATGTCTCACTCTACCTAATGATAGAAGTGGCCCTGGCAAACTAGCAAAGACTCTGTGAATGAATCTCTGATTCATTCAAAAATACTATAGCAAGCAGGCAGACAATGTCTACTGCACTAGACCAAAAGGGAGGAAGTGGGAAAAGACCAAAGAGAAACCTCGGACGTCCAATGATGTCACTTTCCACTGCGGCTCTGTAAAAGTAAATACCGGGACCGGGGGAGGGGAATCCCTATACAATCTGGCATATCAGGGGTGTTTTTGACAAAACCTATACAATCTGGCATATCAGGGGTGTTTTTGGACAAAACCGATGGGGGATTGTGGGGCCTAGGGGGGCGCTTGAATGCTGCCCCCCTGATCACACTAGGAAATAAAAGTGCCCAGATCGTAAGTTTTGCAATCTGTGGCACTTTTGTCCCTTGATGAACAGGTAGTAAAATTTACGATCTGTGGCACTCAATGGGTTAAGTACGTTGTGGGCTTGATTTCAAAATTTAAGGGGCGTGAGGCTCAGGAGAGCAAACGGTCTCAGATATGGGGGTTCAGTGGCGTGAACCTCAGGAAGGCAAATGGTCTCCGTTACAGGGGTTCAGAGCCGTGAGGCTCAGGAAAGCAAATGGTCTCAGATACGGGGGTTCAGGGGCAAGAAAGCATATGGTCTCGACTTTGGGCCGTGGGGGCAGTGCACGGTCTCTCCTACGGGGCAGGAAAGCACATGTGTCAGCTACGGGTCAGGAAAGTGTATGTTCTGCAACGGGGCGGGGCAGTAAAGCACACATCTCCACTATGGGCCGTGGGGGGCAGGAAAGTGCACGGTCTCGGCTGGGGGGTTCAGGGGCGTGGAGGGCAGGGAAGCGAACAGTCTTGGCTAAGGGGGTTTGGGGGCAGGGAAACAGATGGTCTTGGCTACAGGGGTAGGGAAGCCCAAGGTCTTGACTACGGGGGTTCAGGTGCATTAGATATGATGGTTTATTAGTTTGGGGCACAGGTTAGCGCATGGTGTTTGTAATGGGGTTTCAGGTATGTGGTGCATGAGAAAGCACATGGTGTTGGCTATGAGGGTTCAGGGACAGGGAAACACTACAGGGATAGGATAGCCCAAGGTCTTGGCTATGGGGGTTCAGGTGCGTGGGGCACAGGTAATCGCATGGTCTTGGCTATGAGGGTTGAGTAGTGTGGGGCACAGGTTAGTACATGGTGTTTGTAATGGTGTTTTATGTATGTGGGGCACGAGAAAGCACATGGTATTGGCTATGGGGGTTCAGGTGTGTGGTGCACAGGGAAGCACATGGTGTGGGGTATGGCAGTTCAGGTGTATGGGACACAGTGAAGCACATAGTGTTATGGGGTTCAGGTATGTGGGGCTCAGTGTGCCACACACACATATAAACCCCCATAACCAACACTGTGTGCTTTCCTGTGCCCCACGCAAACCCCCATAACCAACACCATGTGCTTCACTGTGCCCCACACAAGCCCCCATAACCAACACCATGTGCTTGCCTGATCACCTCACTGGGCAAATATATGGAGTTAAAGTCTTTAACTCCATATTAGCATGTTACGCAAAATTCACCTGCGCACCCAACACTCGCGATTCAATATCGCATTTGTGCTAGTTTTAGTGCTGGATATTAACGCCAGCTGCTGTTAAAGTCACGCAGTGGGTAAATCCCTTACCGAGAGCCAGAGACTACCCCAGAATGAGGGAGAATCCCAGGCGATCCGGGAGGGGTGGGATACCTGCAAACTTAATAAGTTTCCTTGTGATCTACACACACTCCTGCATTCGATATATGGAGACATACATGCTTTTAAAACTTAAAACACCTGCATATTACCACCTGAAACTGGTAGAAACTGTAAAATGGAGAAGCTGCTGATTTCCCGCCCCTTCATGTGAATGATCACATGTCTGTGGAAGCTCCGCCCCTCTTTTAGCCTGTTTGAGACTAGGGGTCCTGGCAGGAAGCAGGAAGTGGCTCTAACTACAGTATCTAAGGGAAGGGGGGGGGAGGAACATACCAAATTAATAAACACATTAAAATTCAGGTGCTGAGACAACATAACTTGTCTATAATGCATGGTAAGCGTTTGAGTTTCTAACATTGTTAGCACACTGTACATACCTGTGGGTGGCCAATAGAATGCTGTCATTTTGATCTTATTTGTTAGTTATTTATAGTGTTTGACATAGACAATTTATTGTATTATTATTATTTGCTTCATGTTATTTTCCATATTTGACACCAGCATTTTATTAGTAATGGTGAGGTCCATCTCCAATGCTGGAGAAATTCAATTATGCCAATCACGGTTCATGGTAGATTGGGTCATTAATATATATTATAGATTTTCAGCACTTGCAGAGTTGCTGACAGTCCCTGATTTTGCAGGACAGTCACACATTTAAACATTTAAATCACAGCTGCCCCAGCAAAATGATGATGAAGCCCCTATCCCTGCTTTATATACAGTGTTTTTGGAAGGAGGCATCACACTGTTAAAGGGCAAATCCATTGTAACAATTAAGTTTTTAAAAATGAAACATACCTGGGGCAGGGAGGTAGTATTGATTAGCAATTTATGTAGGAGCACCAGCACATACATTTCTATCTGCAAGGTTAATGTTCTGGGGGATTTTGTGTTTTAAATATAATGCTGAAACACAGAGGAAGCTTGGCAGAAGTAGTTTTATTCATGCTGGCCCTCCTCACAAAAACAATATGCTCCGGGTACATTTCATTATATTTTTAGTTTTTTTAAATGTTATATGCACTTTAGTTCTTGTCATAGATGCTGCTACCAATGAAATGCTAGTAAACTTTGGAAAAACCTCTGAAATTTCCCAATGAGCCGAGGGTTTGATAGTACCCACTAAAGTATATTTTGGGGCGTATAAAAATTATACTTGAAGGTGGGTTTTTCAAAGTAGGCATGATCAAAACTTGCGGTGGTGTGCATGACATTATTTTTTAGAATGTGTCCTTAGAATTAGAAAAGTTTGGTAACTATTTAAGTAATTGCATTATTGGACTTATTGAGATCTAAATGCTAAAAAATTCGAATGGGTCGAAAAATCGCTGGCTGTTTTCTCATTTTTCTGATTGACTGCTTTAAGATATTAAGTGATCAGTCAACATTTAGACTTTTAGATGCACACATCTGGCATCGGTCGATCTGTGTAAGGCTAGCTTAAGAGTGCCCATACATTAAAACTTACCAGCCGACTGATCCAACGATATTTAATCAATTCTTCCAGAAACTCCTTTCCGATTCATCTTCTAGACTGAAATATGATTGCAAAATGGGCCGGGCAGGACATTGCAATCATATGTTGGTCACAAAAAAGAACAGGAAAGTCGGTTCCGGAAGAATTGATTGACTATCGTTGGATCGGTAAGCAGGTAAGTTCTAATGTATAGGCACCTTAATGTATTCCTACAAAAAGGTCCAGCAGTTTTTCACAAAGAAAATTGCATTGTAAAAAGCACGAGGAAGTCCACATACTTACCTGGTTAACATACTTACTACTGACCTGCCACTTATTGTATCACATGTGATATCACCAATTATGTTGCTAGACACATAATTGGTGGCAATATAACCAATGGTGGAAATACCAGCCGTTAAGACAAGAAATCTTACACTAAAGCCATTTGTTGTAAGTCTGAGAAGGTGACGCACGGACACCGAAAAGTCATGTGTTTTTAAACACAGGTTTTTTTGCTTAAGACTGGTATGCAGTCTGAATTTTCTATCTTTTTTAATATTATGCAACCATTGGTTATGGTTTTCTGAGAAGCACAGAGCAATTTTGCTACTTTTGCAGGTGTGTGGGGGAAACAACATTTTTTTGTGAATAGTCAAGGGCGGCATTCAAACTTTGGCTCAGGCAGCAAAAAACATAGAGGTGCCCCTGTGGACTTATGTAACCCCATACTGGCCCCAATGTGCAGTTTAAAAAAATCTTTACCTTATATCTGTACTCCTTATGGTTCTCCTGAAGTGCATTTTCAAAGTCCAGGAAAGTGAAGAGTAGAAGCTGTCAGTGAGTCATGCCATGCCCTAACCTCAACAAGGACTGTGACATGCACAGGGGAGCCCTTTCTCCTCCTCCCTACTATCCGGATCCATCCTCTGCAGCCGTGGCACCTAGCATGAAATCCTTTTAACATAATGTAGGTACACCCTGTCCACCCCCAACCGCCGAAATATTTCTTCAAAAAAATTTTAGATTGATACTTACAGCCCCTTCTCTCCCACGGCATCTCCACTGAAAGCAGCTGCATCTGTGATTGGCGGCCTTTTGGTCTGTCCGGTTAGCGATTTCATTCAAGCAGGGAGCCGGGAGGAGATGCCGTGGGAGTGTAAGGGCTGTAAGTAGCGTTCTAAACATTTTGAAGAACTATATCGGCAGCTTGGGGTGGGCAGGGGGTGCCTACCTTATGCTAAAAGTTAATTTTCAGGTTGGACATGCCCTTTAATAAAAGGGGTGACTCTTTCAACCACTAGTAAACAGAATCTGGTTGTGCGGGTAACTTAGGAATGCACTAAAGGACAAACAAGACCAAGACTCTACCAACAAAAGTGTGTTTTTAACATATATCATTTTTAAACTGATTCTAATGGGTATAACCCTTTGATTCTAATTAGAGGCCTTTTCGTTTTTTGTCTTTATCCCTACACTTCATCTGCTCGAGTTACCCATGCAACCAGATTCTGTTATCTAGTCTTCAAGAACTTAACTTCAAGTCCAGTTGATCTAACTGAATACCACAAATATACCATGACCATGGTGAATTAGAACCTTTTAAAATATATTTTTAGGAATAGTCTTTTAAGTTCATAGCTCAACATTTCCTTTTAAGTGCAATGTTTAGTTTTTACACTTTCCTTTACATTGAATTAGATACAATATATATGGTTTTATAAATATATCTGCTTTTAAGCTGTGTTTCTTTTCTTTCAAATAAGAAATGAGGACAGATCTAAACCTGTTGTTAGATTGCCTGAAGTGTCAGATGAATAGTCCTAAATCACAGAAAGAAGCTTTATTTGCTATTTGCTCAATTTGCCAGAAAAACAGTAAGTTATAGTTTGTATCCTTTTTTCTTTACCGATACCTTTTAATGAAGCAGTACAGATTTTATAGAAAAGTTTGTTTGAATTACTCATGTTTAGTACAAGTTTATTGATGCTGTAATCAATTAAAATGTGAGCATTGTACATGTATGCAGCGTAAGCTTGTTTTTCTTAGAGAACATTGACTGGGGAGTTTAAAAATATATCAATTGTAAGCTTCAGGCATGGGGTTACCTTACCAGGGAATGCCTTTCAAAACAAGAGGATGAATAAAGCCGTATATAATTACTAAAAATGTATTATGTAGTATATTATCCAGGGGATACCACACCTTCTATTCCGCCAATCCTCTTCCATAGCTGAGAATACTTTTGTGACAGCAGCTCAGTGGACTTAAATGAAGGTGACATCACCAGCTTCAGAGGGCATCAGCACTTAGATCTTGGTTTAGGTGATTTGGGTATCTATTAGTTTTGGAAAGTAGTAATTTAGGTAGGATACAGGCCTAACTTTGTCCAAATGTACAGTATCAGCTGAAATCAAAAACGTTAATGTATTTATTAAGTAAATACTTAACATTATCCACTCAAAGAAGTGCAGTGACTGGTTTACTTTAGTGCTATGAAATAATTCATTAGAAATGTTTCTTTTTTGTTGTTGCAGGAAATGAAAGTGATTATTTCAGAGAAATTGGTGGTCTTACATTTGTTACCATCCTAGCAAAATCAACCCCTCACGCAATTGTAAAAGAAGAGTGTTTCCTTACAATGGGGATTCTTGCAGAGAAGAGTGGTAAAATTTAAAAATAAAAAACTTAAGTAGTAAAGTGTGGCTTTCCACATTGGTAAATTCTAATATATATAACTCTCAAGTAGTACCCCCCCCCAAAAAAAAAACCCAAACAGCCGATGAAAACATATGCAGGCTCATTTACCATCACTTGCTGGGCAAATATATGGAGTTAAGGTCGTGCCTACCGGTTCGCTACTGGTAAGCGCGACTTTAAATCCATATTAGTGTCTGATGCGCGGGTTACACCAAAATCACCCACGCATCCGGCGCTCACGATTCAATATTGCATTTGCATTAGTTTTAGTGCTGAATTTTACCACCAGCAAATAGCTGGCGTTAAAATCCTGCAGTGGGTAAATGCCTTACCGAGATTTACCCAGATTTGCAAACGCGATATTAAATAGCGAAAGGAGCATTTACCCAGAGCAATAGCAGCTCTGGGTAAATGAGCTTGATGGTCTCCAGAAAAAAAATGTGTGCTTCTGTAGGCTCAGGTAATGCATGCCTTTTTTGTATATTCACAAAAGGGGGCTGTGGAAGAACTCCTGTGGCAAAATTACTTTTGCCACAGTGCTACTGATCTGACCAAAACATTAGAACAAACAAGAAAAGAGATTCCTGGGCCCCATATATCAATATATCTATGCTAGTGCAAACAGTAAAAACACGGGGGGTTTTAGTTACAATTTTTGCATAAAAGTGAAAAGCCTACCATTACCATTTAAAAGCAAGAGGCTGCCTGTGAATGCTTTTATATAGGTTGTGAAATCTTAATAGTGCAAATTGTCCGTGGCCGACAATTCGCGTGACCGATCGTGCGATCCCATAGGGAACCGCACAATCAGCTGTGATTTACCAACAGTTCCGTTCAGGGGTGTACCTGCAGCCCCCCCCGCGAGAATGGAGGCCAGCCCATGACCCCCTCCTCCCTCCAAGATGCCTCGCGCGATCAGCCGTTTTAAACAGCTGATCGCGCGTATGAATTAAAGGACAATTATACTCACCTCCCCCTCGTTCCTTTCCCTCCACTCCGGCAAAGTACCCAGTGCGAGGACCTAAAATGCTAAGTCCTCACATCTGAGTACTTTACAAAAGTCCTGCACTACTACCGGTCCGATCCTCCCCACTGGCACTTTGAGACAGGTCGCAAAGCAGCCAATGGGAAGACGCGCTCTGCAAGGAGGCGTGTCTTCCCCCGGACTGTCACTGACAGTGCCAGTGGGGAGGATCGGACCGGAGCGACAAGGGAGATTACAAGTAAGTAGTGCAGGACTTTTGTAAAGTACCCAGAGGTGAGGACTTAGCATTTTAGGTCCTCACCCTGGGTACTTTGCAGGAATGGATCGGGGAAATGGTAAATATAATTGTAAATATAATATGGTAAATATAATTGTAAATATAATATGCGCGATCAGCTGTTTAAAAACTGGACACGAACTTCCGGTTCAGTTCTGGAACAGCTGATCGTGGGAGGCATCTTGGGCTCGTGGCGGGCCCTACTACCGCCCAGGCCCCCTGCTGTTGCGGGGGCGGTAGTTACGCCACTGGTTCCGTTCATCCGATACGGATGAACTAATGATTGAGCTTGGTCGCAGCCAGCCGCCCCACACCATCAGATATTTCCAAAAGGACCGACTGATACACGCCATTCTCGGTCGGTCGGAGGGAAAGATCTGCTGGTGGTTACCCAGCCTAAAAGATCGCATTTTAAGAAGTTGAAAGTAAGCAGTTTGGGCCATACAGGGATTTACCCACACTTCTTAAAATATTTTTCTATTTCAGTTCCCTCAATACTTAACTCACCAGTCTACTATTCTCTTTTTCATGTCTTAAGTACCCCATACGCTGCATTGATATTTTAAGCGAATTCGATTAAATTGCTCAAAATATCGATAGCAGTTTTTCAGATCAACTGCTCGATAATATTGATCGATTATTGAAAAATCGAAGATTGGGCCAGTCCAACATTTTTTAGTCAACCTTATCTTGAAGTCCCCATGTCATGCAGATTTCACCTTGAAGTTTGGTGGGGGAAGGGGGACGTTCAGTGCAAATACAAATACCAAATTTTTTCACCCCAATGACCTTAATTCAGCATTTTGTCTGTGTATAAATAAATGCAACCAAAATACAAAATACTGACTTCTTGTTTGCAGGACCCCTAGTAGAGACCGTTATGGTCTTGCCCTTGATTCAGTAGCTCAGTAGAGATCTGAGCATCTTTGACCCATCCAACAGCCAATCAGTAGAAATAACTGTTAGGAACATTCTAAGGATGTGGTGCATCCTGTGAAGAAGAAGGACCGTTAGAACCTGAAATGTCAGCTCACTAATGTCAATAGCAGGGAACAGCAAAGGGTATAAAATCAACTGATTTTTCAAAATGGGAGAGAATATGTAAAATAACTAAGAAGGCATTACAGAAACAAACAATTTAACAAATATTGATCATCACTGAACTGTCCCTTTAATCATTTTGGCCAATCAGAGATCCAAGTGGAAAAATCGATTTTCTGCCCATGAAAATTTTGCCCGTTAGGATTTGTAATAAGGAGATTTGGCCATGGCCAGGGGCTTAACTACCAGGGGAGCAACTGCAGGGGCCCCATCTTCTTATTTTTCCATCTTCTTATTTTTCCTTTGACAGAGATAGCCTCCTCTGAGAAAACCACTATGGATGAAGCACGGATCGGGGATGCTGGGGGGGCCCAGTGATTCCTAATTACACCACTGTCCATGGCAAAATATTGTATATACATGTAAGATGATGTTTATATTATCACTGACATCCCCTTTACTTTGTTTATTAAACAGTGTTTTGCCAGCAAACCTTGTGTACCTCAGAAATATTTGAAGATATCTATTCAGTTTTAGCTAAAGAAGAATCTCCGGTGAAATTAAAAAGAACGTCTCTGTATGTTTTTTCAGTCCTAGTGTCAAATAACAGTAAGTTATTCCAAGTTATTGTTTAATCATTCAATCATTTAGTATTTGTGTTGGTAAAATTATTTTTCCCCCCCCTAGAAACTGGTCAAACTCTAGCAAGATCTTCTGGATGTATTGATTTGCTTTTAAATTATTTTAGGTATGGTAATTTGTTCAAACATTTTTGAAATGTGATCTTTGTATTTTGAATTGAAATGTATTTATGATTTATGTGTTCTTTTTAGAGAAATTCTGTCACCATACAACCTTGATCTTTATGATGAAAACATACATTTGTCTTATCAGTTGTGGACTTCTGTTTGCAGAGGCCTTTGTGCATGTGCCAACAACCCTCAGAATGGTAACTGATGTTCTTTAAATCATGCTGTTTAATTAAAAAGCCATCAAAGGAGTAGGGTATTCACGTAGAGTTGATAGGGGATTAACAGAGGGTGCCCTTCTGGTAGTAGAGATATTTGAATTTGTTACTACAACATTTTCATTTCCTTTAATTTCAGATGAAAACCAGGAACTGTGCAGTTCTGTGTTTCCACAAGCAAAAGAGTGGCTTCAACATTCTGTAACACCTGAGATTGTTAGCCCTGTTTGTTCCTTAATAAGTCTTATCGTTGCAAATAATAGTAAGTAGTACTAGAAAACAAATATTTTTGGAAACAGCTTGCAAATAGAAAAAAAAACAAAACGCTGATATTAACATGTTTTGCTCAACCAGTAGAAAATAAGATCCACAAAATTAAAATCTTTAAAGGGTATCTCCACCCTGAATTTTTTTTTTATACATTGTAGGTCACCCCTGCCCGTTTGTAGGTCACCCCCTAGATTTGTAAAAAAAAAAAATCTGCAGAAATGTACTTAGGCTCCTTTGTTCCCATGGCTGCCTGCTCCTGGTCCTTTGCTTGCCAGAAATTGCTAACTTGAGAGGCAGCCGGCTATGCAGACAGCTGAGGAAACGAAGGAGCATAAGTACATTTCTGCTGCTTTTTTTTTTACAAATCTAACTTGGCAGTTGTGGGTGGGCAGGGGTGCCCTACACTTAAGAAATGCCATTTAAAGGTAGGAGGGGAGGCAGCCATGTAGGGATCCAGGGGGTGGGATAGAGGGGGGAAAGGGCTCCCCTGTGCATGTCAAAGTCCTCGGAAAGGACAAGAAGCAGGGACCAGATGACACACAGACAGCTCCTACTCTTCAGTTTCCAGGATTTTGGACAGACACTGCAGGAGAACCATAAGCATCTGTGGAATAAGGTAAGGATTTTTTTTACACTATGCACTGGGGCCAGCACTGGGGCAAATTTTAGTTTTGGGGGTGGACATGCCCTTTAATTAAAGTATAATAAAATTATTTTGACCACTAGATGGCCATCTTAATTGTTTGATTGGTTTGTGTTTATAAAGAGCACTTGCCACTTTTGTTACTCATTTGATGCTTGTCTGAAGAAGAAACCACACGTGCCCAGCGAGTTTGTTACTTTTTGGATATTATCTTCTGTTGACTACAGACGCCGGAGCACCCAGCATATATGTATAACATTTAATTGTTTAGGTGTGCAGAATCCTCCACCACCACATTCTGTATCTTTACTGAGGACGTGTAATCAGCTGTTTGAAAACAGCTGATCGCTGACCCCCTCGGTCCCCCGATTCCCCCCCAATGTTGGGGGCTGCTGTAGCGTAGTTATGCTACTGAGGCACCAAACCAGTAGCTATGTCTTACTTCCCGTTCTACAATTAAATGATCAGGAGAGAGGAGAGAACTTACCCACGAATGGTCCAGCTCTGGACCAATTGTCAATTAGTTCTCTTTTCTTTCCTGATCATTTAATAGAGGAATGGGAGGTAAGGAAGTCCAGAGCGTTCTCCCTATGCTGTGTATATCTCTTTTATCTTCTGTTCTTCAATTAAACTGGAAAAAAAAAACTTTAAAAAAATGAATGAAGGTACCCTTTTGTCCTACATATGGTCCCACATGTTCCTCAAGCACACTATGTGTATGATAGATGGTGTGTTGGCCCCTGGCCAGAACCTGCTGCAGCAAAACATCCCCAAACTAAGACAATTCCACCTCCAGTTTTTTTTGCCATGACTGACAATCCACACATTGAATAAGGCAGGAGGCGGGACTTACGGCGAGGGATCAGCTAAAAAGTAAAGTAAAAGTAAGTATATCTCAGCATAGGTAAGGTTAAAACACAAGTCACATTTTGGGGGGTAATTAGACTAAATTGCTTCCCTCACTTATTTTATGGGTGGACTTACCCTTTAATGCCTGAGTTTAAATAGTACACACTTTCTTCAAAATTTCTCAGATCATTGAAAACACGGCAACCCACCAAAAATGTACGTATTCCGCATTTTTAATCACAAGATTTATTAGAGCATTGTTAGAGCACGGCCATACTGCGCCACAAACACATGCGTTTTCTTCATTAGGTATAGGAAAACGCATGCGCAAACGCAACGAAATCACACATGAAATCGCATGTGGCCGTGCCCTAACAATGTTCTAATCATGTGCTTCTGATGTGATACACCTGTGTGAGTTTGAGCCAATTAAGTGGGACTAAATGTAGGGGTGTCCTGATTTCTTCCATTCACATTTTTTTTAGAATTTACATTTTTTGTGCCGATAGACAGATACACTGAAATGTTGTTCAGTCAAAAATATTGGATTTTGTACCCAGCATTACAAAAGAAGTCTTTTCTCCAGTTTTAATTGTTTAGTTATATTACTTGAATCTTCCAGTATTGTTAAAGTTTAGAAAAATGTACGGAGAGCCGTAAATGGGCTTTTCCATCTTAAAGTCACATTAACCCATGTACCATGTTGCGGCAGTACACAAAGTGGGCAGTACACAAAACTGTTTCACGCAACTGCCGTAAAGTATGTACCGAGCCAATAATGGCTCTTTAAGACGGACTCTGTATTCTATGCACATCGCACTTGTGCATGTGCATAAAGTACTACCTCCGTCGGGACCTGTCAGACTACGCAGTGAAGGAGCAAGCGATCGGGTAAGTACCTTCTCTCCCGGCTCCTGCAGGTTTTATTGAAGAACGGGAGGTAAGACACAGCTCCTTTACCACCCATTCTTCAATAAAACTGAATAGCAAAACATTTTTTAGCAGTGGAGATACCCTTTAAAGATTCATAATGGGTAAACCCCGTTCGCTATGCATTAAGAAACGCTCTTGGCTCAGGCCATTTCTAGAGAAGGCAATAGAGAGCGATACTGGCTATCCATGCATTCCCCTATAAATATCCATACTGTATATCTTTGTTGTAAAAACATACAAGCTTTAATAGGGTGTCCTAATTTTTAAATATTTAGTTAGTAATAAGAACTTTCTTTTACCCTTCAAGGTTCCACTCTGGAGTATTTTGCTTCAGTTGGAGGGTTACATACTCTGGCTGCTGTTTTTCTCCAGCTAGTGAGTGATGCACATATCAGAATTGAAAGTTTTAAGCTTGCTGTCAAAGTAACAAAGACAATAGATGCGTGCATTGCAAATAACTGTAAGTATATTTTATTAAAATACCCACCCCTAATAAAAAAATGTAATTTGTTATTTATACCTCCCCCAAAACCCCAGTTCTGTTTTGCTTAAACTTACAATATATAACTTATATATTGTAAGTTTAATTTTTCTGTTCCCAGAAAAATTAAACTTACAACCTCCACAATCCACCACCGCGGCTTCCTGCTACATCCCGGTAAGGCAGTCAGTCACGGCCGTGTGTGACTGACTGCCATTAACGGAAGAGCATCCATTGCTGCTGCTTATGAATGAAAAGGCATGTAGTGGAGAGAGAGCAAGCGGCGTTTGATCGTGGACTTGTAAGTATGATTACTTGCTCTGGGAACATTATTTAAAGTTTTAATCAAAACGGAACTGGCGTTTAGAGGGGCCCTGAATAACATATTACATTTTTTAATTAGAAGTGGACATACCCTTTAAATTGATAAAGGCTGGGTTGAAGAGTAGAAAATGACATAACATTTATACCCTACTTCTCGTTTTCCTCCTTTAGTTCCTTTTAGTAGTGTATTGTCAAAATACAACATAGTATCTAATCTGTTAACGTTGCTGAGACTTCATACTCTTGATCTTGAAGATAAACTCTGCATTGTCCTTACCCTAGGACATGCCACAGAAAATTGTGGTAGGTATTTTCCTTCACATTACTTTTTTTGTTAAGTTTGGTAATGTAGGTGTAAAGCCTCATACACACATTGGATAATTTTCGTACGATGCAGCCGACGAACGTTCTGCAACATTATCGTTAATCCTCATAATTGAAACGACATCTGTACACACAGCAACAATAGTCACCACGATAGTCGTTAGGTGTAGACGTTCGTACGTAACATAACATTCGCATCATCGCGCAATTATGAAAAGCAGCGCATGCACCTTTTATATATTTTTTCGTAGAACGATAATAAACAATACAAATATACGATAATCGGCAGAACAAATCCGCCAGGCTGATCGATGGAAAAAGCTGGTTGTTGGTCTTTGACAATCGTTGATGTTATATTTTTATACGAATATCCTGCGATTGCTCGTTCGTTGGCTGCATCGTATGACAATTATCCAATGTGTGTACAAAGCTTTAGTGAATGGTTGGTTCCCCTTTCTGTGTTCTGAGAAGACAGATGCGCATCTGATCTTTCTTTCTTACTGAAAAAGGCCACTTTGTAAATTTGCAATAATGTGCACATACACTATAATGATCTACCTTCTTATACTTTGTATTGGGAGTGATCGTTATATAGCCACACACTGGAATCTTACACCTCTGATTAAATTAACACAAACAATTTTGGAACACAAACAGAATCTGGAACAATTGATTGTAAGACCAATGGCAGTAGTTTGCTAGCATTGGAATCAGTCATTTTTGTGCCACATAGGTGACCAATAATCAGCAAATCAAGCTAGATCCTATATGGATTGGTGATTATTTTCCAAATGAATGGTCACATTAAAAAAATTAAGTACACACAAGTAGATTTTGATATAATGATCAGTAATCAATCAGTTTAGAGTACAAAAAGAGTGGGAGATCCATTTGTATCTGTTAATTTAAGTGCTGCTTTACAATATCCTGTTTCTGTTGTGCATCTTCCCCACTTGTGGTAGTGAAGTTGGTGTTACAGAGGTGAAGAGCCTGGGGTGAATTGCACCCAGCATGCCGAATGCTCAGCAATTTACTGATGTTGTACAGAATTTGTTGGTAATAATATGACATTTCCATTTAGATTCCTAGGCAATCTGATTAAATTATTGGATAAGGGATCAATTATCTCAAAAATATTGACTTGTGTGTACTCAGCCTAAGCCTCCAGTGCATATTTGTTTATTTGTCATAACCCACTCCTCAACACTCTTAAAGGAGAATTAAAGCCACAGAACAACACTGAACAGAACACCTTGATATAAAACTGGTAATCTGTGTCTTACCTCTTGTTTTGAGTGCTGGGAAATTTACCTAAATAACTTATGGTTTGTGCTTTACTTCACAACATATTAATATTACACCGTTTGGTCAATGACTATTATGTTCTGCACATGCTCAGTCCTTAGCTATGGCACAAACTTGTTACAGTTGGTTACACCCATTAATAATCTCTAGCCAATCCTTTTACAGGACAGATAAAGCAAGGAAGCATGTGACTGAGGTCAGGAGGTGTGGTCTGATACTGCACATACACACAGATACTTCATCCACTTCTTTACAGGCTTACATTTACTTTAATACAATTTACTGAAGTGATTATTTTATAGCTTATTAGTGTTTTTAAGGGTGTTGTTTTCAGATTCTAGAGTATAAAAAATTGGATTTAGTTCTCCTTTCAGGTATGTGTGAGGTAATAATTACCGACGTTCTGCAACTCTTCAATTTCCCTGAGATATTACTCACTGTCTAGATTCCATAAAGGATTTTTTAAATGTAATTTTATGTTTATGTGTAATCAATGGTTTATCTAGTTGTGGCTAAAAGTGTACTGTCTTTGTTGTCACCATTGAACGTCATTATTACAGTTGTCAAATCCTGTAAGTTTTACACTATTTAGTATGGTACAGAATAAAAATATTGTTTGTAATAAAATGTGAATCATTTGAAGATTGATGAAAAAAAGTTGCATCTTGTTATTATGTGAATGTGTAGAGTGTGTTGTGTGATGTAAGACAACACACAGCTTTAATATGTATGCAAGTATAATTTTATTTATAAAGCAACACTGTACATTTTAAACAAGGGAAATTGAAAGAGGAAATTGAACTGACAATCCTGATGACGGCCACAATAATGGCTGAAATGCATTGATGTGGAAAGCCTTGTGAGTGCCCTGATGTGAGGAGAATTGCATGTTGGTATGGACAGGTATAGCACCCAGGCATTTATATTCGGCGTAGGAGTGCAAGCGGCGAAGGACGTTTGATATTTGTACTTTTATATATATATATATATATATATATATATATATATATATATATATATATATATACATTCATTCATTTGTAATTATTCTTTTTCTTTACTTTTACAGAAGAAAATCAATATGAACTCTTAAAAGGCAATGGGTTTCATTTCATGATTCAGGTGTTTACTGATGATTCTCAGAACGAAGAGCTATGCAATGCAGCCACATTTGTTCTCCAGAACTGCAGACATATAAGTAAACATTTATGTTCACAACTGTATATCCTTTAAAATATTAAAAAAGATGTTTAAAAGTTGCTCGGGGTAAATCGCAAGCTGGTGTTACCCTATGCACAAAAAAAAAGCAGTGCTACCGCTATATTAAATAGGTTGCGCCAGATGTGCGAGTGTTTTTAGCGACACCTGTGCAAACAAGTTAAGGGCCCGCTAACTAATATTGAATTATTATTTAGATTTTTTTTTAATGGAGATATTCTAAATATTTTGACTGGTAGTGAATGTCTTAAAGGGGAATTACAGTGAAAGAATCACCTTTAGGCTAGAACTGCACTTAACACATTAAAATGTATTTACTGATCTACAGGGCCATATTTATAAACAGGCTTTATAGCATTTTAGAATTTACACTGATTGTTCGGTTGTAGAATACTATGAGGTAGTAAAATACCGTAATGTAGTCTATGGGGAGCGTAAATCTATGATTTACGAATGGTAATGTTAATTTATGATATCGATTGTAAATTAATGATTGTTTAACCAATCAGAAATTAACAATCGTTTTATTGCTCATTAAACCTATTGTTAAAAGTGCGGTATCATTAAAAAGCGATACTGCCTTTATAAATTTGGCCCATAGATACATAGATAATAGTTTCATAGTGACAATATATCCATGTGAAGCTTTTGACGTTAAACAGTAGGGAATCTCCATTTTTTAGCTATAGACGTTCTCGGCTGTTTTAAATTTCCCATGGTGCTTAGATATGGTCTGGCGAAAAATAAAAGAAAAAGCCCAGAGGATAGAAGGCTGAATTTAAAAACAACACTTTTTATCAGTCAGTGCACGGGCAGTAGGATTGGCTGAGTATCAGGATCGTGGCCCACAGGCCCAATCTATCATGCGGGTGCTCAAAAAGTAAAGAGGGGGGTGGGGGTCGAAGAGTAGATATGGTCTGGCCACACTTGGTGAGCTGGTGTCTGTTGATTTGTGATATGCTTTCCGGGGGGCATGTGATAACCATTTTTGTTGCGATTCGCATGTCCTCCGATAATTAAATATTACCAGGATCTAAGGTTGTCACCTTTGCCTTTAAGACCCAAACACATGAAATCTACATGCTGCAGTGCTAAGTGCCATTGCATTGAATACGTGCTATATGTCTTCACTAAAATCAATGCAGTCTGCATCATGCTTCTAATAGAATGCTAACCAATCATTTGTCATGTAGATTTCATACATGTTCTTAAAGGAAGGGGTGGCAACTCTAATTGTGCGTGTGATTTGTGTATGTAGCAAAGTGTTAATGTATTGTGTTTTGTGTTGTATTTTTATGTTAATGTGGTGAACAGGATTTTTCTATGACAAATAATTGGGCATGTGCAATACCCAATGGGTACAGGAGGAGGAGCCAAGGTGGCATCCCCCATGGGAGAACCACTGTCATTGGGCTATTCACAAGTTATTTTTTCACTATTGTTGCCCCACCAACATACAATTGTAAGATTCCTTATTATGATTTTATTATTGGGTATTCTAAAAATAGTGTGCAAATAAACAAATTATCATATTTCTTCCAAGTTGAAGCATTACCCCATAAACTAAATGAAGAGTCCACAAGTAATGTAGCTGTTTCATGTCCAGATGATAACACAAAAGACAAACACCTGATTGATTACTGGAAAAAAGCAAAGGATATGTTCCATAAAATAGAATTTTTAGAACAACTTACTAAAGGGGTAAGTTGTAGAATATTAGTATTGATGCAATGTTTGAGAACTATTCTGGTTAATCCTCTGTAAATTAAAACTTGCATTATAATCTGAATTTACTCCTGCTATACATGAAACTGTATGTGCTGCATTTTATTAGTCATTATTTACTCACTAGACATTAAGCCCGCTACAATAACGGGCGCTAGAAGCCCAGAGTGCCCCTTTTGTGTCCCAAGGCCATAGTCCTCCTCCATGTCCCAAGGCCAGAGTACCCTCTTAGTGTCCCAAGGCCAGAGTCCCCCCTCTGTCCAAGGCCAGGGGCCCCCACTGTCCCAAATCCAGAGGCCCTCCTCTGTACCAAACCCAGGCCCCCCCTTTGTCCCAAATCCAGGGGGCCTCCTCTGTCCCAAATCCAAGGCCCCCCCCATCTGTCCCGAATCCAGGCCCCCTCTGTCCCAAATCCAGGGGCCCCTCTTTCCCAAATCCAGGGGCCCCTGTCCCAAGCAACCTTACCTGCAGTCTTTTTAATTGCTGTTCTCCCTCCGTGTGTTTCCTGTGTTTCTCCCTCTAGTGGTGAGTCAATAGGAACTGCAGACACTCTCCCTCTAGTGGTGAGTCAATAGGAAATGCAGAGACTCTCCCTCTAGTGGTGAGTCAATAGGAACTGCAGAGACTCTCCCTCTAGTGGTGAGTCTATAGGAACTGCAGAGACTCTCCCTCTAGTGGTGAGTCCATAGGAACTGCAGTGACACACACACACACACACGGACACAGGGATGCACATTTAGGGTTTTATTATATAGGATACCAAGATATTTATCAGTGATGCTTTGGGGAAGGAATGGGGATTGCAATCACTGGCAATTGCAATTAACACCATAACCGTGATCAGGTGTCATAATGCATATCATTTTGGTAAAGCAGTTTAGGAAACAATAGACTATTCATTTTCTTCTGTATCATGTGCATTATATAAACAGATAATAAGCAAAAAAAACTTCCGTTCTGGACTGAAACTCTGGAGAGCTACGATGCACAGACCTCGGGCCGTAAAAACCATGCAGGCATAAAGGAAAGACAGGCTGCATTTCAAATTTTTATTCGGACCATGACAACAATAAAGGAGAGAAAGTATACGCTGATGATTCTTAAATGAAACTTAGCTTTTTTCAGTTTAATTGAAGAGCAGAAGGTAAAGGAGCTATGTCTTTCCTCTCCTTCCTCAATTAAACAGTCAGGAGCGAACACAGGGAACTCAACCGCAATTGCGCTCCTCTGCTGCTTCCTCTGACAGGTCCTGAAAACTTGTGAAATGAGCCAGAGCACTGGTAAGTTCTGTGTTCCCTCCTGGCTCCTGACTGTTTAATTGAAGAATGGGAAGTAAAACATAGCTCATTTAGGGACTGGCCACTGATTTATGGATTTCTTGTGTGATTCCGGTGCGATTGCGCTTGGGTTTCCGCGATTTCTATCGCAAATGCATGCGCGCTCGCGGGCACAGTGGCGAGCGCAAACGCATTAGTGTGTCCTAGCCCTTAGGGCCCTATTTATAAACCTGCGGTATCGCAAGTTAACAATACCGCACGGTATCGATAATGTACAACAGCAGTCGTAAGTGTATGGTGTGATAGTACATTTACAGTGAATGTTCCTTAATTAGCAAACGTTCGATCCTATAATACCATGCAGTAGTAAAATACTGCTATGGTATTCTATGGGGGATCGTAAATCTACAATCACGGTGGTAGATTTATGATCATTATCGTACATTTACAATCGCTATTGTAGATTTAGCTTTTTAGCAATACTGCACCTTTATAAATATGGCTCTCACTTCCCTTTCTTCAATTAAACCGAAAAAAAACAAGTGTCATTTATGAGTGGAGTTGCCCTTTAATGCTGCAATAGCCGGAATAAAGATTTGAAATTTGAAGGAAATGCAGCCTGTCTTTTTATTTTAGAAACTTATTAAGTTAATATTGGGCCTTATTTATAAAGGATTGTTATTTGTAATGACGATAACTATCCTTTAAAGCAGTCTAAAAATTACTCTGTATTGTTTTAAACCATGCTAAAACTTTTCACCTCAATCATAAAGGCCTATTCTGGCCTGCATGTCAATACCACTGGTATTGGCCCATTGAGGCACTCAAAAAATACGTTGGCTGAAAACAACATTGTGTTATCTAGCTGTCATTACTATGTTCGAAACTGTTGAATTTTGTTCCGTTTTGGAAAATTCGAAAACGGACCCATAGAATTCTATGGGAGAAAAAAATTCTTAAGTTTCTGTCCATTTTGAGAGACAAATACTTTAGTAATAGTAGGTTACTGTAAATGACACAGAGACTTGGGGAATGGTCTGGGGAACCCGTAAATATAAACAAAACTTATTTTAAAACTATCTTTCCTTACAATCAGGCTGTTTTCTAGCTTCCGCATTCCATTTTTGAGAGTTACCGAAATCGATCATTACTTTCGAGGATTAAATTTTCGATAATCGTGTACTTTTGATTTTCATTTATCGTCTACTTTCGATTTTCGATAATCGTCTACATTCGATTTTCGCTAAAAATCAAAAATTCAAAAATCCGGGAGTTCCAAAAGTTTCGTTAGGACTTTAATACCCTCAGATTCGATTCGAAACTGGGTTCTATTCGAACCCACATTACATCTCTAGTCATTATCAATAACAATCCTTTATAAATATGGCCTGTTATTCCTAATGATACAATTGTTTTGTCACTGGGAGGCACAATCACCCTCATTTACCGAGAACCGCAATCGCAAAAAAATGGAGGTAAAAGTATTGTGAAAGCAGAGCATATATTTTGTGTACAGTTACTAAAGTTTTGCTTGATTTTACCATGTCATTTGCAAGTTTTGCGTGTGGCATGCAAAAGATTATGGTCTTGTTGAGTGCAAGCTATTTAATATATTTTTCTGGTGCATTTGCGTACATTCTGCGTCAATACCCCCATTTTCCCTATCCAATCGGCTCGCTGCCTAAGTACTTATAGTATATACTCATTTTTAGCTTTTTTGCTTTGTATAAATATTCGTATTGAATTATTTTACACCTGTATTCCCAGGTGTGTGTATGTGTACATATATATATAATGATGGATGAAGGGACGCACTGACAGGTCTTGAAAAGAAACACTGTTTTATTTTGAGGTTAACATGTTTCTGCCCGTCTAGTGGGCCGTCATCAGAATTTCTAAGTGAAAAAATTTTACTTTCTTAAATGAGACACCCTATCACACCCACAACGTGTTACCACTACCCAATGGAGAACTAAGCACACCCCTGTGACATGCACACTGAACAGGAAAGACACCCCCCAAAGGAACCATTTAGATAAGCGGGTCTGCGGGGACCTCCAAGATATACCTCATTGAGCAGTGAAACCAGACTGCAACAGATTGAGGCGATGTGGATATAAAAACTTGGGACTGTTGCCCCATGTGAGCTAAACGAACAGTGGGTATTGCACCCATTTCCTACAATAGTTGGCCAATTAGTATCTATGATTAGTACATAGTATGTTCTTATTCAGTTTTGTATATTAGTATGGTCTTTTGTTATAACATATCGTCGACACAATTGTAATCCTCATATCTCTCAACAATAGTTGGTCATGTAGAAAACAGATCATTCAATATACTTTATACTATTATTCCTAAATATAATCTTGGGGTCAATGAATAAGTAGACCATAGTCATTTTCTTATAGTTGTCCCTTTATTTTTACTTATATATTTTGTTGCCTCATATTGGTTTACATTTGTATTATATAGTCTACTGCTACTTTGTTGTAGTTGTTGCAATATAATGTATATTTTTTGCATGCCAATTCTCAGCATGCACTTATTTACACATCTGTTGTATCTATTTAATTTTCACACATTGTTATGGGCACTTTACTCTTTTTTATAAGGCTATTGTTAGACCATATATTTATAGCACTTTATTTCTTACCTTTTATACTTTTAAGCCACTTAGCTGGTGTTTCTCTTTTAAGTATTTTACCTCTAAGTTATTTGCGGCACAAAGCATTTTAAGTTTGTCTGGTATATCTTGGAGGTCCCCGCAGACCCGCTTATCTAAGCGGTTCCTATGGGGGGTGTCTTTCCTGTTCAGTGTGCATGTGTAAATCTTAAAGTATGTCCATGTGTCCTCCTCTACCTGTCTTATTTGTGATAATAATCAAAAATAGTAATATGTTAAGGCCAAATTATCATGTTTGTTTGGTCCGCATTTTTTCCCCAGACCTATAGCCCAGAAACATGATTAAAATCACAATTCACTTCCCTTTCTAATACATTGAATAAACAGGCCAGTCACTTCCTCATTTTCAACAGGGATTGCCCATGTGTATGGAATGATCCTACAACTGAAGAAACATTACTGTTGGGTGCAGGATAATACATTTAGGTTTCCTGTGTGGAAATCTAAATGATCGACATAATAGGGAAGTTGGTATGTTCAATAGATTTGCATATTGCTGCAGATTCATGCCACATTCCATTGGGATACAAATTTCATCTGTATAGCTAACTCATTGGAAATCTCTAATTTTTCTTAATGGATAAAGCACACAGAACATCCATGATTTAGTGAATAAGGGATAGAACAGACCAGAGGGTTAGCTGCTAGCTTTTGTAATACATTTTTGCAGTTTAATCTGCTTGTTTCTCTTCTCCATTATTTCTATATTTTTCTACTTCGCTGCAACTCCAAAATTTACTGGCACATAACTGTAAGCATAACACTTAGGGGGATATGTAGGACATTGCTTTGCTTAAACCTTTTTGTTTTTTCAGTATGTGAATGATTGTCTAATTGGAAAATATTTCCTTTACAACTTTAAAGACGCCAGACTACCACAGACCCAGAAAATGTTTTACAAGCTTAATCTTAATCTATATGATGTTTTGAATTGTTTCTAGACCTGCTATATACAATGATCAGTCTCCCTGAATCCTAAGGTTGACATTTTTAAAGGTTGACATTCTTGTCATAACAGTGGTACAGCCATGAGAACCCTTTTCTGTTCAGCTTGAAATGTTAAAGGTCCAGTCCAGAACATTTATTTGGGGCCCCATACTGCTCACTACAATGTTGTTACCATGAAGACAGAAGGAATCTGAGGCTGGACTGGTATGCTGAAAAAAACTATTTAGTACTGTGTTAGCCGAAAGAAATATGAGAGAGAAACATTTTTGATATTTAAAACAATCACTATCTCCACATTCAAAGATAGAATCTTGTCAGTGACTAGTTATGTATTTGTTTAAATATATGGCCATCAGTGGCTGGTGTTAAATTGATCAGTATATGGTCAGCTACACAGAGCATTGTATTTTAGCCCGATCAACTGACTGATGAGATATTTCGGTAGATTAGGTTGAAATGACAAAAATGGTACCAGATACTGAACATTTTCAAAGGTTTTTTTTTTTTACAAGATTTTGGTAAAAATTAGCCAATCATGTGGTCTTCAATAGGTTGTGCGATCAGTCTTGCAAATTCTTTTTGAATTTTGTTTAACCAGTCTGTAGTTATAGGAACACTGTGTATTTAGAAGATGGCAGTGTGTCTCTTTTTTGGAAGCAGATAGTGACAAACAAGGGTGTATATAATCACTTGTTTTTCAAAACATTACAGTTGTGCATATACATACACTATGTATACAGCATTTATTGGTAACATCTATTAATCACTAACACTCCCTTTTTTTTTTTTTACATTTTGGCAAACAGGAAAAAGTAATAGAGATATTGCCAGATGTGACCTTACAGAAGAAATCTGATGCAGGAAACAATGGTATCATCAGCAATGACAACCAAGCTGGCTTACAGACAAATCAAATAGATTCAACCTGCATGTTTATTGATATAAATAACTCTTCTCTAAGAGATGCAATTATTTGTACTAATCAGCATCATAAGGAGATAAAGCAATATGATGGTTTTCTGCAACCTCTTAACACCCTGGAAGAGGAAACTAGAAAAAAAATCCATAGAGCTGGATGGAAAGAGGCAACTTCTCTCAACTGCAGGTACTGCAAGGAATTACTGAATACCAATTTTAATCAGAAATGTTTTGGGTATCATGGTAAAATTGAAAAGGAGCATTTAAAGGAGAACTATAGTGTGTATAAAGTTTTTTAAAAAAAATTGTTAAACTGAAAAGTAGTAGGGATATATGACCAGTTATTCCTACCTCCTAATATTGTTTCTTTGAGGAGCACCAGCCCATAGATAACTGATTCTGCCAGTCTTCCGCCTGACATCAGCACTATTTTTAATACAGGATTAGTCCAGTACTAACCTAGCAAATGAAAACTGTACGTGCTCTAAATCCCCAACAAAATAATATTGTGAGGTAGGAATAATTTTTAAAGTACATTTTTAAAGTATTGCTATCCTTTTAACCGTTTCATGCAAGGAATCCGCTAACCATTGTATTAAATGGGACACAACACATTGGGGCTTATTTTTTTGCCAGTGCTATAAATCTGCAGAAACCAGTCAGATGTTGTCAAATGTTTTCTAGCTTTTGCAGACCAGTAAAAAGGTATCATCTGATTGATTGTTCCATATTAACAGCATGGGCACATTTTTGCACCTTACATTAAATAAGCCTGATTATGCCCCCATTAAGATACTGGATCAGTGGTCTGTTGATAAGAAAATTTCTATCATAAGAGAAAGGATTGAACCCCTCCCAAAGCAAATGTTAAAATAAACTTTGGGTCAAAAAAAGGTAACTAGTGCTGATCTTCTCAGATGCTCCAAAAGCAAAAAAGGGAGCTTTAGCATGGTGCCCTGGCTTGCATAAAAGACATCTGTCAAATTTATATAAACAGTCAATGTTTGTGGATTGCTATGTGTTCAGTTGTATAAATACAATACCATCTTTGGTGGTAAACTGATGTCAAACTTTGATTTCAGTCATAAGCTTGTGAATACTACAGTACAAATAACTGATTTAAGGAAATCCTTGATTCATACAAACTGCAGCTGGTAGAGAATAAATAAAAACAATAGTTAGAATATTCTCATTAGTTTTAAAACAACTATTTTTTTAAAGAAACAGCTTTCAGTGTCTCCTTTGTTTATTTCACAGAAAGAATACATTTAATCAGATCTTGCCAAACACTAGGGACAAAAATAAAGCATCTTACCAAGGTACAAAGTTTTTAATGTCTTGCAGACATTTCTGTACATTGCAATCAATTAATGTTTAATTGTTCTAAAATTGTGTATAGGATTGATCATTTAAAAAAATTATTTTGTTTGTGAAGTTCCAATCAAAATTATATTGACAAGGCACAATGTTACACTGATTGAAACACAGGTGCCACAAAACCGTACACAGCATGTTTGACAAATTGTCAAGCTAAAATTAACTGGGAATTAAAATAGGTGAATGGTTTTCATGTTTGCAAAAAGCTATGCCTCCTATTTACCTTTCAATCTTAGCCCTACCAGTAGTAGCACTTGATGGTCCAATTATACACATTCAGGTGAGTCGTTCCCATGAAGCAAACAGAAAATTTTGCTTGTGGCTCGAGTTATAAAGGTGGCCATCATGGCCAGCGCACCTCTTACCCGTCAATTTCCCCCGTTTTCTCTCTGCTCCCCTGCATGTTCATGCGTACACACGAGCTTGAGGGAGGTTTGGGGAGCAAATGGCCTCTGTTCTGCCTTTTCTCTCTTCAGGAATCAGGTCAGGGTTGGCATATTTCTAAAGTTAGATACCAGTCTGTGTGGGCATCTTAAATTACTAATCTGTGTGGGCACATTTTATATTACCAGTCTGTGTGGGTACTTTAAATTTACCAGTCTCTGTTAGGTTGGTGAACTGGAGAGCTTACTTAACTCTGGCTGCTGAACTTGGAAGCCAGTGTTAAGTCAGCCCTCCAGTTCAGCAGCCAGTGTTAAGTCAGCCCTCCAATTCAGCAGCTAGTGTTAGGTCAGTGCTCAAGCTCAGCAGCCAGTGTTAAGTTAGCCTTTCAGTTCAGTAGCAAGTGCAAGTCAGCCCTCCTGTTCACCAGCTAGTGTTAGTCCGACCACCACACCCACCTCCAAAAGCCACACTCACTCTTTAGTGTTTTGTTTCTGAACAGCACTGGTATACATACAAACACATTAAATATGCACATATACATA